>QZGG01000177.1:0-224415 GCA_006409495.1 Sedum album | reverse complement strand
TTTTTCTTCTAGATCCTTTTTGCCTTTGTCGGTTTCGCCTACGAGAAGAGGGTGCTTCGTTAGCACCACTAGCAGTTGCAACGATAATGGCACTCGTTACAAACAAGTAGAAAGTGTGTATCACTGCTCTCCTTCTTCGTCGAGATTGTCAACTAAATTCAAATGGATCCATTACAATGAAAGTAGAAAGTGTGTATGTGTGAATATAACTGAACTAATCATGTTATTTATAGAATCCAAACCCTATCTTTTGCAACACCCAAAAGATAAAATCTTATCATTCTGTACACGTGGCTAGTTGTAAATGGAACAAAAATTCTATGAAATCTTGATCAATTATTGATCAATAATGCATATACAATCAAAAGAGTGACAATTTTTTTGAATAAAATTTTATTTTATCATGAATATTAATAGAAAGTTCTCTTAGAGGATGTATGGCTGCGCAAATTGTGAGAAAATACTGTGAATAGTAAATAGAAAGTTCTATCATAGGATGTTCTAAGAGAACATGTAGCATTTATGGGTGCAGATGCTCCTATAAGACACTCTACAATTCATGTCTCTTTGTTGAACGGGTAGATTGCTGCCAATGAAAGGAGTAGCTTATCTACACTAAAGCGTACTTTTAAAAAAATATTGACGCCGTTTACGGCTGGTGGTTCCTGGGAAAAAGGTATAACGGAAGATGATTTTCGGAAAAAAATTATGTTATTGATGGTTTTGGGAAACCCATATTTTACGAGTGGTTTGAAACAATTAATTCTTTATAAATTATCAAATCAATAAATTTAAAATATATTTTGCAAGAATTTGTGCTCCTTTCATTACATCAATAGATATGTCTTGAATGAAAATAAAAATTGCAAGACGATAAACATTACAACTAACATCAAATTACACCAAATTGATGATACGATAAGTTTCAAATAAAAAATATTACAATAGATATAAAATTCTCGCAACAAAATATTTTGAAAGTAGCGGAAAGTTAATCGAAAAAACATACTAATTTGCGTCCAAGTATTCACTGTCCTTGGATCAAAAGATTGCTTCTGGTAAAGATCGGGTTGAAATTGGGGTTAATACACAAAAGGAGGAGAGGGTGGAGGTAGCCAAGAAGGAATCTAAGAGTAAAAAGATGTTGGACACGGTGAGATCGGCTGTGATTAAGAAGCAAAAATGTGAAATATAGAATCACGCATAGAAGAAGCAATTGTCGACTGCATTATCTGGGTCAAGTTTCCCTAAGCTTCTCTCCGCTTTAAGGGTGGATTGTGCTGCGCATTCTGTGGAGGTAGTTCCTGTGTTGGTGGAAACAATCAATTCTCATTCTATCTTTCTGCACCATCATCAGCCATTATAATGAAGTCAAATGTTTTTCGAATTAAAAAAAGTAAAAATTGCAAAAACTAATTTTGACTAAAACTCTAAGTTGCTTTCTGACAGACGGTCGTTGAAGCTACAAATTTATCCCTGACTCCTCTCTACTATAGTTAAGTAAGTATGGGGTCGAATCCACAGGGAACGGTGAAAAGTAATCTTCTTCTGTAGAGAAAACAATTGGGACTAGTTTAATATCGAGTAAGAATTAGAAAACATGAATACAAACACATGCGTGATGGAGATTGCGCATGACTATACTGGCGCACTGACACAAGGTTGTTAGACAATAGCATGAGATGCTACCAACTCAGACTTATTCTTATGAACATATGCTTATCATCGGTTTCTATTCATCAATGACAAATAGTTCAAGTGATAATGTCCGGTCAGGGCTTAATAATCCACACATATATTTCAGTTAGGGTTATATGATATTAATACTCAACCTAGTCTAAACAATTATGAATCCGATTAAGGTAGTAATTATCTATCATAGCCGTTACTCCTAATCATTCACCGTCAAGTCTGTCTGATTAGTTTAACAATAGATAGTAAATTCTATAACTAAGTATGCGATTCAAGTCTTCGCTTAATGATAATCTAGCTATCATGCAATAAGCTTGGAATATTAATACTAATCAAGTCAACATTAAGAACAAAACCTCAAAACATAATGTTCATAATTCAAAGTCTAAACTGATAGAGCAAGTTAGCAAGACATGCTTTTATAAACATCTCAAAGTTTGTTCACTAAACAACAATGATGACAATAAAAATTAAAGAAAGTTAAGTGTAAGAATCTGGTCTCGCGCGTCGGTTTCTTGTTGCGCGTCGCTTCGTCCGCTCGCTCTCGCAACTAGTGCGTATCGTTAGAATAGAGCCTTCACAGATTGTAATTATAAATAGTGACGGATTAATAATGGTGTTCTCTTCTCTGCAGCATATGCTTTGTATTTATATGCTTTATCTAGGGTTTCCAAATTTGAAATAGGAAATAGATAATCTTGGAAATCTATCTGTATCCCTAAAATCTCACATAAGAAATATTCCGCGCGTTGCTGACGTCATCTTCCCGCACTGTTGACGTCATCATCTACGACGCGCGACCCTTGTGTATGTGCGCGGCCTCAATTGCGCGCACTTGGTCAAAAACGACAACGTTCAACTCAAAACTTCACCAATCTTCCTTCTTTGTTTCTTACTGTGAAATAAGCTTCTAAGTATCTATCTTTAACGCACATTCATCCTTAGCTCATATAAAATTACACCAAAAACATAATCTTGTACATAGAAAGATACAAACAAACATAGTATAAAGAGCATAAATCACAGTATGAATGTGCATTATCAAACCCCCCACACTTACTCTTGTTCGTCGCTGAACAATCCGTCTAAGGACTTAAGCTTACCTCTTAAGTACTCATGCGCGACTAGCTCATTGCGCGCCATCCTTACGCGTCACCCGGACATCAGCGCGTATTGTATTCGTATAAATTAGAATTAAATAATGCACAAATAATTTCAAAGGTTCAGGTTTACCTTTTCTTTGAAATTCATATTAATTCGGATGAATGGGAGATAGTTCTTCTTTATGCGCCTAGTCACCGATTTCCGCTCTGAAATCAATTACATGGTTTAAAAGTGCCCGCTTTCTCTGGTACGTGATTAGTTCGTGTTATGGAGTATGGAACAACGCCCCGCTCTCCCTTCTGATTAATCACTCGCCCCTTCCTGAACGTTTTGTCACGCCTATGGCATTTCGCCTTCGGCACTTGCGTGACAGAACTTGCTCTTGTTTCGAGATTGCGAAGCACCAACCTCCACGAATTCTTTTTTAACCATTTACTCGAAAGATAAAGCGTCGATTGTTCGACTGTGCTCTAGAACTTTTCTATCAACTCCACATCCCGTGTTATTCCAACTCAAAAGGTTATGAAAATTTTTAAAAAATTACGCAAATCCATTAATGGTTCACCTAAGCAGAATATTTGCGATGACACTGAAAACGAATAAGAATTAGCTCGATATGAATTCATGCGCATAGTATACTTGCCATTTTTGTTTATCTATACATGTCTCGGCTACTTTTATTAAAATTACAATTAAACTATCTAATTCCCCCACACTTAAACAAAAAGGTGTCCGCATGTTTCACGAAAGTATAAAGGAGGAAAGTGCATGTATGCAAAATCTAAGTTATCTAAAAAAATTCTAATGAAAGTAAAACGTGTAAAGGGAAGTGACGGGTTACGTCGTTGGTTCGACGGTACCTTGCACGTGCAGGCTATGGCGCGCCAGTATCCTCCCCCGTACTTGGATTTTTGCTTATCTTGTTCTCAACTATGTTCCTGCATGGCAATTATTCAAGTGTGTATCGGAGAATTAATATCAAAAGCAAAATAAAAGTCATTAATATAATTAATTACAGCTTCTGGTTAAGTCGTGCGCGTCATGGCGCTCGTCTGTGCTCGCGCATGTGCTTCTTGTGAACCATTCTGAACTGGCGCGTCACCTAGCGTGCTAGTTGGCTCGTTCTGCTCCATAGGTTTGTCCATATCAAATTTTTGATCATCTTTCAGACCTCTCTTGGTATTAACGGGCATAATCTCCCCTTTGCCCACAAAGTTATATTTCAGGTGGTTTGTGGGTTGCTTGAGCGCAACATCACATACCTGCGCATCAGGAGGTACTAACGTATTAGTAACATATAACTTGTACAAATTATCAGCGTACATTTTATCAACTGGTAGGGATGCACAAAGTTAGACTCGACCGTAAACCCAGACTGTACCGAATGTAAATTTACGGTCCGGTCCTTGTCTAAATACGGTCCGGTCCACGGTCCACAAAATTTCAGATTTACGGGTTACGGTCCGGTTCGGTCCACGAAATTTACGTCCGGTCCGGACCGTAATATAAATTATATAAATATATAACCTTTACTGAAAATATTTAAAATATATAATAAAATGTATATTGAGTTAAAATATATATTATCTTGATTTTTAAATTATTATTTTTAATTTAAAAATAAATAAAAATAATAATTAAGGGTTTACGGTCTCGTTAGAATAGTGCCTTCATAGCTTGTAATTATGAATAGTGACAGATTAATAATGGTGGTCTCTTCCGTGTAGCTTAAGCTTTGTATGTATATGCTTCATCTAGGGTTTCTAAATTTGAAATAAGAAAGCGATAATCTTGGAAATCTATCTTTATACCTAAAATCTTGCATAAGAAATATTCTGCGTGTTGTTGACTTCATCTTCAAGTGTTGCTGACCTCATCATCTACAACGCGCGACCCTTGTTTATGTGCGCGACCTCAGTTGCGCGCACTTTGTCAAAACGACCACGTTCAGCTCAAACCTTCATCAATCTTCCTTCTTTGTTTCTTACTGCGAAATAAGCTTCTAAGTATATATCTTTAACGCACATTCATCCTTAGCTCATAATTTCTCCTGAAATACAAAACTAAACCAAAAGCGTAAACTTATACATAGAAATATACAAACAAGCATAGTATAAAGGGCATAAATCACAATATGAATGTGCATTATCACTTTTTTTGTGAACGAGGCCAAAATTTGACAGCGCGTCGTTTACATTGCAAATTTGTACTTATAACCTACTAGACACTTGTATAGCGACAAGTAGGGTCGAACCCTGGTGAAAGAATCTCGTTTTAGAGTTTATCCTCATTACCCCTAAAGGGGGGGTTTGTGAGACTGATTGATATCTAATAACTAAAGGTTTTACTAATAAATGAGAATCACAGTAGAGCATTTGTCACTCACGTGTGCATTTCACGTGTGCATTTGTCACTCACGTGTGCATTTGTCATGTGTAACTCACGTGTGCATTTCAAAAATGCAAACACGTGGCACAATCTGGTGCGTCCAAAATGCAAACAGAAAATGCAATCAACGTCTGCAAAGGGGGATCTATGGATCCATGAAAAGGGGGGTTCCACATGATACAAACTCTATATATATATGGGAAAATTGCCGAAAACCACCTCTTATAGGGCGTAATTATCGAAAACCACCCCTTATACATTTTATTATCGAAAACCACCCGTTGTTCGTTCCTATTTTGTTGACTGACACATTTTAACGTTTTCAGTTAAATCACAGTTAAACGCGTGATATCACGCGACAAATAAAAAGGGATAATTGCCAAAAACCACCCGTTATACATTTTATTTCCGAAAACCACCCGTTGTCCTTATACAATCTACAGGTGAAGTTTAAACCTTAATTGAATCGAGGTTATCATGCCCAAATTCACTCTAAACAACCTCGACTCATAACCCAAAACCCCTTTTCTTAAATCTTCTGGGCATTTATTCCCAAAACCCAAAACCCTAATTGAATCGAGGTTGTCATGCCCAGGTGAAGTTTAATTAGGGTTTGTTCTGAATCGAGTCACTCGAAACAACCTCGACTCTAGTTTGAACTTCATTTGGGAATTAACTTCATTTGGGCATGACAACCTCGAGTGAATTTCGGCATGACAACCTCGAGTGAATTTGGGCATGACAACCGAGACAACCGAGCATACCGACTCAAGCTAGTCATGTAGAAGCTTTTGATCCAAATCTGCTCGGTGTCATTCAGGAAAAAAGATACGAACAACGGGTGGTTTTCGGCAATAAAATATATAACGGGTGGTTTTCGGCAATTACGGCCAATAAGAAGTGGTTTTCGGTAATTATCCCTGTTGAGATTTGGGGATTGAATTAATTGAATTTTATTAACCTAAATAATTGAATTAATTGAATTTATTAACCTTAATTAACACCATATAACGGAGATTTAACACTAATTTAACGGAAAACGTTAAAAGGTGTCAGTCAACAAAAAAAGAACGAACAACGGGTGGTTTTCGGTAATTACGCCCTATAAGAGGTGGTTTTCGCCAATTTTCTCTATATATATATATCGAGGTTGTATCATATGGATCCATCCAATTTGGTGGACTCGTGGATCCCCTCTTGCATCCGTTGATTTCATTTTTTGGACGCACTAGATTGCGCCACGTATGTGCATTTCTCATGTGCACATCACGTGTGCACATGACAAATGCACACGTGCAAGTCACATGCTTCATTAATACGCTGGCACAATCTGGTGCGTCCAAAAAATGCAATCGACGGGTGCAAGAGGGGATCCACGAGTCCACCAAATTGAGAGGATCCACATGATACATTTCCTTACTTCTTTCATATTTACTTTATTTTATATATTGATTACAAATATAAATGTCGTATTAAAGATTAATATAGAATATAGTAATATATTTCAATCGATATGCACATAATTGTGCATCAAACAACTAGATTTATACAAAAGGAAAGGCCCCTTATTTATGAGTACAAAACTGAAATCACCTCTTATGAGTTGAGTTCTAGATAGACATATAAATATTGGGGAAAATTGCCGAAAACACCTCTTATAGGCCGTAATTACAGAAAACCACCCCTTAATTAGGTTAAACCACCCGTCAGAGATTTAACCTAATTAACCTAATTAATTAACCTAATTAACACCTAATCAATCCATCTAACGGAGATTTAACACTAATTAAACGTAAAACGTTAGAATGTGTGATTCAGCAAAAAAGAAACGAACAATGGGTGGTTTTCAGCAATAAAATGTATAAGGGGTGATTTTCGGCAATTACGGCCTATAAGAGGTGGTTTTCGACAATTATCCCTTTAAAATATGATATGCAAAAATACATGGTGGTAGAAAATGCGATTATTTTCATATAAATCATAACCGTCGAATACATAGAATCTACGACTAAGATAGGTCCTACAGTTCTACCAAAATTTGCATGTTTCATTTGAACCTTTTCCACATTTTAAATTATATTTATTTATTTATAACATTTCAAACATACATTAATGACTAACCTTCATAATCCATCCTCGTTGGAGATGGCATATCATTTTGCTTAAGACATAATTTGTTTAAATAGTTAGCATGAAAACTGTTCAAGAAGGACCATTATATATTTGTGAGATCGTGAAACATAACTTCGATCGTTGATTTTTAAAAATCTAGCGGTTGATATTTAGACTCTAAAATAACCACCAACTCCAATCACCCATGTTTTCATAAATTTAACCGCGAGCCATAAAAAATATTTTTTAATCACAAGCTTCGAATTAATCTAATCAACAGTTGGGATTTAATTCTACAGTCTCACAAATACTTACCATGTCTCTAAAACTTATCCCTATGTAACATAATATCAAAAATGTATTCAACTTAAAATATATTTATCTAGGAAGAAGTTCGAGAAAGACATGTAACCATTTGTAAGATGGTGAGACAAGATCTCAAACATTGATTACATATAATTCAATAGATAAGGTTCAATTAAAAACCAACTTCAACTTTAACCGTCAACGGTTGAGATCATATCCTTCCCATCTTACAAATATTTATTGTCCTTCCTTATCCATCTTACAAATATTCAATAAAAGAAAGTTTAACACGTGATTCTCTCCAATAATATTTTATTTACAGTGTAACATTTTATGTCATTCAAATATATAATCATTTCAATTTGAAAATGCATGTAGATGGAAGTAAAACACATTGTTATATAGAGTTTCAAATTTAAATATAATACTTTACTTATTGTTTATAATCAGTAATTGTCTCAAAAATCTCCAACAACATTTTCACCCTCTTGACACTTTCATCTAAAAAATAGTCTTCATTTGAAGCATTTTTGTAGTTTGACATGCTTTTTCTTATTAACTCCTTTATTGCAACGTCTAATATCATACTACGTTATAATCAGATTTTTTGTTTAGTTCTCTTAGAATCATGGGGTCATAAATGGATAATTATTTGGATGTGAACTCACTGAGTGGATATGGACTATCATAGGCACTGTTCTTGGGATATTTGAAGGCAACCGGTTCAAATCCGAGTCGAAAAACCCGTGCTAAAATCTGTGGATGTTCTTGGTTTTGGTGCTGGACCTGAACTACAAAAGAAACTCAAGTATGCTGAAGATGTGTGCTCAGGAGTTATATTGGACAAATTAAAGACATTGAGAGATTTTTTTTATTTTCTTTATCTTATGTGTTTTTCATAGCTAGAATGGGTTCCCCAATTTTTATAGGTAAAAAATCTTATTTTCTTTCATTTATGTTACTCCTTCAACATCAAGAGCCCTGCATAAGAGAATAGAAATTCAAATTGCATTATTTATTTATGCACAGGTTTTACTGTGCACGGATAGCTAGTTGTTTATAATCAGTAATTGTCTCAAAAATCTCCGACAACATTTTCACCCTCTTGACACTTTCATCTAAAAAATAGTCTTCATTTGAAGCATTTTTGTAGTTTGACATGCTTTTTCTTATTAACTCCTTTATTGCAACGTCTAATATCATACTACGTCATAATTTTTTGGCTTCTTTCATATTACTTAACACTTTTCGAAATGAAAACTTACATGCAATAAGTCTTTTTCGTAGATGGTCATCATTGGTATTTTTTACAACCTATTTTCCAAGGGTTCTGGAAATATTTTTGTAAACTAACGATAAAGTTATATCTCCAAGGACGTGTTGATCTGCTTTATTACTTTGGGGATGTGAATATAGAGTTATTTGACAAAACTGAGGAAAAGAAGTTTTATCACAAATTTTATTGATAATATCATTTTGACAGATGACGAATTTTGAAGTGGTGAGGATAAAAGCAATAATAGTTGTTTCAAGTTGAACATTTGTACAAACTTGAGAACATAATTTACAAAGTCATGTCTAGTTTCATCTTACTTTTCTTGTGATTCATTATGTTGTACTATATAGCATGGTACATAGTATAAGTTATGTAAATATCTAAAATTATTCCGAAATATGTGATAGGCATTAATAACGTGGAAATCCATCTGGTGGATCCACCACTATTTGGTGGATCCATGAGTCCAACTATGGACCATTAGATGGGTTTTAAATCAATGGTTAGGAATGGTCCCCTATTAGTCAAACTAAAGGGTAATATGGGAATAGTTAGGATTTTAGTTAGTTTAGTTAGTCTAGTTAGCTTGATTAGATGGCATCATTAAATGCAATGTGATGTTTTGAACCATTCTCTCACCTTAATTTTCAAAATTCCCTCTCTCCTTAATTTCCCTCTCTCCTTAATTTTCCCTCTCTCCTTACAAACCCACCATTTTCAAAATTCAAACCCTCTCTCCTTAATCAATCCCACCATTTTCATAAATTGAAGCTTTTTCATTTCCCCACCATTTTCATAATCCAAACCCTCTCTCCTTAATCAATCCCACCATTTTCATAATTCAAGCTTTTTCATTTCCCCACCATTTTCATAAACAAAACCCTCTCTCCTTAATCAATCCCACCATTTTCATAATCTAAGCTTTTCATTTCCCCACCATTTTCATAATCTCAACCCATTCTAACCCGTTTGTAAACCAAACAATCGCACTCTCAACTGCATTTTAACTGTTGCACCCCACATGTGCACCTTACTATTACAACTACAAGTTGCAACTACAAGTTGCAACAGGGAAGTGCAATAACAAGTTGCAACAGGGAAGTGCAATAACAAGTTGCAACAATGAAGTTTAGAATTCATAGTTGCATTGTCACTCCGCGACCAGATAACCAAAAACTAACATAGAACTGCAAATACAAGGTGCAACTAATAAATGCAACTACAAGGTGCAACTAATAAACTACAAGGTGCAAGTAATAAATGCAACCACAAGTTGCAACATGAAGGTGCAATAACAAATTGAAAGGGGGAAGTGCAATAACAAATTGCAACAATACAGAGCATAAAATAAGTTCAGTAAGTTATAAGTTCAGTAAGGTGCAACTTTGTTGTTGGACCTTGTTGTTGCACCTTATTGTTGCACATTTTTGTTGCATCTTATTGTTGCACCTTAGTGTTTGATTCCTATGTTTGTTCCATGTTCATTGTGTTGCTTTTACCCGGCTTCGCATTAAGTTTACAAATGTGTTCCATGTTCATTGTATTGCTTTTTTTGTATAAATTTAACATGTTTCCGTATCATTTACCCTTTTTTGTGTTGTGTTGGCAGATGGAAATCATAGTTGTACGGTAACAAATGATTTCCATTATTTAGTTATCGCATTTCATTGCTCATTTCACATGTGCATTTCACAAATTATGATCTAACAAATGCTATCAAAATGCATTAATAAAAAACAAATTACAAATTAATTTCACGCTACACCAGATCCGGATCCTAAAACATATGACAAGTGTACAAGACACATTACATGCATGAATGAGCCATATTGATCGATCATGCTGATGCACTTCCTAAGGTGGCAACCACAGCAAGAAGAACACCTGTGTAAACAAACAGACATTAAAAATCTCAGCTTTACGAACAAACAACATAATACACATTAGGTAAACATGAAAGCAATAATATTAGTTGCAACTATAAAATGCAAACATAAAATGCAACTATAAAATGCAACTATAAAATGCAACTATAAAATGCAACTATAAAATGCAACTTCAAACACAATGACAGAACTCACGTCAAATATCCACCTAACATACCCTTCAAAACGAAATGCAGTACGACTAAAATGCAACACAAAAATGGGAAACATAAAGCTTTCATTGTCAGGACCACATAAAGCTTAAAGAAACTAAAAGGATCAGGATCATATGCAGGCATATACTCACTCTTTCCTACACATTTATTACACTTACAGGTATCCAAGAATCGTCAAGAAACCTCTCAATAAAATAGTTAATACTTCAATTCGCAACATCAGATAAAACCAAACTGCTGAAGATGACACACATCAGAACTCCACCGCTAAATACCCCATGCACAAAATTCACACACACACATTGCAGCTTAGTTTACATCTTGTATCAAACATACATCGTAAATGGTTGGGAAAAAATAAATAAAAAACTTTAGAGCAAAATCTGGAGTAAAAAACTTGTCCCCAACAAAAGTAAAACCCACCTGTCCCTTGCATCAAAATAAATAAATAAAAAACTTCAGATCAAAAAATGAAGTAAAAACAATAAGTAAAACCCACCTGTCCCTTGCATCAAAATCTGGAGAATTCTCCCCAACAAAAGTTTCAATCTTTCCATCACCATCTCCACCCTCACCACTCCCAATCCTCTCAATTTCATTCCTAATCTTCAATTCCTACACCTTGTCCGACTCATTATTAAAATTAGGGTTAGGGTTTCGTACACCACCCATTTGTCTAACCCTCTGCCTCTTCGATTCCACTTCACCGCCGGCCAAATCCAACCCAAATCCACGACCTCAGATCCAGGGCTTGCCGGTCTGCGTCGGCCTTCGTCTGCACCGTCGGCCTTCGTCAGATCCCGATCTCCATCCAGACCCACGACGGTCTCCACTTCGTCGTCTCTCTGGTTTGAACGTGAGAAGGTGAATTTGGTTGAGAAGGTGAGAGAAGGTGAGAGATTGACAGAGGAGCGGGTGAGAGGCTTCAGAGGAGCGTAGGTGTCAGAAGGTGAGAGACTGAGACAAAGACCAAACTACCATCAACACATTAACCCCCATTCAATACTAACCAAACTAAATTCAAACCCACCAGACACGTGTCACAATAAAGAGCTTTCTAATAATCAGATGTGAGGTCCAGATCTGGACTCACAGACTCACCAAACAGTACCAGACCCACCAGAGGCGCCCTCTAGATATCTATCAACATCCATGTCTGATTTACTCATGTAAGCTACGCACTTGTCCTTCTGTCCATTGGGCCTCATTTAGAAGCCCAAATTTGGCCCAAACAACACCCACCCGTCGCCTCAAATTTAGCCCAATTTAACATGTGCGGTGCCGGATCGCATAATCCAACCAGTTCGATTCGGTTCAATCGCTCACAACCGTCAACACTCGACACGATCACCACCACATTCCCCGATTAGGTCAGCGAGGTTTCGCCGCTCTAAGGAGTCACGATCCTTCCCTTTCGGACGCCAATTCCTAGTGCAGCCAATCGTGTCGTGTATGTTAATTTATATGGGGACGGTTTCGTTTGATCGGATTCTGAGACGTGCTGCTGCTCCTGTATCGGTTTATATGAGTCCTGAGTTGTATGAAAATATCAGGGAAGAGAAGGAAGCTGATAATTCTGCTGTTGCAGTTAGTCATTGAAAATTCACTCTTTTATGCATTTGAATATTAATGTAACTGCTAAATGGTTGTAGAATTGCTGTTATTAAAGGACTCGGATCCGGTAATGCGCAGCTATTTGCTGCGAGGGTAAAAACGATGTCGTTTTGACGTTTTTTACTATAACCCTACGTAGTTTTGAGTGAACCCTTTGCTAAAATTACGTAGTTTTCGCTCGCATTAAATAGCTTTCGCTGCACTGGATCTTAATCCGTTATTAAAAAAGTACATTTGAGCAGTTTTCGGATGGACTGAAATGTAGATATCCGCTGATGCATGTTTTTCTCGTTGTCAACAAGAAAACCCCAAAGTCAACAAGAAAAACCCAAGGACATTGAATCCTCCATATACTAATTTGAAATTGTGCTACACGATCTGTCACAAATTCTTGTACCATAGCTGTCACAAATTGGTTTAAACACATACAGTTTTAAAATAGCAATTTAACACAAGTGCAGAAAGTAAACGATTCAAAAAATAGTAACCCAATTCAACTCCTTTAAGGCTTAGCCTGGAGGCTTATTTCAAAGTCCGGCGGAACGTATCACTATGATAAAGTTCAAGTACAAGCTAGACGTACATGTTACAGAATCCAACGTTCTGCAGTCTGTTATTTATTGAACTTGAGTGAAGACCTTGCAAACTCCTCCTTCGCAAATACTGACCTCCTGTCATTTAACCAACAGATCTAAATTCTCATTGATCTTTTGTCCATCTCGTGAACGACTCGCACAATAAAACTCATTGCAAATGTGAATTCAACTTCTGTTGCGATAACGACTCGCCTTAGATCTTTAGCAAGCTAAACTCCGCGGATCTCTCTGTGCAATATGCTTGCAGATTAAGCTCTGATGTACAACTCCAATCACCAAATATTGCTGCCACTCTCTATATTTTTCTCTTCGAAGTCGTTATTCATGAGTGCCTTCCTATTCGTTTATATGAAGTAGATTAGAGTGTTCTTAAAAACAAGAAATATATCCCCATTGTGTCTCCAACACTGTTTGAATTCTTCACTTGCTCGCAAATCAATTGAAGCACATGTCTTTGCAACAAATTCGGCACACACAAATGAGTTCCTCAATTGAACTCTCAACATTCGTCGTGAGAGTCACGATTATGTGGATCTAGATCACCAGTAATTGGGTCTCTACATCGTTACACTTCAATTTTCTTACTCCTTCCATTAGCCAAAATAAGAGGGATGTTGTATATTAGTTCAGTGTCTTGAAGTATTTCTTATTAAGTTTACAATCCCTAATTAGCCCAAGAAGTTAAATATTTAGCCCAAGATTAGGAACACTCTGGAGAATCATGGAGAATTGCGGAAGAATAAAGGGATAAAGATGATGAGGTATTTTCGGAAGATTTTTTGAAGGGTGGTTTGTAGCCGTAATATTAAATCAATCTTAGCCTTTCACTAGAAATGCTCACTAGTATAAATAGGAGAGAAGTGTAGTGGTTTAATATCTTGAGTTGATTGAGAAAGAGTGAGCGTGAGGTGTGAGTAACTTCTCTCGTAAAAATTTCTCTTCTAAATAATAAAATCCGTCTTGAATAAGTTGTGCAACTCAAAATTCTCACAATATGATATCAACTTAAATGCAGCAAAACACATTTGTATGTGATAAACTAAACTGACCAAACCCAATTTTCAAACCTTTGAAATACTTAACAAAACAGGAAAACCCCATCATCGGACTTTACAATAGTAAGAAATCAAAAACTAACTATCAGACAACAAAAACGAGTAATGCCCGGGGCTTCTTGATCTTATTCAAGTATTCGCGCCTCTTATTGCATCTAAGACTCTTAAAAAATCAAACTCTCGGCAAATTTACATCTTCAAACGCTTTGATATCGACTTTATAGGAACGTACCACTCCAAAAGTCCTCTAACATTACCTTTATCATTTATGTCGGGGAAAGTACGCTGCCAGTTTTGGTAATAACTTTTATACATAAAACCAAAGATTAAGTTAATAGGTTGTGCAGCGGTTAGAAGTGTATGGCCAATTTACTTGATTCTTTCAGTTTTGCTCCACCTTTTTCATTTTATTTGTTTTTCTTACCATTTACATAAATTGTACTTTGTCGAATCTGAATTTTAGTGTAGAAGTTATTATAACTTAATTTTAAAATATATTATTTATTTTAAATTTGAAATTAAACATACATTTGTTTTCAATTATATATTTTGAATCTCGCACTTATTAAATTTTACCCCTAAACTCGACGTCTGGATCCGCCACTAGACCCGGTGTTGCAGTGCGTGACTGCAGTTTTGCAATAGTTCTTAACCATGCTGGACTTCTCAGTATCAACTCTTAATTTTGTTAAACTGACTAAATTAATTTCAAATTGTTTGATCGAACCTTGAGTGGCGTTTATTTATAGATTTGGGCTATGGTTGTTGTTTCCAAAGTTCAATTTTAGCGAAATTGTTTCCTAAAATCAACTGCATTAGTTGTTAATGATCCTTGTGTCGTTTTGCTGACGAGGCAATTTAAATTTAAATCAGCTTAGCGGCTCGGTTGTCATCAGCAGCTTAATTTTTTTCAACTGTTTAAAGTTTGAGTTTTGTTGACTTTGATCCGACATTTGAGATTAGTTTTTGTCCATGCGCAACTTAATCGTGATGAACACTTGCACAAGTTTTCCAATTGAAGTCCATTGAATCTGTCAGTTTTTTCATACAAAAAGAAAGTACCATGTGCCGCAGATCAGCCTTATTCTCCAATATTGGCACAACTTCCATCTCGTCGATCGACACTGCTTGAACCGTTGCGGGGATTTAGCAACATAAGAAGAATCCTTAAATGACACTGATGGGGAAGCTTGTGAGCATGCAAGAGATAAGATCTGATGCTGCAACGTTTTATGACCTTTTCACACAATGCTTCGATCAGGTATCAGAAACTACTCACCTAGTCAACAGTTGCAGCATCCATGAAGGCCCTCCAGCAACCATAGGCTCCATTCTTCTCTGGGACTTTAGCCATGGTACCCTGACTACTTTCACCAACCATTCTTCAATTTTTATGAGATTTAGGTCAACAAAATGTTATGTTTTTTCAACATGTAGATGGGAGGCAAAAAGTGGCAAAGCAGATGATTGAAGGCATAGATGCTGAAAGCCATTCGATCACTTTGAAGATGATTGAAGGCGATATATTGGATGAGTACACGAGTTTCATAGTAACAATGCTGGCCACAGATAACGAAGATGGTATTGGATCTCAAGTCAGCTGGACAATTGATTTCAAGAAGCTGAATCTTACACATCCTGCCCCAACTAGCTACTTGGATATCATCATCCGGACTACTGACAGCATCGACTGGTACATTCAAGAAGTTGTACCTAATATTGCTTGAACTAACCATTTTCAAGATATTGGAGTGTCCTAACACTGATCAGAATTGTGAGAATTTGATATTATATCTTTTAATATTTTGATTTTTCGATGGACTCATCTTGAACACGTTTTGGCATTTCATCAAAATACAAGTTAAATAACCATCTCTGTTACGATTGAATATGACTAGAGGCTTGAATCATCGAATGGCATATGAATACACCATACTAATCGACAAGGCTAGCTCGGTGAGTAACTAGCGAGTCACACTCTCGAGTGCTACTTCAATGTCTATTTCACCACATTGGACATTTTTCAATCTGAGCCTCATTTCCTGCACAAGTCTGTCATCTTTCCAAACAATGCAGCTCTCTCCTGCAAGACAGTTTTTCTCGGTTGGCAAAACTTTGGAAATTATGGCACCGTTTTGAGGTACTGGCTTCTCTGTATTCTTTTTCAGATCGTTGTAGCACCTCATGTATGGGATCAAATCGATTTCAGCTTCACCCATTTTATCATCCGCGCTGAATGTATCGTGATCAAACACTGCCTGCTCATACAAACAAAATTAGATACCGCAAAATGCTAGGAACATTTATGTCTTGGGTTGAGCTCTGGTTACTTACCAAACTTATTGCAAAAACATATTTTGAGGGGTAGAGCGTCAGCTGCTCGTTCCATTCTGGATTGCAATTCTGGCGGACAACCTTAGTTCTCACGCTCTGCATTAGAACATAAAAATGCGACCAACATCACAAGAATGAAACATCGGTAAGTGGAAATGAATCAATGATCCGAATAAGAGGATCTGACCTGACTACCCAAAGTTAGGACGACATAAGGATCGCTGCTACGCCTACCGAGGTCACGGACAACTAGATTAACACCTCTAATGACTCGAACTCTGAGAAGACCAGCAGTATTATCAACATCACGATCATCAACACTCGGCGCTCCCCAACAACAAAATTGACACATCATGTTAAAAACTAGTTGATAAAAGTGCTGTTCAATAAACAGGTGATGGTTCGGAAATGCTGGAATATATTGACATAAAAATACTAAAACAATTGATGCTGGGAAATGGGATGGTGAGATGATGCTTTCATGAAAGTGAGAACACTTGAAAATTAGTCTCAAAGTTGGTATCATCTTCACTAAAAATGCTACCAATGTCCATGTCACATGTCTCCTAATTCAGCTATGTATTTCCTTTACTTTCTTACTAAGTCGATGAGATGAGAACATAAAATGGATATTTTTTGCAAGCATTTTGAACTTATTCAAGTAACTCTTAGACACTACAACTCATATCTATTTCAGTTTAGGGTAAAGTACAAAAAAAGGTTATTATTTTAACGTGTTACACCCAGGGGCGGAATCAGGGGGCTGGGGGCCAAGTACCCTGCTCACTTTAACATTTTACACACTCTGTAGCACCACATTTAGTTAAAACAGCGCAGCAGAGAAGTCTTGGTCATGAACCTAAGAGGGCTTGGCTCGATTCCCAGCTTCTACGAATTTTTTTGGTTAATTTTAAATTAGTTTTAACGTTATTGTGGGAAAAAGAATCAATTCTAATGAGTTTAATTGATGTACCTTAGTGGTTTTGGCATGGATTTAAAATCTGGCAAACCTTTGCTCGATTCCCAGAGATGTAGTATATTATTTTAATTAGATTTTTTTATTATTATTGTATATTATTAAAAAAAATGTTATTTTATTCTTTAATTATAAATTTATCATAAATATTATAATGCATTTTAATTTTTTTCGCCCCCCTAACTATAAGCTCTGGATCCGCCACTGGTTACACCTGATTAGACACATATACGAACAAAATGGCTGAACGGTATCTTTTTACAGACAAATTGAATAGAAATAGTTGATAAAAATGTTTGAATTAGACAACCTTAGAGCAACTCCAACGCGTAATGTAAAATGGGCCAATATGTAAAAATAGCCCATGTGGCAAACAAATATACATAACCCTTCACAAAAAGCGAGCTCCAACGCGAACCCTGGATTAGCTAAAATTATACAGATTGTGTTTCTCAATCGTCAAATTTAACTCTCTTCAGCTTCTGTATGTTCATATCCTCTATCAGTTTCTACCCTAATTTCTCTGCATCCGCAAATCTACCCTAATTTCTACATCCGCAAATCTACATCCACAAATCGACATCGCCAAATCTACCCTAATTTCTCTGCTTCCGCAAATCTCCATCCGCCGCCAAGAATGGTGAAATTCCTCAAACCCGGTAATGTCGTAATCGTCCTGCAAGGCCGTTACGCTGGAAGGAAAGGAGTGATCGTCCGTTCCTTCGACGATGACACACGTGACCGTCCCTACGGCCATTGCATGGTTGTCGGAATCTCCAAGTATCCGAAGAAAGTGATCCGAAAGGAATCGCAGAATAAGCAAGCTAAGAAGTCTCGCTTGAAGGTGTTTCTGAAGCTGGTGAATTACAGTGATACAGTCACATTATGCCGACAAGGTACACGCTTGATGAGGATTTGAAGGAAGTGGTGTGCTTTTATTCATGATTTCGGGTTTGGTAGTTTTTCCTCGAAAGAGGTTGTTTTACTGATTGTGTTATGCTTTACGATTTTATTTTGTTGGTCATACCTCTGTGGAGAGCTAACATGAGATTGCTAGATGATAGAATTGCAAAAAAGATGCTATCGATCGAGATCAAAGAGGGTGATTATTTAGGTGTGGCTGTTCAAGAATAGGAAAGTCGATGCTTACGGGAGGAATATTGAAAAACCTGGTGCAATTACAATAAGTTTTATCAGTTGCACTTATCCTTTTCGTTTGACAAAATTTATGCGCTTGTAATTTTTAAATTATAAAAATTACTGTTTATATTTTTACATAACTATTATGCATAACACCATTGGAGTGCTACCTCTTTTTCATCATGTAAATTTTACATAAGTAATATAAAACTATATTTTACATAACAGTTATACCTATTAGCATTGGAGATGCTCTTAGAGCAACTCCAATGCACTATGTATAATAACTTAGTTATGTAAAATGTCCTACGTGGCATCAAAATATAAAGAACATGATAGAAAAGTACCACTCCAATGGGGTTATCTAAATTAGACTAGTTAGCTAAAATTATAGATAATCATCTTCTCACTCATCAAATTTAACTCATTCTCTATAACTTTTTGCCTACATTATACATATCTCTACCACATTCACACACATTATACATAACCCCCATTGGAACATATTTCACTTTTCATCATTCAAATTTTACATAATCAATATAATAATATATTTTACATACCCTCTTTACATATTACCATTGGAGATGCTCTTAGGGAAACTTTAACAGTACTTATAGAGTAGAGGCCCAATGGAAGCAGCCGGCCCAGATAGACTAGCGTCATTACGCGGTCCACCAAACGACGGCGTCGAGGGTCACCCTCGTTTATAACCAAATCCGTACAATCCCTGCTCTCACTAAACCTAATTAATATATAAAATTGATCTTCGTCAATTTTCACGCTTTCTAGGGCTTCCAGATCCTTTCGTAACTCCATTTTTTCGCTCGCACACGCTGATTGTGAATGGTAGAAATCTCCAGTAATTGGAACCAATTCGGCCTCAACTGGCCGACCGTATCTGCGCCGTCATTCGGTTCCTGCAAGGAAGGCTGGTACTACCGCTGCCTCGGCCTCGATCCGTAATCGATTGTTCTTAGTCTGAATTTTTTGTTTTCATCAATTTTTAAAATTTGGATTCGAGATGATGGTGCATAAACAGAAGAAGAATCAAAGTCAGAATGTTAAGGGGAGTCGGATTTTAATAAGTATTAATGTTTTGGGGAGCGCTATTCCAATTCGTCTAGTGGTGAATGAGGAAGAGTCTGTCTACAATGTGATTGATTTGGCGCTGAAAATGTATGCGCGTGAGGGAAGGCTTCCTGTGCTGGAATCTGATGTTAATAAGTTCCTGCTTTACTGCCCCATTGCTCTAACAGATGGTAAATTTATTAAGGATTTGGTTTGTTGTAGAATGTTAATTATTGTTAGCTCTGATCTGATAGATTTTCACGGTTGATTTGTAGGTTTGAAACCATGGGAGGCTATTGGGAAGGATATGGTGTGCGGAACTTTATGCTTGGGAAGAAGCCACAAACCATGATTGAAGCTCGCGGTGATGGAGCATCAGTTCAGGAAGAGGCTCGAAAAGGAAGTGGAAGTTTCATGGCCTGGCTGAATAAGTCCTTTAACCTTCAAATTTATTTTCATTAGAACTTCTTCAACTGTCTCATTGCTTTTTCGCAAATAATGTTGCTTGGGTTAATTAAACAACTGGTTGCATTTTCTTATCAATTGGCACATTTGCTTATTTGAGTAAAAAATATTGTCTTCTCAGATTTAAGTTACCTATCATAATTATGTTGCTCAACTGTTTCATCGATTTATTTGTGGCTTGACATGCTTTCTTTTTCAACTTTAATTGTAGTATTTTTAATTTTAATGTCACTTGTGAAATGTAGTCAGTGGTTGTTTTGGGTCAAATTATAACAGTGTTGGTTATGACTTATTAGTGTTCAAAATTTTGAGTTTTTGAGAAATTATAAGGGTGATAGGTCGGAAGCTTCAGGGTTTCTTGTCTGCTCTCTGTGTAGTTTCACATCCATTTTGAGTACTTACCCTCACCGTTAGTTAGGAACTACATCTTTTTTTGCTCCCTTCAAGTTTTTTTGGTTGAACCTCCTCATTGTTGTTTATATTTAGTATTTACCATGATTTCTGTTTTACTAAGAACACAATTCTTAGTAACAAAGTACTTGTATACTTGTCAACAGTTGTCATGTTGGTTAGTCTTTAAATTGATCTTTTGGTAGCCTAAATAGTTTCTAGATTCTTCTCAGAGCATGCATTAATGCATATTTATGACTTATTGCATGCAGAGAGAGTTTGGCAACCTGAAAGTTGGCAGCTACCATGTCGTGTTAGTATTGTGTATCAGTGGTGCTGTGATACTTGACATCAGTAAAATTTCCATGTGGGATGATTTTTTCTTTAAATAAGATGTTTACTCTTAGAAGTGATTTAGCTTGGTATCAGATATAACTAAGCTTGATGTACGAATGAGAAGTTTCCAACTTGATCTTGAAATCATTGTTGATTCCAATTCGGTCAAGTTGGTGATTGCTACTAGACACTAGTAACATGTATTTAAAACCTCGCGATTTGCTTTCTTCTTAGCCACCCCTCTGTGGTCCATTGCATCAACCGTGTACGTCTCTTCCTCTACCATTTCTAGTTACTTTGATGTGTTACTGTTAATGACCTTTCTGACAGGTACAACTTACATTCCTAAATCCTAACTCATGGCCTTGTTATTTTATTCATTTCCGTATCAAGAGTAATAAAAACCTAACTTCCGACACTTGGTAAATATTGTCAACACAGAATAAACTTTCTGCTGGTATGAATGCAAAGACGACTTTATGACAACATGACATTACTTGTTGAGTGTCACTTTCATACATATTTTTCATCTTTAAACTGCGGTGCACACGAGTTGGTTGTCTTTCCGCAGCATCCTCTCAATGTTCCAAGTTTCAATGAATTAATGATCAAGAGTTTAGGAATGGTCATATGATTCTTCATTTACTCCATGTTTGGATCAAACATCAAACACTGCGAAGAACCGCTGAGATATTTTGTTAACCGGGTAGATAAATATGCACGAGGATATGTTTCGACAAGTCTTTCCTCAAAAGATGGTCTAGCCCTCTTTTTATATAGGTGTACACTTGGAGAAATACAGTTCAGTTAGTGTGGATGTAATTATTGATCCAATACCAACGTCCAATCTAAGCCTAAGATCATGTTGGGTTATGCCTACAAGTCACCTTTCAGAATGCCCACACCTAGTGCAGTTCACTTTCATGTTAACAAGTGCTTTACGTTTGATAGATCATCAACATAGCACCTAGATTACTAACATCATTACATTAACTTTATGTCAAACAAGGAAAAGTTAATTATGCTTTTATTATGCAAACCACTTAAATACATCCATCAATTAACCTGCTCAAAACAGACCTACTCAAACATCATAATTTTTATTTCCCAAATTACCCTCTTTTCCTCTCATTTTATGGACAGGTGGGCCAATTCCCCTTATCACATATTCCTCTCGCTCGATTGGACCACAACAATCACTGACCCGGCCGGTCCGAACGAACCATTATAGACAACCCCACCTTACCTGTCTCAATCAGTTCAACTCGACCCAATCAACTCACTGACTCATACCGAGTCTCCAAGCTGAGGCTGCAATCAGCGGCCGTGTATGCCACCCTAGCAACAAGCAACCGTTATTCTCCTCCACCCTATACCCTTCTCCGCTAGAGAACAAATCAAGCAACATGCTAGCTTGCTTGAACGCATTCGAACCGATATGAACCGACTCAAATCCAGCTGAATCAAACCTCGTACGCCATTGGTCCAATGTCTCATGCCGCTCGACTCGGTCCAGCCCTTCACACGCTACAACGTTGCATATCTGATGTCCGAGGTATAATTCGGACATCAACTTGTCTTGGCTGTTAGCCGAGCCCTCCAACGAGTCGAAAAGGGTCGAGTAATAGTGTAAAGACTCAGTGAACCGGTCGAGAAAAACCGGTCCGTTATGGTTTGCTTCCTGCTCGACCACAGTCACAATCTCCGGTTTGATTTCTTTAATCACGTTCAACACCCTCTCGAGCGAGCCGGGTCGGGCCAGGAGTCGATGGAGTTCGAAGACCGAGTTGACTGCGACTGACTCGGTCTCACTCGGCTTCAAATCAAGCATCGAAGCGTCCAGATGTGCAAGACTATTAGCAACACATCCTCTGAATTCAAACTTGACGTGAAGCTTCTCCGCCAGATGAGCGAGACGCACACCGACTTCACGGAGCCGATCTTTAGTATCCGGAGAAGGAGGACCGACACCGGTCAACCTGAAAGACGGCGGACCGCCAGAACGGACAGCCAAAGCTTGCAACAACGCCGGCCACTGCATACCTTGATTCATACTAAAATCGATGATATGGACTTTCTTCTTACCGGAGAAGGCTTCGAGGATCGCTTGATTAGCGGTGAAGTGTGCGAATTTGAGATAAGGACAGGACTCGTAAAAGTGCATCTGAAGCAGATCGGTGAAGGTATGGTTGACTGATTCTTGTGGATAGCAGTTGAAGATGCGTTGAGCTAGGGCTTGAGCGAAGTAGGTAGCGACTTTACGCATCGCGCCGGCTTGAGACGATGCTAGCAAGCCGATCTGGTTTACTAGGGTTTCGGCTAGTTGGAGATTCGATTGTTGGATAGCCTCCGCGCAGGCCATGAGCGTGTGGACTAAACGGACTCCGGCTTCTTGTGGCTCGACGAGGACTACGGGACGACGATTGTTGACGACGGTGGTGGTCAACGACTGGTCGGTTGAAGGTATGGTCGGCTTGAGCCGCTTGTTGCTGTTGAAGTCTGATTCGATCTGCTGTTGAGGGAAGACGATTTGCTTACCGGGTATGGCTTTGAGGTCGTAGTCAGGTAACGGGACGGAGGAGGAGTCAACGTTGTTAGGAGGAGGGAGTAGAGACGAGTCAACGTCAAATTCAGACAACAAATTTCCAATCCAGTTAGAGATGTCACCAGGGTTGTAATGAACGGTGTTGGAAGCGAGATGAGATAAGCCATCTTCACGGACACAATCCATCACTTGTTCAAGCTGTTCCAGCTTCTGAGCTACCTCAGCCATGTCTGATGACTTGACTTTGTAACCCAAAACAGCTAATAGCTCATCCATTCCACCGTCTTCCTCCGGCCAGCAAGCCTTTCCGTTGTTACTACTGCTGCTTCCGGCACCAGATGGATCCGGTTGATGATACATGTATTCATTTTCACGTTTCATTTCTGTTGCTTGTGCAGGTTGAAGAAATGAATGGATTGGAATGAAATGAAAATTTGGAGGTGTGATGGAATCTTGGAGAGTGGAATTGGGTCACTGGGTGATTAGTTCAGTCTTTTTATTGGGTGGATTTTTGGACAGGACGAGGAAACAATATTCTAAAGCCGCTGATGAGAGTAACCAAGGCTCGTGTTGCTTCTCTGCTCTAAAGAGATAAGGTCTGCTTTTTATATTCATTTCTTCATTTTCTACCGAAAACTGCATAAAATTAAATAAAGAGTTAATCTATATACGATATAAAGTGTGACATTATAAAGATTAGTAGATCTAGAATCTGCATCCAAATTTGAAATTGACCTGTTTTAGCTAAATTTACGGTTAAAGCAATAATAAAAAATGTGCATTGAAAATGTACAAATGCGGCTGTTTCATAATCCGTTTTCTTAGAATATGGTAATAGAGGCTAGCTAGATCACGGAAAAAGATGCGATGGTGTAAACAGTAGGTGCGGCGACTTGCCGAGTAGCAAATGTTCACGCGTATAGACTAGAACTAGAATCGTGGAGCTGATGAAATCTGTCCGGCCCAATGGGCTGTCTGACACCACAGCGATACGGTCAGGGCACGCACATTAAGCTATAGAAAAAAGGCATGGAGCCGTCCGCATCGTCCAGCTAGCGCTCGGTGCCGTGGGATTCGTCCACGTATCATATATTCCCAGAAACGAGCTGTGGGACCCGTCCCCACCTTGAAGGCTGTTTTTATCGACACCCCTCACCTACACCTATTTTTAGTATCTTGAAATCTCCATAATTCATAAACATCATGTGTCCTTATTCTTTATAATTAAATTGAAAAAATAATGAAATCACTTAACAATTTCAGTAATAGTGTGTAATTATTCATTTGTTAAAATGAACTTATTGTTATAATTTCGTGCACGGAATTAAAATATTTTGATCAGCTTTTATCAACTTTCCTTACCAAATGAAGTGAAGACGATAGGATGGCAAAGTTTGATCTTATCCCTTGAAAAAAAGTAAAGTTATTAACCGAATAATAAGAGCCCACGTTTCGATATTTTTCAGGGACATACTTGGTATCACTTTTTGTGACACATCATATTAAAAAAGTTTGATTGATTCAGTGACCTATAAATGATAGGGTATTTACTTAACCCAATCAAAGCATCGAGCACCGTACCTTTTTACCAAAAATGGGTTACATTGGATCCTTTGTATTTTTTACTGAGGGTCAGAAATGCGGACATGTCGACACACTCTACCTGTTAATAATTAGTGTACTTTAGGTAAGCCCTACAATAAAAAATAATGTTATTATGTACTTGTACATTTTCTTTCGTTTTCACGAGCTATTATTTTATGAAATTGACGTGTCATACTGACCCATACACATTAATCTATACCTAAATCAATTAGTAATCACTATAATAATGTAACAAATTAGTCTTAATTGCACGTCGTAATCTGGGATTCAAATTCGGTGCTAATGTTAGCTTAAAACATTTACATAAGAACCGTAGAAAATGGTGTCTTGTCATGATATCTTTCCAATGCGAAAGGGTTGATAAATAAGCTAAGAAAAATGATGGAGAGGGACCAAAGATCGACCACTCGTAACTAAACTCAATTTTACAAGTGCGAGTTGCAACCACCCTTGTGTTTCCATCCACTACAATTTCATCTTGCATTTTCATGTATGTTTCCACACTTATCATTTATTTCATTATTCAATCGTTTTCTTATTCAATTTTCCAGATACCATTGTCCCCACGTGTGGGACATACATGAACATTCTAGACCTTCATGGCGCCACCATGTGCTCAATTATGCAACCTTGCTTCATCACTTAAAGGCCCCTCGTTCCATGTTGCATTATTACGTTGTACAGTTCGTATAACCTTTTTCATCGAATAAATCTTTATGCTATTTATTTCATATCGATTTCATCTGCTGCAAATCCTTTGTGACATGATATGTTCCTCCGTTTCGTACACATAATTTCCATCCATTCTTTTCTCATCACGTTCCATTAGCTGTGTGGTCGGCAAAATGCTGGCTTTCATTTACTTGAATACAACTTATTTGGGAGTCTAAAAAATCTTGATTCTAAAAATTCAATTTAGTGCAATGCCAGATGTTAGTTTTCTGAGTTTTATTATTGAAAATGACAATTTTTCATGAGTTAAAACTATATAATTTAACATACTTGAAAATGAACTCATAAAATGACATGATTTTAATCCTCGTGTCAACAATACGAAATCTCATTCCTATTGAAAAAAACTTGAATGTGATTTTAATAGACACGACACGAGGTTTAGATAAATAGAAATGTGGTCCAAACGCAACTTGTTGAACACGACTTGTAATAAGCATCAGTTTTGGTCCTAAATAACTCTGCTGGTCCTCCATCTCTATGTTTACTTTCTCAGCATATTCACCCTGATGCGCTCATGAGGACATCTTTGACCTAAGTCTACGTTGGAGTTTTCAACGCAGCCGCACTCAAGTATACTGATATTGCTTGCTAGAGAGCATGGTAATTATATCCAAATTTCTCGACGCACGGTGATAAATGGATAAGGTTGCTTCAATCTTGCACACACCATGCACACATACGTGTGAGTGATGTAAAGAACGTTGCATGCTACCCTAGAAGCTTGTCTGAGGTTACATTGCGTCTTATTCTATACGTGGATAGTTAGCTGCATCATTTTTGTTACACTATTCGATAAAAACTATATACGTTGGACGTATGCGGAGCACACAAATGTATGGAGTGACGTGTTCTTCTTAGCTGCTATGCAATCGAGTCACGAGCGCCTTTTTGATGTTTATAGGGTGAAATAAAAGACATGATGAGAGGAGAGCGGTTGAATCCATTATGGGCCGGTCTTAAAAATTATGGCCCATCATATTCAGATGAAAACCCGGCCCATTCTTCCATGGCTGCTACAACTGAAACATTGTCCTTGGCTTAAAACACAACTTCTAGACAAAGTCACAACGTTGAATATTTAATCTCGTTCCAAAACCTCATTTCCAACCAGAATAATCAAACATCTTTTTCAAGACTCCTGAGTGTCAAATGAGAATAAATAGCTGCCATTGAAACCTACCATATTGAATTCAGGTTGTCGCATTCAATTCCTTCCAATGTCAATCCGGCTTCAGTTTTAAATCAACAATCTCTTTATTGTCAAAATTAAACACTCTTGACTTTTCTCTTCACTCCAAATTTGACCACATCCATCTTTTTCTCCTCATCTTCCGACTTTCGTTCAGTTTCCATCTCACTGATTAAATAAAACCTCTCATTCCCCCAAACCCTAACGCTCCCTTCCTCTGTGTTCCTCTGTTACATCAAACAGAGCAAGTTTGTTCCAACCCGTCACACTTTGCTAAATGGCAGCACCCAACAAGTTTGCTAGCATGGTGCACCGGAACACGAACAGACTCACACTCGTCCTGGTCTACGTTCTGCTGGAATGGATGCTGATAGCATTCATTCTATTCAACTCCTTATTCTCTTACTTGATCGTCAAGTATGCTGATTACTTTGGGTTAAAGCGACCTTGTGTTTTGTGCTCGAGGATTGATCATGGGGAGGACAAGAGAGTAAGAAAGGATATGATTTGCGAGGAACACGCGCTGGAGATTTCTGAACTTGGATGTTGTAAGAAACATCAGGAGAAACGAAGTGAAGATCAGAGCATAGAGCAAGAGAAGGATGATGCAACAGAAAAAGATATGCAGCAGTTGGTTTCAGTTGTACTTGTTGGGTCTGAAAATGATGAGTATGTGAGCGAATCTTTAGTTGTTGAAAGTCATCAAGATTCGGGTCTTGCACCAGACACGGAAAGTGACCATGTATCCGAATCGTTCCAGTGTTCTGATTACATAACTGAGATTGAAGACATTGATGAAGCTCAAAAACAGAACAGCGATGGAACTGATATTGAGTCTGAATTTGATGCAAAGTTGGAAACTGATGCGCAAAAAGATGGCCTATTTGCATTGGATCAGAGTTCGGAACTGCTTCGACGATCGAGAAGCTGACAAGGGAGTTGAACGAGGCTTACGCTGAGCTAGAGCAAGAAAATAATGACGCAGCAGAAGCTTCTTCTCAAACAATGAGAATGATCAACATGCTTCAAGAAGAGAAAGCTGCACTGCACCTAGAAGTTCTAAAGTACCAGAAGACGACGAACGAGCAGATTGCAAATGAAGCGGGTTTACTACTGGATGAGCCTAAACTTGAAGTGAAGTTGGAAACTGAGCATCAAGAAAATGGCCTAAGTGCATCTTCAACGATCGAGGAGCTGACTAGGGCGTTGAACGAGGCTTACGCAGAGCTCGAGCAAGAAAGGAATGACACAGCCGAAGCTTCATCTCAAACAATGGCAATGATTACAAAGCTTCAAGAAGAGAAAGCTGCATTACAGCTAGAAGCTTCGCAATACCAAAGAATGACCGATGAGCAGATCGCATTCGATGAGGAGGCAGTTTTGCTACTAAATGAGATGGTAAGGAAAAGAGAAAAGGAGAATCAAGAGCTGGAAAAGGAGTTGGATTCTTACAAAAGGCAGTTTCCGGAGCAAGAAAAGCTAAGGAGGTCAGATGAACATTATGAAAAGATAGTGAGTGAGAGTGTTTCAGTTTGTTGTAGTAGCTTTGGTGATCAGGAAAGTGATGGAGTCTCAACCGAAGACGACGATCATCATGTTCATCATCATAATGATCCATTTATAGATTTTGAAGATGAGAGGCTGACGATTTTGGACAGGTTGAATGAGCTGGAGCAGAAGCTGGTAGTGGAATCTTTAGTAGAAGAGAGACCATTGAAGAAAATAGTTTGAAGTATGGGATTGAAGAGGAGGACAAAGAGTTCTTGAGAAAGTGCATCAAGACAGTGAGGAAAGGGGATGAAGGGTTGAGTTTGGTGGAAGAGATCTTGCAGCATCTCAGAGCTTTGAGATCAGTTAGGTTATAGTTCAGGCTCAACCGGTCTCTTGCATTTTGAATGTCTATTTTGGTAAATGTGATTTAAGTTTAGGATCACGCTGGTAAGTCAAAAAAGGTTAATGGTATATTGAGCTGTGTGTTCCATATTTTATTTGAAATTACTCTTTCATATTGCTAGAAGGTAATAACCGAAGCCCATATATACTCGTATGTGGCACATGAAGTGCAGTTCCTTTGCGACCTCTTGTTCATTTTGAAAATTAAACTATATACATTTTGAGTTGACAATATGCATATTTTGACTGCGTGTGTACGCAGTGGCGGAGGTAAGGGGGTCAGGCAGGTCCACTGACTCCCCAAATTTCCAATATAACTATATTTTGTAGGGTGTAACAAAAGGAGTCTAGCAACCCAGTGGTTGTGTTACAAGCAGAGTTGTAACAGAGAAGATAATGAAAAGAGTGAGGGAGGAAGAGATTATTTTACTTATAACTTGTCTTATTTTACATCATTACAGTGGTTTATATAGTTCATCTGTTGATGTTTATTACATTAAGATAAAATGCTTCTACGCTTCCTCTTCCATACTTAATGTTATTCTGCGTTTTCATCCTTTCATTTTCACATCATAAATGTCCCTTTGGTATTTTTGAGATGGCAGTTTCCTTCTTGCGCCTCTTCCACTTTGCTCATTAATTCCATGCACACCCTTTCCACTGTCATCCTATCATTACCTCCCCCATCAAAATCACGCACGTCCTCGTAGCGGAAGTTGGGATATTCTTTCCTAATCAGATGAAGATCTTCCCACGTAGCCTCATCTAAAGCTTGTTGAGTCCACTGTATCAACACTTGGGGTGTTTTTTTTCCATTACGAATTACGTAGCGACTCTGTAAGACACGTTCCGGTTGCATAATAGGGTTGGCACCAGAAAAGCATTCAGGCCAAGCCACAGAAGTGAAAGGAGGTTGTGCCCGACACCGTTTGAGGATCGATACATGAAACACATTATGGATGCGAGCTTCAGGGGGCAACTCCAAACGATAAGCCACTGCACCAATTTTTTCCACCACCTGGAACGGCCCATAAAATCGTTTGGCTAGTTTTGGAGATCCTCGCATTTGTAATGACTTTTGTCGATAAGGTTGAAGTTTAACGAATACCCAATCACCCACGTTGTAGTTAACATCCTTCCGCCCTTTGTTAGCTTGTTGCACCATTCGATGTTGAGCTCTACTTAAATTATGCTTGAGTTGCCTCATCAATTCTGTCCTCTCTGACAACAAGAAATCTACTGATGCCACCCCAGAAGTTCCTGGCTGATAGTCAATGAGTGTATTTGGAGGTCTGCCATACACAGCCTCATATGGAGTCATGCAAATTGATGAATGCCATGACGTGTTATAGTGTAACTCAGCCCAAGGAAGCATATCTACCCAGTTATCTTGGCGCTCAGTAGTATAACAACGCAAGTAATCCTCTAGCGTCCGATTTACAACCTCGGTTTGACCGTCCGTTTGGGGATGATACGCACTACTATGTGCCAAAACAGTACCTTGTAACTTAAACAACTCCTTCCAAAAGCTACTCAAAAAGATTGGGTCTCTATCTGACACAATACTTGCTGGAATTCCATGTAACTTACACACATTCTCCATGAAAGAACGAGCTGCATCCCATGCGGTGAACCCTGAGTTCAAGGGACAGAAATGAGCATATTTGCTCAATCGATCAACAACAACCATAATGGTCGTTTTACCTTTAGATCTTGGTAATTGCACTATAAAATCCATTGACACATCAAGCCATATCTTCTCGGGCAATGGGAGGGGTTGTAACAATCCTGGGGATGCGGAGGTTAAAGCCTTTACTTGCTGACAAATTTCACATTTTTGAACATAAGCCTTGACGTCCGAATGTAACTCTGGCCAATAAAAATGAGACGCCACACGTGCTATTGTTCTTTTAATGTCGGCATGACCACCAGTAGGTGCATCGTGATACTCATGCAATATAAGGTCTCGAATAACAAGATCATTCGGCACCCACAAACGCTGTTTGTAAAGTATTAGTCCATCACGAATCAAAAAATCTTCATGTTCATGGGGACGAGCCGTAATCGCATCCACAAGAGCCTTTGCATCCTCATTCTCTTGTATCAACAACCTTAAAGTGCGTAAAATCCCGAACACAGGACGTGTACATGCTTGCATGGAGTTCATTTCAGCTTGATCCATTCTTGACAAGGCGTCGGCTGGACCATTTTCTTTTCCAGGTTTATAAACAACATCAAATTCAAAGCCAAGGAGCTTACTTATCCATCGTTGTTGTTCCGGTGTATGCATAGCTTGAGTGAGAATCGTTCGCAATGGTTGATGATCCGTTTCTATAGTGAAAGGCGAACCAAGCAGATACTGCCGCCATTTAAGTATTGCAAGAACCACTGCTCCCAATTCACGATTGTATGTGGAAGAATTTTGCATTGCTTTTGAAAACTTGCGACTGTAGTATGCTATCGGTCTACCTTCTTGCATTAAAATAGCACCCATGCCTTGCCCAGATGCATCGGTAGAAACTGTGAATCGCTTCGAAAAATCCGGCAGTGCTAAGACGGGCGTAGTTATCATGGCTGCCTTTAATTTATCAAATGCGTGAGTGGCTTCATCTCCCCAAACAAATGCATCTTTACGTAGCAAATTTGTCAAAGGTGCCGCAATTTGTGCATAATGATGAATAAAACGTCGATAATATCCTGTTAAACCAAGGAATCCTCTGAGTTGTTTAATCGTAGTTGGCTGGCTCCATTTTTGAACTGCTATAATTTTATCTGGATCGGCTTCCACCCCTGTTTCTGAAATAACATGACCAAGATATTGCACTCTCTGCTTTGCTACTTCACATTTGGAGGCCTTAGCATAAAATGACTTTTGTTCCAATACTTGAAGCACTTCATGCAGGTGACACAAATGCTCATCCCAGTTAGTACTATAAATTAAAATGTCGTCAAAAAATACTAAAACAAACCTGCGCAACCAAGGTCGGAATACATCATTCATGGTCGCTTGAAACGTCGAAGGGGCATTTGTTAGACCGAACGGCATTACCAAAAATTCATAATGTCCATCATGCGTTCGGAAAGCAGTTTTATGCACATCGTCTTTATACATCCGAAGTTGGTGATATCCGGCTCTTAAATCGAGCTTTGTAAACACACGAGCGCCATGAAGCTCGTCAAAAAGCTCGTCAACAGTGGGTATAGGATATTTATCCTTTATAGTGATTGCATTGAGCGCTCTATAATCCACACAAAAGCGCCATGTTCCATCCTTTTTCTTGACTAGAAGTACTGGGGACGAAAATGGACTTGTGCTCGGTCGTATGATTCCTTCTCGCAACATATCCTGAATCATTCGTTCAACCTCCACCTTTTGATATCTGGGATAAAGGTAGGGACGCACCTTTACATGACCAGCATCAGGTTGCAATGTAATTCGATGCTCAGTGTTACGAATGGGAGGAAGACCTTTAGGGATCATAAACACCTCCTGATGTTGTTTCAGCAGTTCACACAATTCCTGACTTTGTTTATCGTCTAGATGATCTGGAATGGTTGGCAAGTCCTTAATGTAGTTTATCTTTTCTGAGATAGCTTTATGTGCCATCAAGGTGATCTAATACATTGTTGCTACTGAGTGTGTCCTTGTGGCTTTTTTTAACTATCCAAAGGTCACATGTTGAGTTGGCATTGTGACTGTACTCCAGTTAACATAACATCACTTCCATGATGTTTGAATTGCATCCAAAGATTGTTGTAGTCGAATACAACTTGTCCCAAACTAGCCAACCACTGAGTTCCCAAGACTGCATCAGCACCATAAATAGGCAAAAGTGGAACTCAACACAAAAGACCTGTCCTCCTAATTGCAAATCAACATCGCGACACCAACCTTCGCATTGTAGTTCATCGCCATTGCCGATGGTAACATTCATATGCCGAGAAGGTTCAATAGGTAATTTTGCATACCTTGCTATTCTAGATTGAAGAAAATTGTGTGTAGATCCACTGTCCACGAGCACCGTAACACGTTTACCTCCCAGAACCCCTTCTAACCTTAAGGTTCTTGGATATGCTTTTCCTTGTAAAGCATGAAATGATATACTGGGTGTTGGATCAAAAGTTAGGTCATTATCACCTTCTAAGCCTCCACCAGTTTCACCTTTGTCCATCGTTCCTTCACATGCCAATCCTTCTTCTTCTCCTTCGTCTTCAATTAAGAAACATTGGAATCGCGGCTTGCATCGATGACCCGGTACAAACTTTTCATCACAGTTAAAACAAAGTCCCTGCTCTCTTCGCTTTGCCATTTCTGCAGTTGTTAAGCGCTTGATTGGTAGTGATCCGGGTCGTGCCAAACTAGCTTGGTTTTGTAAGTTATTTGTACTCAAACTACTTGATCGAGAAAAGCTCATAGAACGCCCCACGACATTGCGTCCAGCAATAATTTTTTGTTCTGCAATGCGTGCCATACCCATTGCGGCTTGTAAAGTTTTTGGACATAAAAGAACAATTTCCCTATGTATTTCATCCTTTAACCCAGCCATAAAGCGATGTAACAAATTTGTTGCAGTTAGGCCAGGAGTTTTTGCAGACAAGGATTCAAACTCTCCTATGTAAGCGGTCACAGATCCAGTTTGTTGCAACTTATTCAGCATGACCTCAGCATTCCAATACAATGAAGGACCAAACCGCGCGAGCAGGTCTTGTGAAAAGGTTGCCCAATCTTTCAACTGTTGCATATTATACATCCATTGATACCACTCTAATGCATCTCCAGACAGATAGAAGACCGCAACATTTAGACGTTTTTCTTCTACAATATGATAATGATCAAAGTAACGCTTCATTTGAAATATCCATCCTTCGACTCCGTCTCCATGAAACATGGGTACTTCAATCTTAGGAACTCTTCCATTGCCCACATAGTTTGTCTCTCCTACACCGTGATGTGATGGTATGATGGGATTCCTTCGAGCGTTTGTATCAAACTCTGTAGAATGCAACTCAGAATTTGGTGGGTTTGATAGCAAGGGCGAGTCTGCTTTCAAATTGCCTGCAGTCGATACAGGGATTTTATCAGGTCTTTGACCTTTCATAAATTGCTCCATCATTTCCAACACTTGTTCATACTTGGCATTATGTTGGGCAGAGTCTTCCTTCTGCTGGTGAACCAAAGCATCAATTGCTTGTTGAGTTTTCGTACTGAATTCTGTGAAGCTTGCGGATAAAGCTGCTAGTTCCTCTTTTTGGCTGCGTTTTTCAGCCATCGTCGGCTCTCAATGAAAGCACCAATTGTTACAAGCAGAGTTGTAACAGAGAAGATAATGAAAAGAGTGAGGGAGGAAGAGATTATTTTACTTATAACTTGTCTTATTTTACATCATTACAGTGGTTTATATAGTTCATCTGTTGATGTTTATTACATTAAGATAAAATGCTTCTACGCTTCCTCTTCCATACTTAATGTTATTCTGCGTTTTCATCCTTTCATTTTCACATCATAAATGTCCCTTTGGTATTTTTGAGATGGCAGTTTCCTTCTTGCGCCTCTTCCACTTTGCTCATTAATTCCATGCACACCCTTTCCACTGTCATCCTTATCAGGTTGTTATTTAGGTCTGAAAACTGATCGGAGAGGGTTCGATCCCTCATTTTGTTCAATTTCATACACAATTTTTAACTTTATTTAAAAAATTTAACACTATTTCTGTTTTATTATAGATATTATTGTTAAATTTTAATTTTTAGCCAAAACATGTTTATATGTTTCTGGCCCCCCAATTTTTTTGACCTGGATCCGCCACTGTGTGTAGGTGTGGACTATTGGATCAAATTGATCCAAATGTCGTTACCTGAGTCTGAAGGTCGCAAATCTCTATCTGAGTCGCAATTGAGCGCGACTCGACCTCTTGTTTTAGGTTAGTAATGTCCGTAGCTATTTTAATAAATTTTAAGAAATGACCAAGTTGTCCTTCATTTAAAATTTATTGGCAGATAAACTTGTTGGCGTTCAGAAAGATGCCAAGCACACCCTGATAGTCAGTGCATATATATGTTAAACTCTTGATAAAACAAGAATAATATGTTAAACTTTGAATTTCGATGCATATATATTTTTGGACTAATATACTTCTTAATGATCAGTTTTCAACAGCAGGTGGTAGGCAAATAATCATGCTCTTGATCTAACAATCGAAAATGTTCAAGCTTGAATTACCCTAGACTCATTCCTTTTAGAGACTATTTTAACTAGTTTTTAGGGTATAAATATCAAGTAGTAGTTAGTATTTTAAATAATTAATTATTCAATTAGTATTAATACCATCTAGTCTTTTCATTTTTCAATTGCAGTTGCCTATGTAAATGCTTGCATTAGATATACAATAAAGATGAATAAGAAAAATTTCTCTGCTTTCTCCCTTACTTTTTTATTTTGTTTTTTCATTTTATAAAACGTTATCAGCACAAATTACTTTATACTCCCTCCGTCCCATTATTAATGTCCCATTTCCTTTTTGGGTGTCCCAAAATCATCTTCCCATTTCTAAATCTTACCATAAATGAACATGTCTACTTTAGTTTTCCACCACATATTTCTCCTCTCTCTTTCTTTTTCACTATTTATTATCTATCAAATCACTTTTTTTCTCTTTCCTTACCACACAACTATCTTTTTTAATTATTTTTTCTTTCATTCCTTAAAAACCGTGCAAAGAACCAAATGAGACATAAATTATGGGACGGAGGGAGTATAATAGATAATGGTAAGAAAGAGTAAAGTTCAAGGGGGACATATAAATAAATGTAGGACCGTGAGACACAGTCTCGATCGTTGATTACTAAAAATCCAACGAATGAGATTTAATTTCTAAAATAAAACCGTCAATTCAACCGCTAGAGTTTTTTGCAAATCCAACCACCATTTTATTACAAACCAACTTTAATCTCAATCGTCGGATCATCAAAATAAACAATTAAGATCAAGTCCTTTCGTCTCACAAAAACTTAACGTCTCTCTTAAACTTAACCATGGTAAGAAATCCGTAAAGAATTCATCTACATGATTGTTATACATGAGAACTTGGTCCACGATTAAAGTTATTCATGCTTTTGATTCACTTGATGTTGAATCATGCGTTACAAACATTAAACATGTTTATATTCATCTGAAGTTGGAATTTTTTAAAGAGACGTCCCATAAAATCATCAATCTAAATTAATTAATTAATGATAAAATTCCCTAATTATTCGACGTATAACGCTTGAACCTCAAGAAGCCTACTAGTCAACCCTTAAGCCCGATCAGCAACCTTAATCGTCACATGCCTAATCAAATATCTTACACACAGACAGCAAAGCCAAATCAAACAACTAAACCAAACAAATCAACAAAATAAAACATCAAACGACAGCGTGTTGACCGCATCATACGGTTTCGGTCAATCTAAAGTCTTATACAAATACCGCACCACGACACGCTCTTCTCCTCTCCCGTCATTGTTCTAAACTTCAACACGCTGATACGCCAATTCCCTCTTTCTCTCTCCTCCATTTTCCGCGCGTTCATTCTCTCTTCGTGACATTGTCTTCCTCGTTTCAACCCCGAAAATCAACCTCGAACCGCGTCCTTCTGTCTCCTCCTGCTACATGACTTAGCGGCTCGCGCACTAAGTCGTCTAAAGTCATGCCCAAATCTCTCGGCGGTTTGATTAAATCCTTTTTCAAGTCCGATTCTACTAATGGTCAGCTCCCTTGGAATCAATTTTATTCTTTACTGTTTTTGTTTTCAAGTAAAGATTCGATTTTTATTGAAATTAGGGTGTGTTTTTGAGCAGAAGTTTTGGAGGATCTGGAGAGGATTGCTTCCCAGCAGCAGGCGAGCTTCTCATACGAAACCCTAGCTCGTGCCACCAAGAATTTTCAAGCCAGTAACAAGCTCGGTGAAGGAGGATTCGGTCCTGTTTTTAAGGTGCGTTAGTTGACCCATAATTTCCCAAATTGTGCCACATCACATTATTTGTCTGGAAATTAAAACCCGCGTCTTAGAAAAAATTGGGAGTTGGTTGCGAAATGTGGGATTGATGAAACTGAGTTGTGAATCACTGAATTGTGCGTTGGTGTGTAGGGTGTCTTGATGGATGGGAGGGTGGTGGCGGTTAAGAAGCTGTCACAGACGTCAAAGCAAGGAGCTAAGGAGTTCATGGTTGAGGCTAAATTGTTGTCGACTGTACAGCATCGCAATATTGTGACTTTATTAGGGTACTGCTCTCGCGGCGAGGAGAAGTTGTTAGTTTATGAATATGTGGTGAATGAGAGCCTTGACAAGATTTTGTTCAGTAAGTATTATGAATTCGTTTGTTTGCCTCGACTCAGATTTTGGAACGCAAATGAGTTGCTCTCTTTGCATTTTATCATTTGACTTTTAAGCTTACTCGTGTTATCTATTACCAACAGTGAAAGTCTCGTAGAAACTTTGAAACACTAATGAATTTATTTAACGTAAAGCAAAGACTTTTTGGCTGATACCATGTTCGTCACTGGTTATGTCATTTTGAAAATTGTTTGCGGGTCAAATTTTGACAATGGTTTTGAAATGGCGACTTTTTAGTCATCTGTATAATTCTTCTGCCTTTGGCTCTAATCAATTGTTGTGCTTGGTCTTGAATTAAATTATCTTAGTATTTAAACACCGAGTACTGAGTCTTGGGGAACTCATAAATACAGAATCAAATAGACGAAAAGATCTTGATTGGAAGCGAAGATTTGAAATCATCACTGGTATTTCTCGGGGCTTACTCTACTTACATGAGGGTGCACATACCTGCATAGTTCATCGTGATATCAAGGCAAGCAACATACTCCTTGATGATAAATGGATCCCAAAAATTGCTGATTTTGGCTTGGCTAGGCTCTTTAGTGAAGATGACTTAACACACATTGTCACTCGAGTTGCTGGCACCAAGTAGGTTTTATGATAAAATTGTATTTTTTGATTATTTGAATAACAGTTACCTGGAATACTAACACTGACCCATTTGTATTTGAAAACAGTGGCTACATGGCTCCTGAATATGTGATGCACGGGACATTGTCAACAAAAGCAGATGTTTTCAGCTATGGAGTTTTGGTTCTAGAGCTTATCAGTGGCAAGAAAAATTCTACTTTTAACATTGCTCATGATTCTCAGAATTTGCTTGATTGGGTAAGATTTTTGACAACTATCTGTTTATGTACTCCATTTATAGTGAACAACTGATCTAGCATTAGAGTTTAACCATCACCGCAACTGATAGTGCAGCAACTTATCCAATGCAGGCATGGCATTTGTACAAGCACAACAAAAGCTTGGACATCCTGGACCCCTCTATAGCATCATCCGCAAATATGGAGCAAGTAGCTATCTGCATACACATTGGTCTACTCTGCGTCCAAGGTGATCCTAAACTACGGCCAAACATGAGCCGTGTAAATGTAATGTTACTTAAAAAATCTGGCTCACTAGAGGAACCAGAGAGGCCTGGCTACTCGAGATCCAGGCATGGCCGTGGCCCCAAAACAGGTGCATCTTCCTCCACAGCCAAAACCTCAGGCGAATCATCTTCTAGTCAAACATTTGATTCCACTTCCAACACAGCCACAAACACCCTATCAGCACGCACAAGTCCTAGACGAGAGCAACGCCACACGGCTCCCCACAGCCATTCTTCACATGCCCGTCCCAGACCGGATCCCCAAGGCAAAAGTCTCATGCGAAATGAGCACCATTCCATGTAGATATAATTTTCCTATATCATTTAATTAGTCTCTTCTACTGTAAAGCCTAGGTAGTTAACTGCACTACAGGTCATGCAGCTTCATTTTTTCAGACACCAGTAAGTAAAAATTCTTAACTAATCTATTAAATTAATTGATTTTAATTTCTAATACCCATTTTAATTCCTAATACGAAAATCATTACAACATTTTTTGAAAACCATTGGACAGATGAGTGAGCACCAGCAGATAATCAACAAAAATTAAGTGTGCATACACATTATTCATGCTCCCAAAGAGACCGTTTAGTTAGATGCTGCATCTTGACCGTCCAATACTCTCAATCTAACGGCAGAGAGTAACTCAAAAATAAATATAATTATTACATAAAAAGTTATCATCTTTTTTTCTCGAAATAAACAATAACAAAACCACAGTTACCAATCACAACGTAAATACATATTGTCCTCTCCGACCAGCAAAAGCAAAACCCACGGACCAGATCATAAATACGACATAAACAAGAACTTCCACGTCACCAATCCGTGTAATAACATTTCAATCATTTATGACCGTCGATTATAAGCTTCACTTCTTCCATCCACCGTCTGATATCAATTCTCACCAGAGAAAAAACTCCGAAAAACAGTCTTTTTAAATTTCACACAATCTTGTCTGAAATTCATACTCTTCGGAAAAACACAGTTGATGTCTGCTTCGTCTACTCCGATGGCCTCTACAGAAGTCCCCGACATCTCCGCCGCCCCAACCCAACCTCAATACCCTGAGGTAACCTTTAGATCTCATAATCGCGGATTATGGTTTCTAGTAGCATTTTTGAAACCCTAATTTGAAGTAAGTTGTGATTTTTTTTGAGCAGATGATTTTTGCAGCGATCGATGCGTTAAACGATCCGAACGGTTCGAACAAGACGGCGATTTCGAACTACATCGAGTCGACATACAGCGATCTACCAGACACACACTCCACGCTACTCTCCCACAATCTCAACCAAATGAAAATCAACGGCGAACTCGCCTTGACGAAAAACAACTACATGCGTCCAGACCCCAACGCACCCCCAAAACGAGGCCGCGGTCGTCCTCCAAAGCCCAAATCTGATAACCCAGAAGCTGAAAAGCCAGCTGCTGTGACTTCAACAGCAACCAGAGGCAGAGGCCGTCCGCCGAAGTCAAAAGATTCTGTTGCGAAACCTAAGACTGCAAATTCAAGCGGGAAGCCACGTGGACGTCCGCCGAAGAAGGCGAAGGTGGATGAATCGTCTTCTGAAGAGCCTGTGACGGAAGAAGTTGAGGCGGTTAAGGAAGATAAGGTGGCTGATGCTCCGCCGAGGGGACGTGGTAGACCTCCGAAGGTTAAGCCGTCTGTGGCGGCGGCTGTTGAAGCGAATTAGATGCAGTCAAACTTGGTCAACGGGGAAAGGAATTAATTAATAGTTTAGTTTGGTATTTAATGTAACTCGTGTTTGTCTGTAGGCTTCTTTTGTATTTTTATATTCTAGTCCTTATCCTTTATCTTTATTCAAGTATGGTCCCCTCTCTGTTTAGATTTAACACTCAAGTAACCTCTCTTAATTAATTCCTTATTAAGCTTCACTAGTGTTCATTATGCAATGTTTGATATAAACTCTATGTAACTTCGAGGGGCATTTTGAATAATGTCAAAAGATGGGGTTGTTTTGTAAAATATAGCGAACTGTGTCGTCAAATCTGAATTTAATGTTTCGGGTAGACCCGTACAGATAGTGGAATGTGGGCTTTTCGGCCCAGCTCAAAAAATATTAAACCTACCTAGCTTATGTTTTAGTGTACTTTAATTTATAAAAATGCGCATATTGATCGTGTCGTTTTAAATATGATTAATTTAAAAATTCCAATGGGATTTGGCATATCCGAAAATGAGGATCTGATGATACTTAACTGAAAGCTACTAATCGCCAAACCTATCAAATCGATTCCATTAAAATTTATAATCGCAATATGAAATTAAGACAACAATTCCCTTTAATTTCAAATCAACAATAACATAATGACACGCAACATTTTATGCTTATGTTTTTTTATTTATGTTATCGGGAATAAATTAGGAAATATCATTTTCAAATGGAAATGTAACATCGCATTGGGACACGTGTTCGTCGCACCGAATACGGATTTACTGGGTATGATTTTATTCACATATTATTTCCATAAATTCACATCGGCTGCTGTCGCTTGGATTTATTCATAAGTAAAAAGCCGGATCGGAACTTCTGGATCGAATCCTATCGGACGCTCGTCGCTGTAAGCATATCTGTCACTAAGTTTATAAATACGATATGAAGCTGTGGTTGATTTGTGTGGATGTGATCGTTAAACAGGTTGAGTTGAGAGATGGTGCTGTTCAAGGTCACTACCGTCCATACTTCGCCGATTGAAGGTCAGAAGCCTGGAACATCTGGTCTGAGGAAGAAGGTGAGATTTGCGTGTGATGTTCATTTACTGATTCCAAGTTCGATCCTGATTGTTGTTTTGTTGGTTTTGAGATTGTGTATGATTGCTTTTTGAGATCTGATTTAGTGAATTGGTGTTTGAGTTGATCTGTTCGGTTGGAGTTGATTGAACTTGGTAGATCTGTGCACTTGATTAGTTGGATCTATGCTTGTTTGTTTGCTTTTGATTGGATTTGGATCCATTTCTGGAATGAGCTTTCAAATAAGTTAATAATTTGATTGATATGAAAATGATGGCAGGTATATATAATACATTATTCAATTGTTAACTGAGTTCAGATCGATCCTTTGTTGAGAAGGGAACAGTGGACTGTTGTAAGGCTGTGCGGTTCATAAAGGAAGATAAAAAACACTCTATGTAGTTTTAATATTTACATTTCGTGTGTGTACTTATGACTTGCCTGATTTAGTCTCCTGAGTACTTAATAAATGTAAGTGAATTGGCAATTACGTGGTGTGATCTGTGTTTGGGCTGTCTTTTGTACTTCATAAATTAGTTGATATGGGAAATTTGGACTTGGTTAAGACTCATGCTATATGAACAATGGCAACACTTGTATAAAAAACAATGGCAACACTGCTTACAAACGAATAAATAATTCCTGTTTTCGTACTTGGAGAACTTTTTTCCTCACGCTCAACAAGTCTGATTTTCTTCTTCTTCCCTTCTTTCCTCAGGCATCTCATGTTTGTGATACTTTTATAGACGTAAAATAAGAAATCTGTTAGATTTTGACTCTTTTGGCTGACTAAATGTAGGTAAAAGTATTCAGGCAGCCCCACTACTTGGAGAACTTTGTTCAGTCCACACTTAATGCCCTCGGGGAGAGTAAAGTCCGAGGTGAATTTTTATAAGGCGTCTAAAGCATCATAATATGTAGTGATTTTAAAAATATATATCGATTTTCATTGAAAACCCCCTTGTTTTTGAATGTTGTCAATTAGATAGTCTCGTTACTTGGTTTTAGTTATCTTTCCACACTTCCTCAGTGATTTGACGTCCAATTTCCTTTTATATGGTTTAGGTGCAACACTTGTAGTCTCTGGGGATGGGCGTTATTACTCAGAGCAAGCTATTCAGGTTCATCATTTGCATTTGATTTCCATGAAATGTAGCGTCGAATGATAAAATAACACGGGCTTGATTGGTAATCAGTAGTGATAAACAACATCTTCCACGTTTGAATTACAGATTATAATTAGGATGGCTGCTGCAAATGGAGTGAGAAGAGTTTGGGTGGGCCAAAATGGGTTGCTTTCCACTCCAGCTGTATCCGCAGTCATACGCGAAAGAGTTGGCCATGATGTATGCAATTCTATTCACAGGACCTCGTCTCTCTAGCACTTCATTAGCATGTTAAGCTGCTTCAAATTGCAAATATCCTTGATGATTTATGCCTCATTGTGGTTCTTTGTTCAAATAGGGTGCAAAAGCCTCTGGGGCATTTATCTTGACAGCTAGTCACAATCCAGGTGGACCTACAGAGGTAAAAATTCATATCATGATCATAAGGAGCCTTTAATATCTTTAATTGCAACTTATGTTTACCACTGAGAGTTGTCTTTTTTTAATAGTTAGCATCTCTGGCACACTGTCTACTTTCCACAAACACTGTTTATTTGTGATGCCATGAGACTTTTTGTAAATCATCCATATATCTTGAAACAAGAATGTTACGATCTCAAGAACCATAGTACATGACATATTAACCAAGAGATACCTGCAGGATTTTGGGATTAAATATAACATGGAAAATGGTGGTCCTGCTCCTGAGTCGATCACTGATAAGATATTTGAAAATACCAAGTCAATAAAAGAGTACTTGATCGCAGAGGATTTACCGAATGTAAGCTTTCTATTGACCAGTAGCTTAATTATTTCCCCATCCCATTCCATTAATTAACACTATTATGATTTCCGTCCATGTTAGAGATAGTCGTAATCACTAAAATGTTGGGTTACATTGCTCCATGTGACCAGATAGACATTTCCTCCATTGGCATAACAAGCTTAGAAGGACCTGAGGGACCATTTGAAGTAGACGTATTTGATAATGCTGATGATTATGTCAAACTAATGAAGTAAGCTCAACCTGAAGTTCCAGGCTCCTTCAATCTTGTGCAGATATTTATGTCTACTTTTTAGTAATGTTAACTATTTTGTTTTCTGTCATGATGTTACCCAACTCTCCGACTTTTCAATACCTGATGCTTTCCTTTACAACTTTGCAGGTCAATATTTGATTTCCAGTCTATTCAGAAGTTGCTCGCATCACCAAATTTTTCATTCTGGTATGGCTTGAAATTAAACTTTGCCTCATCTAGATTCATAAATGAAATATCATGTATTCCTTGTTATCTATTTTTCAGTTACGATGCTCTTCATGGGGTAGCTGGAGCCTATGCTAATCGCATTTTTGTTCAAGAGCTAGGTGCTAAAGAGACCTCTCTTTTGAACTGCACACCTAAGGTTAATGCCACACTATATTTGATCCAATCAATATGCACTGTTTCAATGCCTCTTCAATGTATAACTTTAAGTGTTACTTTGAGCAGGAGGACTTTGGAGGAGGACATCCGGATCCAAATTTGACGTACGCAAAAGAGTTGGTTGCTCGTATGGGATTGGGCCCAAATGCTGTCGAAGATCCCCCAGAGTTTGGTGCTGCTGCTGATGGTGATGCAGATCGAAACATGATTCTTGGCAAAAGGTTATTTGCAGTTTTCGGTTCAACTTTGGTTTTTAAATTATAGAGTCCAATAAATAAAAATAGTGATCACTTAAGATCTGATTCTTTTACTCTTTCTCGAAATGCAGATTCTTTGTAACACCGTCAGACTCTGTTGCCATCATTGCTGCAAATGCAGTTGAATCTATTCCGTACTTCTCCTCTGGCTTGAAGGGAGTTGCCAGGTTTGGTTTTAAGCCATTTTCTCCATTACTATAAATATCATCTAGCTGAGATCCAACATCATATATTTCATGCTATTTAACTAATATTTGTAGGAGTATGCCGACATCAGCTGCCCTTGACGTGGTTGCCAAGAGTTTGGATCTCAAATTCTTTGAGGTACATGATTGTTTGAGATTAGTATTTCGAGTGTATAGAGTGCAATGAATAATGATGACTGTTTGCTGTTGACTCCCCTACCAGTGAACACTAAGTCTTGAACTAAAAAAACTGCAGGTACCTACTGGCTGGAAATTTTTTGGCAACTTGATGGATGCTGGGATGTGTTCGGTTTGTGGTGAAGAAAGCTTTGGGACTGGTAGGCTTTCATGCAAATTAATCACTTTGCCTCCTTTTTCGAAGAGGAAACTTCTTGGTTTCATATCAAACTTTAACGTTTGATGACATTTTACAGGCTCTGATCATATACGTGAGAAGGATGGTATCTGGGCTGTCTTAGCCTGGCTTTCAATTCTGGCTTACAAAAACAAAGAGAATCTTGGTGGTGCAAAGCTTGTTACTGTTGAAGATATCGTTCGCCAACACTGGGCAAAGTATGGAAGACATTATTACACCCGTTATGACTATGAGGTGTGTTATATGCTTGATCCTTATGCACAATGACTACAGAATGAGATTCTGATCTTGTATATCCTTAATATTTTCTACTGTTTATGTGAAGAATGTTGATGCTGGAGCAGCAAAGGAGCTGATGGCATATCTTGTCAAATTGCAATCTAACCTTGATGAAGTAAACACGTATGTTACTCGTCAGCTTAGTTATTAATTGTGGAAATACTCGAATGATATTTTTTGGTCTCTTCAAGTATCTTAGAAACATGTCTGTTTGTCCACAGAATTGTGAAGGGAATCAGCTTAGATGTTGCTAATGTTGCAAATGCTGATGAGTTCGAGTATACTGACCCTGTAGATGGGTCAGTCTCAAAGCATCAGGGCATTAGATATTTGTTTGAAGATGGATCACGATTGGTAAGCGATGTGCACCTATTCTAGAGCGTCAAGTTTATTGAATATACTGTACTATCTCATGTTGCCCAAGTTCTTTATAGGAAAATTGCAATAGACTTCCATGCACTTACTGAATGTAACTATAGGTTTTCCGTCTATCTGGGACTGGCTCTGAAGGAGCAACCATCCGTTTATACATTGAGCAGTATGAAAAAGACTCCTCAAAGATAGGAAGAGAGTCTCATGAAGCTCTTGCACCTCTTGTAAGATATTTTATCCTTTGACTTTGCCTGAAATTTCAACAAGAAACTCGCTAATAATCAATCTTCCGCAGGTGAAAGTTGCGCTGGGTCTCTCAAAGATGGAGGAGTTCACTGGCCGAACTGCCCCTACTGTCATTACTAAAATGCATACATAATATCATAATCTGGGCAGGGTTCTCAGAAGGCGTCGCCTGAAAAAGTTCAATTACAGCTATGAATTTTCACATAAAACTTCAAAACAGCACAAATAACTGTTACTGGTAGAGACTATTTCCCTTCGATAAAAAATGAGCTGCTTGACTCAGACATGCTTAATAAAGTTTCGGTGATCTGTTATCTCCACGAAAGTGTTCTGTTTCATTGAATTACGTAATACGTTGTTTGTAACAAAAACAATAGTACAACTATCCATGTTTCTAAGTATAAACTACGGTGACAGAGCATCTGATACATATCTATTGATCAGTGCCAGAGCATTGCTTGTCAACTTCTTAGCCACTCCAACTCGACGTCCCACCTCCGCCTTCAACGGCCCCTCATCAACACCCTCAAACCCATCACTACATGTATCCTGGTTCGTCAAAGCAGCACTCATCCATGTCTGCACATTACTCGCCCAGAATCTCAAAGACTCTCCATTCCCAGCAGTCTCAATCTCCTTCATCTGCTTCAGTGACCCTCTCATCTGATCCATAGCATCTCCAAAGCTGGAAACACAATCCTCCAGTGCAGAGGCCGCAGCCTCAGCTTCACCCGAACCTGACTTTGCTTCACGAGTCACATACACAGCTACATGTTTAGCTCTTGACAAGCTGACAAAAATGGCAGCCTGAGCAAGTAAGCCTTTGTCATTCCCAACTATATCAGCATAACGGCTTAGCGTAGTGTAACAAAGATCAGGATACAAAGTGTCACTGGTGCAGCTGGCGCGGATGAAGTCCGCGCCTAGCAAACCAGCTGGTTCAGGGCTGGGACTAAATCATCATCCTGAGACATACCAAACCCTGCATGAAAACATAGTAACACGACACCCACATAAGCCTTAAAACCCAACTTCAAATCACACTCCATGTTTTGAAGCAGAGAAGGGTTTGGTTGGGGGTTATAAACTGGTGGAAATGGAAAGATCCAGTACCTTGAGTCAGAAGATTCTAGTTAGTGACAATAGTGGGAAGTGGGGATGGGAGAACAGAGAATGGCCGCCCCCAAATGCGCTTTCGGTTAAGATAAGAATAACTGCAACCCCATAACTTTTCAAGCGTGCAAGTCTGTCATTTGTACCTCATTTTTCAATACATGGAAATGAGAATGATGATTGTGTGAACGTTCGTGTGGTTGGTTGTTGTCTTGTTGATGTCTCAGCTAGGAATCAAGCAAGACAGGATTCAGTGGGTTGATGTGTAATTTATGATTTGGTGTTTCTTTAACTTTTTCTTTTGATAATTAGGTTACTACTGTAGCTTTTACTTCATGTGATGATTAGGTATTTTTCACCATCATCATCGTCATCCATATATTTATATCTGATTCTATTAATCGTAAGATATAAGAGCAGAAATGATGACAAATTTTTGTAACACATCAATAGTTGTTTTTCAATTCAATTGAACGGCTGCATTTGCTAAAAATATTTTATTTATCAACATGAAAATATTTATCCTCGTTTAACGATATATAACATCAAATCTTATTCTACCGAATAAATATAAAAAATTCATTTTCATCATTCAACCTAAACAATTACACTATGGAGAGTTCATTAATAAAATGGTTAAAAAATAATCTCGTTATATTGTAAACCCATTTGCGAGATTTATTTAAAAAAAACAAATTAAATGAGTTATCAAACTTGTACGTTGACTAGAATAGTCAAAGTCTTTGCTTCCGGTTACAACATAAATCCAATTCCACCACCGAAAACCACTAATCAGTAACTCCACAACAATGTTTGAATCCAAGAATGACGAATACAAGAGGTTCATGTCTTCTCCTCCAACGCCGTCCACATCTACCGGAGCTCCGGTCTACTCAACCCAACCTAACCCAGATCAGAACTCACCCCTTCCCGCCATCCCTCTTGTCAAACCACTTAAGCTTAAGATCCAGTGGTCTTCTGGGCTCTGTGATTGCTTCTCCGACATCCCTAATTGTAAGCTTCTCTTACTCTGTCTCGGCGCGTGGTCACACTCGCCTCTTTACACTTCTTTTAAGTCTATTTATTCCCTTAAACCTATAATTAATTTAAATATTTAATAATAAAAATTAGTCTTTAATTTGTTTTGTATGATTTTATTTAATTTCGATTGCTGGATCATTTGAATGGCTTCAGGTTGTGTGACGTGCTGGTGCCCTTGCATCACATTTGGGCGAATTTCGGAGATTGTAGACAAGGGCTCTTCGTGTAAGTTATCATATACTTTGTGATCATCTAGTTTCTTCTTGTGTCTACACAAAGTATGAGTTGAGATAGTTTGATTATAGTTGTTACAAATTTGATTGCAAGTTTATGTTTAATGAACAAATGCAGCGTGTGGAGTGAATGGAGCATTATACACTCTGATTACTTGCATTGTTGGGTGTCCATTTTTCTACGCATGTTTCTATCGCACCAAAATGAGGCAGCAATATGGACTGAAGGAATATCCTTGCTGGGACTGCTTGGTACATACTTGTTGTGAGTCATGTGCATTGTGCCAGGAATATCGGGAGCTCCAAATACGTGGTTTCGACATGAAGATAGGTAGATAAAATAAAACATTTGCGTATTACATCCCAACGAGTTAAAACTCAATTGAAGTCCTTTTTGCTTTGGTTGTGAAGATGAGTCTGTTATTGTAATGAACTTAAACTGATGTAGGATGGCATGGAAACATGGAGATGAGGAACAAGGATATGTCAATGAGCACCTTGGTGTCGTCAGGTTCTCCTCCATCTATTGAAGAAATGAGTAGATAGGTTCTTAAGCAAGAGAACCTTGAAATGCGGAAAATCAAGGATGGAAATCTTTTAACACCAAATTGAATGTATAGCTGGCTCAACTCAGCTCATTAACAGAGCTTGAGATTCCTTAACGTGGCCTGCCTAATTTGGCTTAGAAAAAATAGCAAGTGTTGGGAGACAAAAGGCCAGCCTTTAGGCCATTAAGAATCAGTAGCAGACTTTAATGTGATTATGTTGTGTTCTACTGTACTCAAACTCATGTTGAAATAGATGTCCTTGAGACCATTCAAATTTTGGGATTGCACTGCTCTTCCACATTAATGTCTCCGATTTTGATGTACACTTACTCAGATAGCAACACCTGATCATCAGGAACTTTCAAACTTAAATCATACAAGAAAACTTACAACATGCTGGAGAAGTTGAGTCAATCAATCTGAATAATAAGGCTCATCTGAATGTTTTGTACAAATCAAATGACCACCATTTGGAAAACAAAACTGATTATGCTTAGAGCTAGTTCCACATACCCCATCAAAGGCACGGTTCACTCAAAAAATATCGGAAGAAAAACTTGTCTGCTGAGATATGTCTACAATACAGATGCAACAAGTAGAGATGCCACAATTGTGACCATCGTCTTCCAATCCCCACCAGCATTGCATATACTCTGTGAACTGGCGCCAGTGTAATTTTGTGACATTGCATATATGTTGAGCTCATTTATGAGTCAGTAGTAGCATATATTTTGTGACATTGAATGAGAAGTACAAACAGAGACCAGACACGGTACACGGGATCGCTTTTGTGCTTATGTGTGTGTCTTAAATATGGTTTACAACATTAGTAAAACGTGTATTAGTGTTTTCGTACACATTAACCAAGTGTTAGTAATCTACAGTGTTAGTATGAGTTAACAGGAATATGTATAACATTATTTATATGAAGTTGATAGTTTGAAATAAGGAGATATAACACGACATTAAAATCAAAGGCTTACGTCCTACAAGGACAATAACTAAAAATGCAGCAGACATCGGCACTAATTAGATATCAAGCATAGTGGTTATACTCTTGGATGTTTGGCTCCTTGTGCCTTCTCAAGTAGTACATTCTGGCTTCTTGACGCCATTGTATGGAGCAGCATTCATTGCTCTGCAACGTTAGTGAATATAAGCAAACTGTTATCAGCAGTTGGCTAGAGTTATAAAACCTAAGTGAGCGCAAAGCATGAACTGGGATTCTTGGACTTGCATTTTGATTTATAGCTATGTATGGCAGCGATCTTATACAAATATCATACCTTTCCTTGCGCTTCTCCAAAAAGCGAGCCAGTGACACTTTGCGGAATTGAGGGATTCCTGCAAATGATAATCAGTCGTGAGTATGAAACTCTTATGAATATTGCCTTAAATTAAAGCAACAAGTTCATAGTGGTGAAAGAACAAGGCAAACCGCGTGGTATCATGGATGTTGCAGCAGCAGAACCTAATGCTATTATTGGCTTCGGAGGGTCCATTTTGCAGTCAGGAGCAAATGTAATAGCAGCTGTTGGCTTATTATTAACCAATTCATCAGTGCTGGTGGAACCGCTCACAGATTGAGCTCCATTATGAGAAGAAACAGATATTGGGCTAGAGATGGCGGAAGATGGTTGAGCATTTAATACTTGGTTCATAGGCAAAACATCAGTTGCGTCCACCTTTGTTGTTGGTGGCCTCACTTGAGCTCCAGCATTTGTGATTAGACAAGACCCATTCCCAGCGAGAAACATGATAGCTTGAGCCTGAACAGAATTTATAAGACATGTATCCCATAGAATAAACAAGTCATTAAAGCTGTGAGAAATAAGGAATGACCTTTTCGGGAGTTATTGAGTCGTAGACTTTCACAGTACCATTGTAGAAAATGGTCATCTGAGCAGTAGAACCTGCAGACTTGTTTCTATTGGAGAAGTGTTTTAGCTTTACTATCAATTAATTGATGCGTTCATTGTTGCTGCTGATATACATATAGCATATAACACTTACCGTGGATCAGCGAGTCCAGCAATGGACGCGGCAGATGGAGCATGAGATGGCTTGGCAAGAAAACCTGCAAAATTCTGCCCAACAAAAAGGACAAGGCAGGTACGTTACTGATGTGATAACGAAGGCTGCATAATCAACACAGTTGAAACAGGCTCAGAAGGTAACAACTAGAAATTCTAACAAAACATAGATAAAGCTGAAACCATATCATGTAACCCCCAAAACAATTCAGTGCCAGCAAGATATGGATTCAAACCTGAGCAAACACAGAAGAAGCGACTTGACTAGCGGGAGCCTTGCTTGCACTATCTTCGTGAGCAGACATGTGGCGCATGAAATGGGGAAGTGCAGGCACTTTGCTAGCAAAAGGCCACTGAGTCCCTGGAGCTTTTGTAGGCACTACAGATCCAAAAAAGCCACAACTCATTGAACCAACAACGTAAGCTTATGAAAAAGCTCCAGATAAATGACTCCTAGAGTCCTTGACTGATGCATCCACTACAATATAACTCGCAACGTACATAAAACAAGATTTCAAAACCACAATATGTACTCGATTCTGTTTTTTTGCGAAATTGTCCAAATCCATAGATGCAAATTCAAGACAAGATTTAATTAATTCCACAAACAAGGTCCAAGGAGATACCTAAATGATTACTTCAAAAACTGTTTCTGCTGAATCCCCAACTCACTTATTGACAAATCAACAGATTCATTTATAACCAAAACTCCAGATTCGTTATCATACATATAATACAGCTCTACTTAAACAACAAGAGACCTCATGTCAAGCTACAAAACATCTAGCTGTAAAGCTCAACACTAATTCAGAAATATCAAGTAAGCCAAGTTCAACCAAAACTCAAATCTTCAAAAAGCAGTATGTAATTTGCAAATTCAATAAAGCAAACAACAAAGCAGACCTGAATCCATATGTCCATCAGAAACCTCTTCCTTGACTCCAACAGCAGGTTGCTTGGAATTCAATCCCAAGAAATCCCTCTCCATTTCAGTAATCAATCAAAGCACACAACTTCTACAAAAACAAACACAGAAACCCACAAGCATCAAATTAACACAGATCAAGTTAGGTCAAACAGTCTAATATCAAAATCTACTAAAAATTTCAATAATAAAATTCCACCACCAAACCTCACCAGATGGAAGATTCAACAATTCAATGGCTTTCACACGGAAGAGAAGAAAAGCTCTGATTTTTACAAAAAAAATCCCAAATCAATCAAAACATTGAGAGAGAAAGATGGCACAACAGCAGCAAGCAGTTTCTCAACGTTTCATAGAAATTATTTAAAAATTCAGTTTTCAATCTGAGCCGTTGATTAATTTATAAACGGAGGGACCAGATGGAAAGATGTTGGGGCGGGTGAAACCGGTTATACCCGGTTAGTCGGCACGTGCGGGATTGTTGATAGATACGACGAGGAATACAATATACGTACCTGTCGGTGACGGGTTAAGCGAATGAGAAGTCGACACGTGGAATAATGCCATGTGAATATCAAACACCAACATTTTATCCATCTACTCTAATTGTCTCCAGTACTTGCACTTGTACATTATCTATTAATTTAATATATTGATTTCAAATGGGAATTATCTAAGAAGACGCAGAAGTCTGACCAGGGCTGGTCCGCCATAATAAATCGTTACATTTAGAAGAAAAAAGATAAGGTTGCATTTGGAAGCGAGACCAGCCAGCCACAACCAGTCCCGGGTGAGATGACTTCAATATGAGGATGGAAAATCGTCCAATGGAGATGCACAATGCACAAAACATAGCTGGGTTTGGGACCCAGAAGCATTAAGGTTTACATGGTACGGCTTCAAAAACGACCAGCCAGGAATATGTGTTTTTCAATGATTACATCATTTGGCAATCCATAGTTTATAATGTGAGTTCACATCCAAACGCGAGAATCACACGGTTAATGATGCCACAAGTAAATGAGTGGTTCCGACTTGATACTTTGGAAGATTCTACACAGTGTGTAAAACGTGAAAGGAGAGTGAGGCACCTTGAATTTGTGGGTGTGGTGTCTGTCTTCAGCCTTAGTACATAATAAAACATTTTAAACAGGTACAATGACTTTAAAAAATAGTGTAATGCATTGAGTATCAACTTGATGAAATACATAATAGTGACTAGTGGGATAGTGGTGCCAAAAGAAAGACATGAAATGGGAAAAATGTGTGTCGACGTTGAAATAAAGTTAACCATGGTTGGGTACCAAAACAAAGACCTTTAATAGTATCCCACACATGTGATTTTGCCATAATTTTTCCAAAATGCGGTCCAGGACCAGCAGTGTCTTATCCGTGGGAGTAATGACTTTCACATTCAAAAGAGCAACTTGTCTGAAAATTATATGTTTTACACGAATTTAACAACTTTTGCTATGTGGACATAAGAGCATATGCACCAGCAAGCTCCTCATACGGATTCTAGCAATTGTCAGAAGTAATTTGTATGCACCGGTGAGCATCCAAACGAGATGATGATCTGGAAGAGATTGCGAAGATGAGGAGCTGCGGCCAGGGCATCCGCTGGAGCTCATGAGAGAGGAGCTCCTCAAACGCCGTGTGTTGTGAGTGGAATTTTTGATAGGATTTTGGGTTTTGACATATGTGGGCCAAAAGGCTTAATAAATGAATTTAAGTGAGTAAATAAATATGGAAAGATAATTCATATTGATACATTTATGTCAAATTAAAAGAATGACAAATGAAATTCTAAAATTATAGAAATAAAATAATAAATACAAACATATCAATTGATAACTTATTATAGGGAAAGGTTCAAATGAGAACCTATTTTAAAATGAAAATTTAGAACTAATGTGAGCCTTAAGATGTAGGAATTAAATGGTTTGGATTCATGACTCCATTAATCAAATATTAATTATTTTAAGTGATGAAAGGGCACACTTGTCATTTCAGATCTATATAGTTAATAAATGAATTATTTTAAATTGCATAAAAAATTTAGTTTATATAATTAATTTTAAAATTTTAAATTAGTGAATATAAAAAGTGCATCATTAAATACTTTAAAAGTGCATCAATTTTTTAATAAAAAGTGCATTACTAGAAATTTCAAAAATGCATCAAAATTTAAAAAATTGTAATATTTTTTTAATATGCGGATTGTAATGCACTTTTTTAAAAAGATTTTAATGCACTTTTTTTAAATATTGTAATGCACTTTTTTAAATATTGTAATGCACTTTTAAAAAATATTTTAATGCACTTTTACAAAAATATTGTAATGCACTTTTTTATAAAAATATATTAATACACTTTCAAAAAATCATTAATTATCAATTATAAAAATTGAATTGACAAGTGTGCCCCTCATATTGATTGATGATAATAATTACCATATTATTAATGTCATTAATCACATCCATTGAATTGTTTGATCGTGTGGTTTATATTGGTTCTAAGTTTTTATTTTAAATGTGGTTTGTACCGGAACCAAAGTGTGAATAGTAACCTATTGTATTGGTGCAGAAATAAGTTAAAATACTATTATTTTTGATGAATAGTGATAGAAGTTTCTCATTAAGATACTCAACAAGGTTGAAAAGCTCAACAGCTGCTGCGGATGCTCTAAGAATCTAACATTCAGATTCTAGATTTTAACCCTGGGGCTATAGAAGACTATAACAATGCGTAAGCTTTGAGTGATATATTGTTTACCAACGAATCACCCACAAGGCCAGAGTTGTTTTAATTATAAACATTAATATCTCGTGACTTGTTTATGCTCAGACTCATTAATTTAAGATTTTTAATTAAAATAGATCTTGCATTGAATTTTTCAGAAATAAGGCCAAGCAAATGAACTCACTCACTTAAATCAAATCCCTGCATTTGTATGTAGTAGGACCACGAGCTCTCCTCATTAGTTTCTTCACATGGGGGATAGAGACAAAGCCCGTGGAAGATAAGGCAGGAATAGGTGACTGTACCTGCCACATTAACATCGCCCATTTATATCATTGGAAGCATCTAAGAGATTCAATCTAAGGAAAGGATGATGGGTGAGAAAGATAGTTGCACATGCCAAAATTGTGATGTTTAAGTAACTAAGAAAGATGTAGTTTGCTTGATGTTATTATAATAGAAGCATTAGGAGAAAGACAGCTACCCAACACACAAACAGCTGTCCTTAATGCTGTGTCGAATTGCAATTAGGCACCATCTGAAACAAAACATCAGGGTTTTGTCCTCTTTAAATTTTACAAGATGAGAATAGTAGGAAAAATAAATCCCGATGATTTCAAGTCTAACATTCACCGAAAACTTAAAAGTATCACGAGAAAGGAATGCGGAGATCTATATGCACATGCACATCTAAGTCTAAGATAATTAAGTGTAGTCTCAGGCTTATGTTCGTTACAAAAGTATACTGAAATAACAACGCGGATCAAACATAATGATATTGTAAATTCACACAAATATCAATAATACTATGACATGGCTGCACAAAAAATGCATATAAGGTTCTAAATATGAACATTAGCTAACCAACCATAATTAGTTAACATTGAGATATATGACCGAAACTAAAACATGTATGTACAAGGACACCTGGACGACAAATTAGTTTTAGCTCTCAGTCGGCACAAATGACAAGCAACGGAAGTAGATGACAAGACAAGACCAACGAGTCAAGTAAGCTAAGTTTACAACCACAGAACAGCAAACCAGGCAAATATCTTGCAATCAATTACACTAAACACTTGACCTCCATAGACATCGACAGATGCCCAATAACAAACCCTGCTAAGGGTGACATTATAACACTATATGGCTGCAAATTGATTTACTTGCTTCTCCTAAGCTATCAAAGGACCAGCAACACGAGATACGTCAATAAATGCAATATCATAAAACCGATATCATTCAAAGCAAGACAAAACACTTGATTATAATTCAAGCTAATGGCAAATGTTCAATCAAAATCGTAAATAATCTCATTAAACCTCTCAAAAACACAATCTGCCAAGTGTCGGTCAGTACTCTCTATTCCCAAAAATACTAACAGTCGCCGACGCACAATAACCAAACCACCACAAAGCACACCATATCAAAAGACAATTTTACTACTACACACATACAACAATCTTAAGACAGCAGCATAAGAAGAGAAATCAATATCTGAATCAAATCAAACTAATCTCACTCCCAACGAAGAAGCGATCAGCATCGCTTTACGCCAGCTCATCATGATCGATTTCTGGTGATGAATGTGTTGGCGATGCGCGCAGGACTCGGCCGATTCCAGGTGCCTAAACCAACGCCGTTTTTGCGGCTGCGGAGATTTTTGAAACCCTAATTTGTTGAGTTTGGGATTTTTCTTCGCTGCTTGATTTTTTGTTTTTCGAAAATAAAAAGGGGAAATTTAATAGGAAATAGTTTTCCCAAAAAGGAAAAAACCAAAATTATGTATAAAAAACATTTAGTCATTTAAGCAAGCAGTCTTAGTGTGTTTCAATGTATACATAGTTGATACAGAAAATACAAGTCTTATGCATTTGTGTTTTGGCTGCTGCTGTTGCTGATATTTTTGGCCAACTGATGAAAAAAGGATCCGTCATACACATTTCTTAAGTTCCTGATCGGTAAAAACCCGTCCGCGTCCTTGCCTAGTCGGTATAGCAGTTTCCATTCTGATGAAGCTGCAGCCCTGGTAAGGAGCGGAACATTTGGAAATATTATTCATTAATCATTTGTAAATAAAGAATGATAGAATTTGTGATCAAAGTAATGAAACAGTGTGCAGACAGTATGTTTACCAGTTTTTGTAGTCACCAGATTGCCTGTTGACTTTCAGCAGTTCATCAATTTCAGATGAGTTCAATGCTGTTGGCCTTGTTTGCGCATGTCTATTAAATATGGCTTGGAATTTCTCAGGCACAAACCTGACAGAGGGTTACAATTTTTATCATGTCGAAAATAATGCTAGAGACTTTAAATTTAATAAAAGAGATCGATGGAATGTTACCTTCCTTCATGGTCGTAAACGCCCGAGTCGCTAGTGTGCTTAGCCAGTTTGATATTTCCAATCACAATGGGGTAACTGGAGTCAGATGGGAGTCCCTGCACAGTTGAAAGAAAATATAAGATCATTGAAATGTCAATAAGCCTAAAAAGAACAATATAGCGAAAGTCAGATTTAGTATACAGGTCGAGTTTTAGCGCTGAGAAAGGTATGGATGGCAGTAGCAAAGGTGGCAGCCTCAACAGTCCCAACCCCAATAGCTTTGAAACCTGCACATATGATATACACTTGAATAAAAAAACAGCAAAAGAATGTCTTACAAATAAACTGGAAAAAATAAGATGAAAAACAGGATTTGTAAATTACCTTCAATAGTCTCTGGAATATGTATGATTCCATCTTGGTTTCGATCGAAGAATTCAACATGCTGCATCAACATGCCGGTTCCATCAGCACCTTAGAATCAAACACAACAATTCAAAATGAGTTCAAAATGAACATGGATCGATATAAAAGGAACAAAGAGACAGCAAACGTATGAAATATCATGTGGGTTAGATGTGAATACCATAAACTGCTTGAGCAGCCAAAAGCAAAACTGCAAGAACTATGAAAGCCATTGCAAATACAAAAACTGGAACTCTGGCTATGGCTTTGTGATGGTGCTGATTTGGTGTGTCTGGTGAGATTTTAGAGCCTACTAGTATATATTTCTTTACGGTTGAAATGTAGGTGAGCAACGTCAAGAAATGCCAGAGTCAAAAAAGAAAAGACAAACATAAACTGAAATTTAGGACAAACTAAATAGATACTGATGATGAGATAGAATGTGTTTGCGTTAAAAATATACATAATCAGAGACAACCTGAAACAAATGCAGTTTCCCTACACAAACCTTTATACAAAGGTTTTTATATGAAATGCATATGCATGGGCACTGAATATAATTTTGTTACGAATGTAACTGGAGAAAACCTTAGCGAAGACAATGCTGCGAAAACCATTCAGAAAAGAACATGTTGGAGAAAGCCTTTAAACAAACTGGATTAGCATGGTTCATTGTTCTGTCAAGATCATCTGAATGTGCTTTATTAAAAATGAGAATAAAATTGAGGAATACAATTCAGAATTCGTGCGTAGGTTACTGTGTAAATATAATTTCTAATAAAAAAATTGTGTGATTTCCATGTCAACTTGAACAAGCTCTTTAGTTCTGGTGGCCACTGCTGACATTCTGTGCCAATTGGTAAAAGAAGGATCCATCATAGATATTTCTCACATTCTCCTTTGGTAAAAAGCCATCAGCATCTTTGCCTAGTTTGTATAGAAGCTTCCATTCGGCCGAAGCAGCAAGCCTATTGAGAAATTTAAAGGAAATAATTGAGATTCTGTCATTTGTCACCACTGAAAATGACCATAACTTGTGAAATATTGTGCAATAAAGTGTTTACCAGTTTTTGTAGTCACCCGGTTTCTGGTTGGCCTTCAACAGTTCATCAACCTCAGATGAGTTCAAGGCATTAGGCCTTGTGTGCGCGTGGTTTGCGAAAATAGCTTCGAATATCTCAGGCACAAAGCTGAACATATATAGAGTTATACATTACTTTCTTGACTTTGAAAACTAGCAAAATTGTTAGTCTTTTTCTGAATAAGTAATCAGCTTTACCTTCCATCTGTGGCATATGCACCCGAATCGCTAGTGTGCTTAGCCAATGCAATGTTTTCAACAACTATGGGGAAAGTGAGATCATTTGGCAGTCCCTGCACAAATTTCAGAACATGTATGTGTATTATAAGAATCACAATAAGGGAACACAAATGCAAAAAAAGTCAGATTCACTACTCACCGGACGAGTGTGGGAACTAAGAGCGGCATGGATGGCAGCAGCGAAAGCAGTAGCCTCAACAGACCCAATTCCCAAAGCTTTCAAACCTGACAATATGATACTAGTTAACAATTAACATCCTTAACCCAATATTGGACCAATATAATAAGGTCAAACGTATAACATTACCTTCAATAGATTCCGAAACGTGAATAATTCCATCTCCATTTCTGTCAAAGTAACCAACATGTTTCTTCATTTCATTTTCACCTTCACCTTCATCGAATCAAATCAAAAACATTTACACGATATGAGAAAGCATGAATATGAATTACCACCCTGACAAAATAATTACTAATCGACATACCGTGAACTGCTTGAGCAGCCAAAAGCAAAACTGCTAGAATAACAAAAGCCATTACAAAGACAATGAACTGAGCTCTGGCTACGTTCTACTGTTTTTTGGTATGAAAGCTGGATGGGATTTTGAGTTGATATGAGCATCTGTTTTTATAGTGTTGGGAATGTGGATTAGTGACTTGTGGATGCCACAGTCAAATTTGAAATGACCAAATACAGGCATCTCAATTTTAGGACAAAAATCCTTAAAGGTTACAAAATGTGGGAACATTGTAATATTCCAGATTTTCTTCCTAAGCATGTTTTTTTGGATATCTTAATTTTTTATTTTTTCATCCCTCCCTAGAATTTCCATAGATACCAAAAGATTTAAATTTCACAGTTGTTTGATTTTATATATTGTTTTAGTATGAATGTATCAAGCTAATATTTAGTCCAAATTGATGAATCTTTACTGATTAGCTAAGGATCTTCATTTCTGTAAAAATATTTTAACACTATTTTTAGAGAAAATCTTATAATTCTTGAAGACTAATCCATATTTTTCTTATTGAGTTTTTTCTATTCCCTCAGCTTCATGCAGTTGATTTACTTTTTGAAACACTAAACTAAAAATAGATACTAATTTTCATTACAAATTTGCATTTCGATAGTTGGTAAATAAAATTTTATTTATGGAGCTTTTATGAATTACATGGTAAGACTAATCATCTAAAAATTTATCATCAAAAACTAAAAAAGATATTACAAACTTCCTGTATATATACTAACTTTTTCTTAGAGTATCTTAAGTTGTGAAAAATGGTCGTGATATTTTTCTTGTATGTATTGATACCTTAACTTTTCTATCGAGTAATGGTAATTTTTACTCTACCTTATTTGTATGGGATATTTTGAATCGGTTTTACGTATTAATGCGCGCAAAAAAGGTCGCGATTTTGTTCTATGGAACTATTCCGTTACCCAAGTTTCGAGTAATTTTTTCTCCCCCTTCACTTAATTTTTTTCATTCAAGTTCAGTATGTATATCTTGCAGTTGCAGATAGGAGAAGTGGAACTTGATAAAAATGGCTGAAAGCAGAATAACTTCATCACAGGGAAAGTTAAACTATTCGTACATAATAAGCCATTGATAGTTTTACAAGCTATTACATAGACAACAATCTATGTAATGTAATTTTTACAAATGCGCGCTACGCATATTTTCTTTATCCACGCGAAAATAACACACAATAGTTTTGATATTTTTAACGTGAATTCGATCAAGGTTACTTTTTCAGGGAAGCCTTTTCTTTCTCCAGCTTTACAAACAAGCTTCCATCATAAACTGCTCTTACAGTGTCCTTATGGAGCATACCATTGGCATCTTTACAGATATAGTAAAGTATCTTCCATTCTGTCCAAGCCGCAACCCTGTGTGAAAATTTCAAGTGTACTTATGGGTAATGTTGTCAAAGACACAAATGTGCTAAGTGTTAACGCAGCTAGGTCTAGATATATACCATCCGCTGTAGTCTTTAGGTTCCCTGTGAGCTTTCAACAGCTCCTTCAGCTCAGATGATGTTAAGGCATTTGGGTTTGTCTTTGCATGCCTTGCAAATATCTCGTCGAATTTTGCAGGCACAAACCTTTTCCAAAAAAATCAAGTTAAATTGCACTGTCAAATCGGTAAATATTATTTCCACTAAAATAACAGACTCGATTCACAACAAAGTATAACCTTCCTTCTTTGTCATAGACACCTGAGTCGCTCCCGTGCTTAGCGAACTTAATATTGTCTACCACAATTGGGAATGACAATGAGAATCCCTTTCCCTGTATGAACAGATCATTAGATAACAACATGCTTGAAAGAAGATTTTTCTTGTCCATCCAGCTCATATGTTCTTTACTTGGCCACAAAGAAAAGCAAACAAAGAAATAAAACCGGACAGAAATGATTTAAACCAAATTCAGCTACATTTCACGCCAAGTCATGTTTCAAACACTTTACGCCACAAGTTATAACTGGACAACCTTTAAGTTTAGAATTAATGATTAAGTTCAATAATGCTCATTGTCTTTTTCCAGACAGCTTTCTGTTTTTATTCCCACTAGATAATGTTTTTTCTTAATAACTACGCGAAGGTTTGGATTATTGCTGGGAATTTTCAAGGTTGAAGATGGAAGACTTTACTCACAGGACGAGTCTTCTTGCTGAGTGATGAGTTGATCAGTAATGCGGCGACTGCCGATAGTGCACTCCACAGCCAATGGCTCTGAAACCTGAAAGAGTAGATGCATAAAACATCAAAATCTGGACTTGCAAAAATTGGTGGATATTATTTATCAGCTTCACCTTGGTAAGTCTCTCGCGGATAGATAACCCCGTCCTGGTTTCTATCAAAGAATTCAACATGCTTCTTCAGCGCGTAGTTCTCATCTTCATTGGACAGCGAAGTTACATTAGTATAAAAGCCGCATACGGTGTCGTAATTTACAGTGAAATGAGACCAAAAAATCTAGTAGAAATATTCATCAATGTTAAAATACACACAAATCAGTATATTACCTGAAGATGAATTCATGATAGATTGAGAGCAGTGCAAAAGCAGAGTATAAGGAACAGAGAATTAGCAATCTTGAGGTTTTGGTAGGAATAAGGTACAAATCCAAGAGATAGAAGGTAGAATAAATAGGAAGTGTATCATGTGGATTCATCCAATTTGGCGGATTCGTGAATCCCGTCGATTGTATTTTTTGGACGCACCAGATTGTGCCAGCGTATTAATGATGCACGTGAGTTGTACGTGTTTTGCATGTGATGCACACGTGATGTGCTCATGAGAAATGCAACTACGTGGCACAATCTGGTGCATCCAAAAAATACAATCAACGGATGCAAAATGAGATACATGAATCCGTTAAATTAGATGAATACACAAGATATATAGAGTCTTTACACTTGACGTGTCTTCTTTGTGCCTTACACGTTTCTTCTAAGTGTCACATCAAACGTGTAGCTTTTTCCTGTTAGGGTGAGTTTTATATGTTTGTATTATTTGATGTGTCAGGGGAATGGTGTCTTGTTTATTTTCAGTTATTGAAGGTGTGATGTAATATTGTGATATGACTTGCCATGACATATGACAGCTGGTTTGTGTTAAAGGGAAGGAAGACGGCTTTAAAAATATACTCCCTCCGTCCCGGTGAGTTTGTCCAAAAGCATTATTTGCACGCAAATTAAGATAGAAAGAAGGTATAAAATATGTGGTTGAGAATAAATGAATAATAAGTAAATGAGTGAAAAAGTAAAATATGTGGTGGAGAATAAAGGAAAGTGGACAAACATTAGGGGACGCTAAAAAAGGAAAGTGGACAAACTTAGCGGGACAGAGGGAGTATGTCTCTTGAGAGCTGGCCTGGACTGGGCTACCCTATTCAGGCGCCTTAATAATTGGAAACTGCTTCCATTTCTTTGATGAGCTCAAGAAAGGACTAAACCAGTAAATATGTGAAAAACGGATTCGAACAAAATGAGTCGGAATCTTATCATGAAGTCTATTGGATGAAGCAATTATTTGTTTACAGTTGTGTTTTCAAATTGTAGGCTTTAAAGCCTTGTTTTACTAATAAGAAAATAAAAACTTCTATCAGATTTTTTGGATGAACCATTTTCTTTGGTAGTTTACTTTCACATTTCCTTAGGAAAAAAACACAATTGTTGTGAAGCAGAATCTATTTTGCTGCTTGCTTGAGCAAAGTTTGTTACGTTTGTTAGATTATATAGAAATGTAGTTGACAAACCGTCTCGCATCAATCAGTTATACGTTTTCCATCAAGCAATTTCCTCATTATTACATATAACGATAATAATAAAAACACGTAACATGATAACTTAAATCTAAATGTAAAAGAGGATTGAAGGCCCTTTATTCGTTCTCCATCAAGCAATTTCATCAAGTAATAATAAAAATACATTCGAAAGGGTGGTTGAATGGATGTGCATGAAGACAGACAAGAACAGTCAATATTTTAAATTAAAATTCATGTAAACATTTTAAATGTGAAATTCTTTATCTCGACCACTTGGTGCATTGGTTGATATTGCACTTCCCAAAAAATACGAGATCTGATTTAACTCTATTTTTCATTTTTTATAAAATTAAATTTCTTTATTTAATATCTAGCAATTAGCAATATCTTCCTAATCAACACAATTTTAAATACGCATAAATATTTGATATGGAATATCGGTTAGACATTTATATCCGATAATGTTGGAAATAAAATATTTTTCATCGATTGGCATTAATAGCTGATTATAATGTCAATATTGGTATCAACTTTAAGTATTTAGCGTAAAACTATACTTTATAATAATAATTACATTTAAATTAATTAATTTTGGTTTGATGTAAAACGGAATATGATGCCCATACTCAATCCCGTAACGGCGTGATGTCAATTTTAAGTAAATTTTAGTGCATGATTTAAATTCCAATTAATCTATTAACTTTAAATAATAATTAATATAAATACTGAGTCATCGAATTTGAAACCCTAAAACGCCAAAGCAATGTCGTCGAAATCGAACTCCGACGAGCTCCGCCGAGTCTTCAAACAGTTCGACATCAACGGCGACGGAAAACTTTCCAAATCCGAACTCAATGCCATCATCCGAAGCCTCGGGCAGAACGTATCAGACGACGAAATCAATATAATGCTTGCACAAGCCGATAAGGACGGCGACGGATTCATCAGTTTAGATGAGTTTATACAACTGAATTCGAAGATTGATGATGCGGAGTCGGATCAGGAGTTGAGAGAAGCGTTTTCAATTTTTGATAAGGACGGAAATGGACTGATTTCTGCAGAGGAGTTGTTTCAGGTGTTGAAGGGATTAGGGCAGAGTTGTTCTGTTGATGATTGTCAGAGAATGATTAAAGGAGTTGATGCGAGTGGAGATGGTTTGGTGGATTTTGATGAATTTAAAGTGATGATGAATGGTAATGGAATGATGAATAGTGGCCCATCAGAGACCGATCCGAATTCCGTACAAGCCGATTAATTGTTGCGAGCATCAAAATAATGACATTTTAATATTGTTTGCTAGCTTTTGATTTCTTATTTGATTTATTTGGGATCCTTCTTATAGTGATTTATGAGTTGGTATTGGTAACATTTTAATTTCTTTGACGACTTGTGTCTTAAAAGTATTTGTGGTACTTAAAACTGTATCATATGTTTCAGTACAAACAGACAATGAGGCGGCATCATTTTCTACACAGCAGTCTATCTTCAAATTTCCATATACAACACTTAACTGACATAACAGAATACCCAAATGCAATATCATCTCAACAAGATTATTCAAATATAATCAGTTGTCCTTTTTTCAAATCTCAGTCAACCCTTGTGGCCAAGCACAACTCATGTAGTTCATTGAGTATCCATTCTTCGCCAGTGTGTCCGCCCAAGACCAGCACCCTTGTACCTCCAATAACACAAGTGCTATGACCCCAAGAGAATTTTGGGGGCTGGCCTGGGACATTGATGATTCTCCATGTTGGCTTTTCTTCTGATGGATCTAGAAGGAAGAGCTGGGAAGGGGAGTGAAGTCCTGCTATAGATCCGCCAAATATAATAATCCTTCCACATGGCATGCTGACTGCTACATGGTCCAGTCTTGGTGGCGGAACAACAACACTTTGACTCCCGAGGCCTGTGAATGCTCCGCATTCAAGTTGTCTCCAGTGTGGCTCTTCATCATTTAAATCTATGGTGTAGGCGTCTCCTGATCGTAGTCGTAAGTGTCCACTTTTGGCTAGGCCACCATACATTAGAAGCTTTGTTTTCTCATATACTGAAAGTGAGTGGCCTAATCTTGGTGGCGGAGACCATGAGTTGGTATTTCCTTCCACACTGGATTTTCTTTTGCAAGATCAAGCATATATAAGTCACTGAGGAGTACTCCAGCATCTGTGCATCCACCGGACACAATGACTTTGGAGCCATCCACAGTACATGAGCTATGCCAGGATCTAGGGGGTGGAGGCACACCAGCACATACTTCTCTCCATGTGGGTTGTTTGGCGTCCAAATCAAGTACGAAAACATCATTCAGCAATCCTTGCTTTCCACACCCCCCAAATAGTACCAACCAAGAACCATTCAGGCTAGTGAGTGTGTGACCCCAGCGTCCTGGTGGAGCTGATTTCACCCTCACCTTTTTCCACTCAGGATTCACATCATCCAAGTCGAGAACAAATGTATCATCCATTGGCTGCATGTTAACACCTTCTCCACCAAACAATACAAGCCTGTTCCCAGCAGCACTGGCACTAAAATTACAGCGAGAAGGCTCCACAGCTCCCCCGACGGTGAATCGCTTCCAAGAAACAGCTTCCAGAGTGGTAAGCTCCCTAGCAAGGCGACTCCACCCAAGCTTACTCGTCATGATCTCCAGTGCACCAGTGATCTCCCTTCCCCATGCATTTTGGCACACCATTTTTCTGATAAGCTCATTCTTTGTCAACTCACGAAACCTAGTACACACCGATCCAACCGACGCAACATCCCTCGGAGTCAACCTTGACAAGATATTATGAGCTAAGACTTCATCTGATAACTGTAGTATTCCACAGATGGTCACATGACTACCATGCTTCGACCTCCCTACCAAAGAACACTTATCCGACACACCAAATGATGGCCAACAGCCTCTTTAAAAACCGGATATGATACCCGACTCAAATCAATATTAGCCTCTGAAAACACCTGTATCCCAATTATATGCGTGATGATACCATCATCATCACGTATTGGGGTAAGCCTTAACCTATTAATCAACGGAGTACCATCCTTCCTAAAATTAAGCAGCTCCCCTAGAAACTCCACCCCTTCCTCCACACATCTCCTTATCTCTGTAATAACCGCAGGATCCACCAATGGATGCCGCCTCTGTGATCGCGGATCCCTTGACTGCAAAAACCGACTGACCAAAGCCACACACAACAAATCAAACTCAAATTCAATTCAAAAACTCAACACCAACTGTGCCATTCTTTACCAAAATCCAAGTACATATATAAATTAAACAACGCATGCATTGTAAAAACAAAAATACAAATAATATTTTTAAACAACACTATCACAACACAAATCAAACAACACATCCTTAAACATCATATTTGTGCAAATTACTTAAAAAATTAAATCCAATCAACATATAAACACAAATATATTACTAGAAAATTATAAAATAAATAAACAAAAATAGTACTAATAAAGATGAGCAGAGAGAGGCTCACCAGTTCCGGCCAAGGACCTCGTCCGCTCGATATCCAGTAAAAACCTCGAAAACAGTGTTGACGTAAATAACTGGATGATCCGCTTCAAGCGCGTCGGAAACCACAAACGCTGACGGCGTCACCGGCCCGTAAAATCCCGGCCAAATCTCCATCTCTTCCACCTCATCCTCTTCCCCATACTTTACCTCATCAACCTCCGCTTCTTTCATCGATTCAAAGCTCTTAAGCTTCTTACACGACTCCTCTCCGCTTCTTCCTCCGACCATCGCCATTCTTCGCAATTCCGAGCACAGATCGTAGTCGCCTTCTTCCACCTTAATATGAAAATGTATACCTAAAATGCCCCTGTGGATTGGGAATTCTAGAAGGTGTTTGAAATGGTTGAGATGTAAATATAATGGATATAAGGGTTATTTTTGTTGAGGGGAGAAGGCCACGTTGGTGTGATTGTCGCCACGTGGCGTAAGATATTTTGTTGTGAAAATATCTAAAAACCGACTCTCAAGTTCTCTCGACCAGACGTATCTTTCGGTTAGGTTTCCACCTCATAAATTAATATATGGCGGCAAACAGAAACATTTCGTAAGATATTTTTCGACTCTTAATTAATTAATTCGTTATAATGATTTTCATCTGTTTTTATCAGCAATTTAATTTACGTGAAATTCGGAGCTGGAAATTCTTATTATTAATGAGAACAATAAATCTAATGAACAACTCGGGAGATGGGCTTTCAGGTGGGCCGTAAACGGGCCTTGAAATCATCGAGCGTGAGGCCCTTTTCAATGTATTGGATGTCAGTAGGGTTGAAGGGGCCTTTGACTCGGTCAATAGAATTGACTACAGCATTGACCGGCAGGATGCTCTTCGACGGGTCCGGCGACGTCCCGTTAGTCAAGCTCGACGAGAACCCCTGCAGAATTATTATTATTTATTAATAAATAGCAGGAAAGTCGAATTTGGTTGACTGGGTTTGACCTTGAAGATTAGAATCTCTTCTTCCGACTCATCAACAGTTGCTCTCACAATCAGTGCTTCTTGTTTCACCGATTGGGTGTATATTTCAAGAAACGCGATGTCGGAGTTATAACCTTCGATATGTTCATCGTCTTCTTCGGACCTCACTCTCCTCCTAGCCCTGCAGCTTCCAAAGTTGCGACCTTTACAATTGCAAATTTTGAGAGATTGAGATCTGATGGGTATTGGAGGGTTGAGAGGTTGGTGGTACAAATTGGGTCGGGGAGAATGGAGAGTTGGAGCGGCGTAGAAACCCATGTTGCTGTATTCTTCAACATTGCAGCAGTGTCTGCGATAAGGTGTTTGTTTTCTTCTATAGTGTTGTTCTTGTTTTGTGGTGGATGATGTTTTTCAATATGTTTTTGTTTCTTGATTCAATATGTTAACTAGATGTTTTATCAACTAAATTTCATATTACTTACGGAGTTAAAATAGATCGATTTATACTTTTGTTTTTTTCGATTTTCAGTTTAATGCGCTAGTGAAGTGGACAAGGACATGTGTTTTGTGGGAAAAACCACTTCAAATGAGATTGATAGAAAAGTGATCAGGTTACAGAAAAGAACACTCATTACTCCATACATATATGGAAGTGAGCATTCGGATAGATTGCTCACCTATGGTAAGAATCCAGACAACGCGGATATTTGGGAGATTTCCACACGAGAATCAGACGCTAGAAATTTATTCAGCTCTTTTACAGCCTTTGTGTGTTCTATATAACACTCCTCTATATTGCATTCATCATCCTCCGTACCCAAACCAAAGAGTGTAGGCTATGATGCCTCCCATTTTCACCAGTTCAATCACCTTTTCATGGTATAATGGGTATCTGGGCTTGTCCGCGTCTATGAATACAAAGTCAAAATGCTCCATTTTGTTGTTGTGGAGCTGCAATAAGTCCATCAATACATATAAATATGTTACTGTGATATATAGTCTTGAAAATGTTCCGAATTTGCTTGTCTTGAATATGTTATTGATCTTGTGTTCCATCTTAGCATTTCTTATGAATGGAAGTCCAATCTCATAGTCTTTTCTACTGATGAGAAATCAAAGGGTTACTTTTAGTGCATGATATACAAATATATGAATTCAATATTTACTTACAATTTAACAAACAATAAGTCATACATTAATCACAGTAGCACACCTACTCTTTTTGACACGGACAGTGTCCATAAACATATTCGTTCAACTAGTAGTAACGAGCATATCTAGCCGTTTCTGTGACCAACTGAAGACGACAAAGTTAGGTGCCCTTCCAGCAGAAATAAGCTCCTATTATTTCAAAAATTTGACCCATTTTGTGTCCCTTCATTGATTGAGCTAAAGTCATTTAGGGCAGCTACTAGCACTTTTCAATGGCCACTGTAATAATAGTATAATTAGCCCAATTTAATACCTACTTGGTTGGTGCATCTACTACTAGATGACTTTGACACATTGATCATCATGCATGTCTCAGTTCCATCAGATTATCAGAATGATTTGCATATTCCACAAACATAAAATCATGTTGATAGATTTTGCACTTGAATGAGTGACCGTCTTCTCTGCATGCATTATTACTAGCCGGTTCCTTTGCGATCCTTTGAATACGTGCATTTAAAGATTCGATTGTTTACTCCTTTTTCTTAACTGTTTGCTTATTTTCACTTGCACACTTTAGTTTTTTTCAAAAATATAAATTTTCAAAAAATAAATGTGTTGATCGTTGGATTAGGTGGCACATGACCCCCTCTACATTATCATTTGAATTATTTGCCACAAGGAAAGTGAAAATGAAATGCCTTTAGGTTGGCCTGCATTGGAGCTTTTGGTTATGCATTACTCCCAATCTCTTCCCTTTAACTTCTTGTCCACCAAGAAGTCATTATAAGCATGCTCAATCATTGACCTATAGGATCCCTTTACCCTACCTTTGTCCCTTGATTCATTGATTTAGTTTGAAACTAATGTAATACATATGGTCGTTGTGTCTCCATAAGCAACTTTCTTCATTGAGGTCTGTCAAGCCAATACAGTTTGTAATCCACTGAAACGCGCAACGACTATCAAGCTAAAGTGTCAGACTTTCTCCTTCGAGATGTACTAAAATGTTCTTTGGAAGTCACAATTCACATTATCATAATACTCCGACCTGCAACTAAAACATGTATATTTATAATAACTAGCAAAATTAGATATTAGTCTTGAGAAAAAAGCAAAATGTATGAATGAATGTGAAGTGCTTAGTACATCCACATGTGTATATTTGTAATTTGTATTTTGTACAAGTAAAATGTAACCTAGTACAATATGAAACATTCAAGAATGGGATCCTATTTCTAAAACAAATACTATGACATGTTGTAGTGTAACATCTTTGTTGCTAAGTTGGTCTTTTAAGATTCTTGAAATCCATGGAATCTATGCACTCCAACCTCTCCCTGTAAACATTCAACATCTTCAAAAGCTCAGTGGCCTTCACCTTTGTCTTCTCACCACAACCAACTTGTAGAAGCAACAAAAGCTTCTGAAATGCACCAACTTGAAGAGCCTCAATTAGAACGTACCCTTCTTTATCATTCTTGCTCAGCTTCCATATGATCGATACTGCAAACTCCGTTGCGAGGTCTGATACTCTGAGTATCTTCTTTACAAGAACTGGCATTGTTAGAACATTTTCATAGGCTTGCTGGCTACCTGATTGTGTGTCACATATTGCGTCCAAAATCCCAAGTGCTTTCTCGGACATGCTCTTGTCTGATCCGACTAGGATGTCTAGTAGTAATGAGACCAGACCCATTTGGACTAGGTTTGTTATAATGGCTTCGAATTTTGATGGTTTGGAGACTATCTGGAACATGATCATTAGTGAAGCTTTAGCTGATGTGGGGCAAATTGGCTTCTCGAGTAGCTTGTAGCAAGCCTCGATCGAGCCTTTGATGCTAACGAAGCTTTCCAACCTCGATTCGTCTCTGAGGAAGCAATGTCTCTTAATGTTATTACAGCATTTCTCTTAGTAGATAAATCTCCATTCCTCAAAAGCCAAACCAAGCAATGCATGGATGCAGGGGAGCCTAATGAGGCCTTAGCCTTATCATCCAACGGAAACATGCAACCTAAAGCGCTTAAAATCTCGACCAAAACGTACTCATTTTCATCGAAAGACGATGCATTAGACGCAAAGGACTCGAATGCATCCCCAAGCACTCCTCTAGCCCCATTCATCTCAAAACACTTTCTATTCTTCTCACTCTCCTTTATTCTCAAACTCATCCTTGACACCAATTCTCCACTTAAAACTCGATCTCTCCGCGCCTTTTCAACCCTAACCAACAAATCCAAAGCCTCAAATGAGCTTAAGGGTGTCCGAGGAGTAGGAATCCTCTCAACCCCATTACAACTATTCTCCACACACCAGCTTTGAATCATCTTTCGCAACGTATGATTCGGTATAGGCTCCAACTTCACCAACGGCTGTTTCGTTATCGGACAAGTCCTGCTTCCATTCTCAATCCATTTCTCTATGTTCTCCCTATCATAACTAATCCCTGTTGATAAAGTCACTGGATCCTTCATCAAATCTAGCGATATCGGACACCGGAAATGGCTCGGTATCGCCAGCTCCGTGCCGCCCTGGGTTCCATTCATAGCCTGTTCCTTCTTTGCTGAGCTTCTTGACCTTCTCCTACGCCTCCACGATGACATCATTCTTTATTTCTCTTCTCTGCTAAGTTCTGTTTTCCCCTGTTTTGCTCTGTTTTCACGTGTGCTTAGTTTGAATGCAAAATGTGATTTGGAGACGTGTTTGAACGTTTTTATAGTTGAATTGTGCGACGCGTTGTTTGAATTTAGAATATTATGAAATTGTGGGGGCCGGAATGGAAATAAGAAAAGACCGGTTTGAAGGTTTGACCAGTGAAACGGTCAACGATAAAAACGTAGGGGAAAGGATGGGTCGGGTGGAATGGGAATGGGAATGTAGACGCAATGAGATCACGTTTGTGTATTTTATTTGAATAATTTGATTTTTTAGTGAAACGGTCAAAATTGAAAAATGGGTTTGATTTTTGAATGTAAAGTGGTGGTGGCGTGCATATTGTTTTTTGAAGACTTGTTCGTGTAATCCATACGTGTTGATTTTTATTTGTTTAATTTATATTAAATGACTTTATTAGTTAAATGTTTTGTCATTGTTGGCTGTTGATGACCTGACCACAGTTCATACGTTTGAATCGCTAATTCTAGTCTTACGTGTACAGAAAAAATTGTTCATCATTTGTTATTGTTGTATTATATCAAAGTAAAAGGTCTAAAATGGAATAACATATTCATCTGAGATGAAATATTATCATCTCAACCGTTGATTTATATCAATTCAACGGTTAATATTGATAATCTCCAGTCATCTCGTATTTTTTTGTTAATTCATCATAATTTATGAAAAATCAATTTAATCTCAGTCGCTTGATTCACTAACGTTTTCCGTTTTTCTTGAACTTGACCTTTATATCAACTATTATAAAATTATATTATAGTAATTAGAAATATGCATTATATAATTATTAGAAGTAACAGATGTATTATTAGTATCGTCAATTATTTGTGAGAGGCATAATCTCTTCTGTAATTTTTAATAAATGAATGGATTAGTTAATACATAAAATACTTCAAAACAAACCGTTCCCCAAACTTTATTAATCTAACCGCCACATTGTATTATAATTATTTTGAATCTCAACAATTAGATGATCAAATTTAATGATTATAATTTTGTCTTTATATTTTACATAAAATCTTATCTCCCATGTTCCAACCCTATATAGATTTTCTATAGAATAATAATCATTATTATCTTCTATTTAATGAATTAAATCAAATTATATTTGTCAGCGTAAGGGGACAACTTTTGCGAGGAGTTTTGAAAATGGGTTAGGCTAATATTTAAAGGCATACATGTCAACATGAACATGTTTGGGCACATTTAAGACTTCACTATGTACATACAACATGCTGTTGGACTTGATACGTGATACTTGTGCCCATAATATCTCTACTTAAAAGATCAGACGACCATGCATTGGCATTGAGTCTCTGATGGTTAAGGCTAAGCAACTCCAAGGGATTCAGCAAAAGACTCCATTATGATCTCATTTGGTGGTGCAAAACCGGGTTGGGTGTGCTATCAGGAATCTGATGTTGGTTGTGAGGTGAAGAACCTGGCAACTTCACTATACAAATTCTCTTCTTCAAAGGGCTTAGACACATATCCGTCCATACCACATTTCAAACACTTGTCGTATGTAGCGTGGATTACATCTGCAGTCATGGCGAGTATAGGCAAGTGATACTTGCACAAAGGGGGTGCATGGTTACCATTTTGTTCTGAATCCTTATTTGCCTTGTCCTCCATGAGCCTTATTCGATGCGTTGCCTCAAAACTGTATCCAAAAGACAACATCAGATTAATTTTAAAAGAATATACCAAAATACAAAAGGAAGAAAAGTTGTATGATTCATATTTCATACCCATCCATCTCTGGCATTTGAATATCCATGAAGCAAGCATCAAAATCATGTGGTATATTAAGCAATGCGAGCGCTGCTTTACCGCTTTCAACACATACCACATTGGCTCCAAATTTCTTGAGCGCACCAGCCGCTACCCTCCTGTTAACCGAATTATCATCAACTACTAAAATCTTTTTCCCGTCAACATACTTTTTAGACTCGCTTGACCATTTGTTACACATCGGTCGTGAGTCTTTTCCTTCCCTATCCCGAACACTTGCTGTAGGCAGACTCCTATCAGCCTCGCCCTTAGTGGTTTCATAATAACTGTATCTGCAAAACCAGCTGCTTTGGCTTTCTCCAACTCCATTGCACTGATGCTAGTTGCAAGAAGGACAATCTTAGGTAGCCTGAGCGTGCTCCCATTTATTTTTCGAGCCACTAGTTGCGCCACATCCCCAATATCTTGTTCCAACAGCCACGCATCTTTTTCAACTAGAATCATTTCCGGTTGGCTTTCATTCCTGGAATGACACAAAAATGAACATATCAGTGAAGCTATGTAACAAGTAACCGGTATATACATCAGTACGAGTTGAAATCATGTAAAATACAAAATTAATTTTAGCAACTGTGTTGAACATACCCAGGTAAAGAAGACCCATTTTTCCCAAACATTGAAATTTCACGCAGACTACGTGAAGTTTCAACTGAAATTCTCAGTCTCTTCAGATGATATCTAGTCACCGCAGCTCTGACAGGTTTTCCATCTACTACTATTGCTTTCATTCCTCGAAAACCAGTAAATAATTCTTCCGAGATGGGCGTATTTGCATCACTAATGGTGTTTTGACCACAGCTCCCGAACAAAGCTGTGAATGAAAATGTGCTTCCAACGTGTGGCCGGCTTTTAAAACTGATCCGCCCGCCCATCAGTTCTACCAAGCACTTGCTGATGCTCAGACCAATTCCTGTACCACCATAATTTCTTGAGGTTGAGCTGTCTGCCTGCATGAATGGTGTAAAAATACGTTCTTGCGCTTGGAATGGGATTCCGATGCCTGTATCTTCCACAGATAACTATTAAAGTCACGTTCTGACAGTACTCATCCTCGGCAGTATACGAGTTAGATTTCAGCTCAAACTCATCCGCATTTATATGTTTACAAGTGTCAACAAAGTTCATCTCATCTGCAACTTCATAGCAACTCAAGGTCTTGAAGCAATGCCTGTCCGATAAAACTGTCACATCATCGGAGTCACTTTTAAGACAACTTTCAGCTGGTATGCCCAGTGGAGACCTTGCATGATCCACTAAATGCACTTGAACAAATATGTGTCCTCGCTCAGTGAACTGCCAAAATGTCACTACAGTAAGATTTTGTTCTAACCATTTCGGCACAAGTACATATATTTGCCAGTCGGAAACTTACTTTTACAGAATTCCCCACTAGATTCGTAATAATTTGCCTGAATCTTCCAGGATCTCCCATAAGAAGTTTAGGAACTTTGTCAGAAACAAAAGCAGCCAACTGCACATCCACAATCAAATCTACTTATATAAAATACCCAAAACAAATACTAGGGCGATATTTATTTCAATATTAAATGTCAGATCACTAAAGATACGGAGGAGGCTTAAAGCATACCTCGATACCCTTATTCCTGGACTTCTCTGAAAAAAGTGAAAGGACATCATCTAGTATGGGGCGCAAGTCAAATGGGACTACTTCTATGTCCAATTTTCTAGCTTCAATTTTAGCTCGGTCAAGAACTTCATTTATCAGTGTTATCAATGCCTTTCCACATGCTTCAGCAGTTTGAGCGTAGTCCCTTTGGGTAGAGCGTAAGTCCGTATCAAGAAGTAATGCAAGCATACCAAGAATGCCATTCATTGGTGTTCTGATCTCATGAGAAACTGTAGCTAGAAACTGGCGAAAATACAAAACCGTCAGTTTTTTCAGCTGGATTCTAAATGACCTTGTCGTAAGTAAAAAAATTCAACAGACCTGAGACTTTGCGACATCAGCTGCTTCAGCTCGGACTTTTAATTCTTGCATTTCCTGAAAATCATCCTCAACTTTCACAATATGGATGGCTGCGCCATACAAGATGTACCCCACCAATAAACCAATCACAAAGAACAAAAATGCAGTTGTAAGTGCCGTGAAATTTGGCAAAGCCTTCTCATGGTACCTATTTATTTTAAGAAAAAATAAGGCCTAATTAATGCAGGTCTCTAGATATTGTAATGCAGGTCTCTAGATATTGTAATTTGTAACTAAGGCCTAATTAATAATTTACCTGCATATCATCTCATGCTTCCTGAATGGATCACCAAATTCAAGCTTGCTGACATGCAATAGGGACATATCCCCATCCTCATCATGATATCCATACATCATCAGCGGATCCGAATGGTTAGTGACATCATAAACATTCACAACTATGGCTTGGTTCCCAGCAAGTTGCCCGAGTAAATTCTCAACCAATGACTCTACATCAAATGCCCCACCAAGATAGCTGCTATCCATAAAATAGATACCATTAGTATCAGGTCAGTCATTCAAAGACTTAAGTACAATGTTAGTGTAGTGGCTGTTAAACTTACCCTGCCGTAGCATCTACTCGTTCCTCGACAGTAGGGTTCACTGGCAGTTTAAATTTATAGACAGGAAATGTCAAAACTACTCCGAGATGATGAGAATGGAGCAACCTAAATGGACTTGTAAGAACTGCTTTTCCTGTAGCCCTAGCCCTCAATATATTTTCCCTGTCCTCCTACGAGAAGCAAATTGTTCAGTACTCATTCACAACCCAACTAAGAACCACAAACAGAATGGCTAACCATTACCTCTCCTGACATCATATCAAGTGAAGCAAGATGTGACACAGTCTCCTGAGAAAATATGACAGGCGCATACTCGTCTCTCACAGGCGAAGGCTCTTCGGTTTGCATTGTCTTGATAGTCCACCCCAGCTGCCTCTCAAAGTTTTCCCTCTCGGAGTAAAGTACTCTTTGTGCATAGGCCACTCCACTCAGCAATGGCCGCTCAAAAGCAGTTCTTGCTGTGTACTCAGCAAAAGTTTCCTTCACAACCCAAAACAGCATAACCAGATTACAAGCCAAACCTTATATGTAGAAAACAGCAAGACAACCTCATTTAACTATCAACATTGCTAGAAATCAAGAACAACTTTACTATAAAATCATAAAGACTAGAGCTTTATCAAATTAGGACAACTAATGAAATTTCACAGGCATGCAAAGGATCAGTAAACCTCTAAAGGAATAAAATTTCTGGTTTTGAGCATCGGTCTAGGGTTAAAGAAAGGAAATCTATAGTAGAAATCTGACCTGATCAATTGCAGATGGGTTCTTGTAATAGTGAAAAGTGGAGACCATAACAGCAAGAGCATGTACATGATTGACACTAACACTGAACTGATCCTGCAGCATACGAGCTCTCTGATCACACATACTAACAAGCACCTCCTTTCTCCTCTCCTTATTCTGATCCTCCATTTTATTGTAAATAAACCAGCTAGCAAGAGCCACCAAGCAAACCCAAAGGAGGAACAGCTTTGGGAGCCAAGTCCTGTGTTCTTGAATAGTGTAGCCTTTTTTTTACTACCCATTTGATCATTCACAACCACTGAGTGGAAAAGGTTGGAACTTGACTGCTCCTGCTGCTTCTGCTTCAACCCCATTTCAGCTCAAAATGAAGTGAAGACAGGATAGAAAAGATAAGGACCAAGATGGTACTTATTGAGCCTCTGATATGCAAAAAGGGCTCACAGTATCATTGCAGTAGCAGCAGTAGCATTGTTTTGCGTGATTCAAAAAAACTGGTCTTTGGAAAGAAAAGTGAGACTCAGAGAGAGGCTGTGTACCAGAAGAAGAACAACAACAAAGCTGAAACCTTTACTCTCTCTCTCCACCTGTGTCCAATTTCAACAACCTCTGCACACTCACATTTCACACAGTTACAACCCCAAACCTAAAACCCCCAAATCCCATTAATCCAAGAAAGAAAGACAGAATTTTTATAAAAAATACAAATGATTTATGAGACAAGAACAACAAGCATGGCTGTTTAAGCCTCAAAAGATGGAACAAAGCCCAAATTCCTAAAAGCACTCTCTACTCACTAACCCTTGAATCTACCAATCAACCCTCTACTACTCTAACCAAGATTGAATCTTTAAAACAAATAATGCAACCAGAGCTCGACCCAGATGACAGACTAGCCTTCTGCTCTACTACAACCTCGATTTACAGCGAAACACTCCTTAAATTAACCAAACCAAATTCATAGGTTTGAATGCTGCTTTGACACTTGACAGATGAGAAAAGCAGACATTTTTAAAATTGAATGAAGAATTCAGATACAAACAACATCTGAAGTCTGAACTTGGTTGGCGAATTGAAACATCTGATGACTTCTTATCTTAACAATTTCGTCAAACAGACAGTCAGAGTAACACTTTTATATTACTATATTTGTTTTTGTATAAATATATTACTAAGTTGTTGATTAGAGAATCTTTAACAGGCAATCCTAATAGTATTTCCTAATTTTGATTTGAGTGTTTTAAATGAATTAATTGGCGTGAAGGAAGTAACTTTTTGATAAAAAAGCGAAATTGAATCGAATTTTGGTGATTTTCTGAAGATACGGTCGTGTCTGCTGTCCCAATTTTACATTGATTTTTTATTCAGAAAACGTACTGATCTCTACTGCTCATCTTCCTCTGCTTTCTCAAACTCTCTCCCATCCCCACACGCACTTTCACACATTTATTCAAAACCCTGTCTTTGTTTAGGTCTTTTTAGCCTCTGATTTTGAATCATTTTTCGAAAATCGAACCCCTAGTGTGTTGAACAGAACACGAATGTCACGAATGCAGTTTTAGTAGACGCGCGTGAGTTATAAGTGAGTTGAAGGCGCGTGGAAAGTGAGGAGTGCCAAGTTGTGTGGTTTTAGTTCTCTCGTATTTGACCTACAAAATCACAATCGCATATCTCGGCGGATAATGACTTCCCGACAATGCCCCATATATCTCTTTTTCACTTATTTATGTTACTGCCTATAAAGTTACTGTTAATTTCAATGTAACCCCACATTTTGCACCTATTTTGGTTTCGCCTGTCAGAAAATGAGTTTTGCTACGTACACCGAATATCACAATTCCCTTCATTTTTGCTATCGAAGAATAAATGGGAGGGGCATTATAGTAATCTGTCGAAATGATCGAAATACACTTACAATTTCGGATACTGATAAATACGCAAGACCATTTTCGTCATTTCGGATATCAAATGCACCAATAACTCGCCTTAGATCTCTTTTTACTTATTCATGTTGGCGACTTTTACTTTATATTTCAATATCCAAAACAAAATTATATAAATTTAGGAAAAATTAGTTTTATATGATTTGTAGTAGGTGGAAATGAAAGTTTTATGCCTTTTTTAAGAATGGACATGAGTGAAGATTAATCACTGAGGGACCATTTTGTTCACTTTTTCAATTACTCATTGAATTGCCATTATATTTTACCTATTTACTGGCTAAAGACATCTAATGTTGCTATCTATCAAACTTTTGTTTGTTTAACAGGAAATAAATATGCATATCTATTGAAAAATCGTTTCCTGATCTAAATTTCTTCGCGCAACGAGAAAAAGTGATACTATATATGTTTAAAATATACTCGGAAAATAAGAATATGTCACTTTTTGATGCAAAAAGTCAATGTATTGTATTGATAATTTCTACATTTGCAAGATTGATATGAATAAGCATCAACATCAATTAGGCCTTACCAACCATTGACTAATCTCAAAATTAGGAGCACCCTTTATCCGATTTTATATATTCTCAAACACTCAAATGACACGAAATTTTATTCTGATCCATTTCAGGAGCAGTAAACTTTAATCTGAAAATTTTGTGAGACCATTAATCCAACAACTCCTAGTAGCCCTAGAAGATAGAAAAGGACATGCAAATATATTTTGTGATGGGTCCCACTTCATGTTATATTGCATGTTTGAGATTTGAGAAAAACATATATGCTCATAGACTATAGACACACGCAAGTGTCCAAATGGTATAGAAAAGATATGATGTGATGATTAAGTTGAGTGGATTGAAATAGGGAATATGCACTACTAAACTACTCCTTCATATATTCAATGGAACGTACAGTGAGTGATAATGTGCTTACTATAATAGTCTTGCTTGCACTAGCAGGTCTTTGTGACCAAAAGCAACCCTTCGATCTCCTCAAAGGCTAGAAATGAAACACTACCTAAAACAAATAATATTATACATACTTGATTACGTGTATAGTATAGGAGTTGCAATAATGCATTCTTGTTCTTTAAAGTACTTTATGTACTAACCCTTCTGTTAAATAATCGATCATTTGTGGCATGCCTTGGTTGCTTAATTAGTAATGTACTTATGCAAAGGAGTTTGTGATTTAATGGTTACACTCTTGGTCATCTCACTAAAAGAATTGGTTTTTAAAGACATCAAAATGCATCTCTGCGAATATGTAACATTGATTTGGTTTAGGGTTTAAGTTTTAGAGTTTAGGGTGTGAAGAAATTCTAAGTTGTTTAGTCATACCATAAAACACGAGATGTCAATGTCGGCATTATTTTGTAAGTTTGAGTTCCGATAGAGATATTCCAACATTGTCACATACTCCCTCCGTCCCATTATGAGTGTCCCATTTCCTTTTTGTTGTCCCAAAATGATCTTCTCATTTCCTAAAATAGAAACTTTTTTACCTCTATATTTACACTCTCTTTCATACTTTTTATCCCACTCATTCTCTTTCTTACTTTTTATCTCACATTTTTAATTTTCTTAAAAACCGTGAAAGTTCTCAAATGGGACACTCAAAATGGGACGGAGGGAGTAGTTGTTAAGATATGTAAATCCATGTATGACATAATCAAATAAGCGCCATTGCAACTTCCAAATCATCTCATATTTATTTAAATAAACTGCTACCGATTAAACAGACACATGCATGCATGAAAACAATTCATCACATGCCTCGTATAAAATAATGTTAAAATTAGCACAAATATTTTTATGACACAAAAAGTCTACGGTTTATTTTAAAGCATAATAAACACTTCATGTTATTCCCGGTAGTTAGGCCAAATGTTGGGCTTTGGATAGGCCCAGTAAATCGATAGTAACACCTCTTATTGGGCTGGAACAGCCTATCTCCGAGCGTCTGTCTGGGCCCAACAAACACAAATCCAAGAGTATACAAGTCTATGTCGACTGCCACGTTGAGTTTTTGCGACAGCGCAATGGATCGAAGCAGACGGCAGACCCAACTCGGTGGCTGCGGTCCCTACGGTATACGATTCCCTTCAATGACTAGCGTCGATTATAGATGGGGCAGAGTCACTGGGGAACGAAAGTGGGAATTCGACTTATGCTTTGAAGTACTGCAATAGATCTGAGGTAGGGTTTTAGTGTTCTGAATTGTGTGTGTCGAAATGATAATCATTCCAACTAGTTTAACATGAATAGAGACTTGATGGTTTCTGGGCAGTTTGAATAATTGGCAAATTCCTCATTTTTAACCTCAATTGATTATTATCTGATGTACAAATAAAGCCAAACTGCCAAGACAATAGGTTTTTCTTACTCAAATAGTTGACTGTTTTTTTCTTTATTAACATTGATTTTCGACTTGTAATATTGAAAGATACACATGAAGTATATGAATTTTCTGAAAAGAAGGCTTTCAATGTCTGGAAGGTTTAGTATGTACGGATGCAGAGGCTAAGAGTTTTCAGAAACTAGCAGTTAAGGATTGAATCATGATGGGAAGCCGAGGAGTATGGATGGATGATCAGGTTAAATTCTGAGCAACTTGAAGAATTAAATCCTCAGGAGATGGAAGAAAGATGTCGAAAGCTAATGAAGGAATTTAAATGTGCTGAAAGCTCTCAATGCGACATGGTGGAAATGATAATACAGGCTGACAATGGTATTATGTTGGAATGAATGGAGTCCTCAGAGAAAGTGGGTATCATCATCTCGTTTGTTATAGGAAAAGGCAAATTATATAATGAATATGTTTACCAAGTAAGTTCTCGTAGTACTCAACTTCCAGTTTACGGTTTTTTTGGAAAACTTATAGTAATATAGCATCAGTGTTTTATTGATCGCTCTACAACTCTGTGTCAGGTCAGAAGGAATTGTTTGTGACTTAAGGGACCATTGGTATATAATGAAGGAGCCCACATTGTTTAATAGTGAGCTCTAGGAAGGAGAATGCTTAATCCAACAAATATGGAAAACAAGAGAATCAACAAGGCAGTGAAGTTCACAATGAGAGCTTCCTGGCTTCTTCCCAGCCCCAAGAAAAAGAATTGCTGTGCTAAGCCTGTCTCCGCAGTTACAACGACCATAAAGAAGATGGCAGCTCCCAAGAAGAGATGCCATGGGGCTAAATTAGTTCTGGTTGACATCTGAGCACCAGGTGAGAAGAAAGCGAAGAAGCCGAACAGCCACTGCACACAGATGCACGAGTTTAAAATATCAGTCTGACAGTAGTTAACTGGTTTATGGGTAGTTGGTATCTATACCTGCAGGCCAAACAGACAAATTGTGCTCATTCCAATCCATGAATGCAGAGTGACCATATGTGGAAATCCTTTCTCGTCGTTGAACTTGAACACTGCATAAATCCCCAAAATTCCGAACACAAGGGCTATGAAGAGCAATATGAGATGGAAGACCTTGTGAGTCTGCCTTGTTGCTGGGACACTTTTATAAACCATTATGCCTAGCATTTAGTGCATGCAAATTCTGTAAGTTCCTGAACATATTTCAACAATGGATTTCTCTGTTTACTTGAAGCTAAATCCTCTTTTACCTTCTCCGGTGAATAACACCATTCCGATGAGCATGAAGAAGGGGTGCAACTTTGAAGAGAAAATCAGCAAATTGAAAAATCAGAGTGCGACTTCAAGCCTTGCTGAAGAAAGTGAAATCTTATTAATAATCATAAGTCAGGAAAACTTACATTAAATATCTTGGCCTTGATTTCAGAGTTGAATGCAATGCCCTCTCTGAAGTGTAGAAGCCATACAAGCAGGAGAGTGGCAATTGCAATGACAAGTAAATGTGCGAAAATGATTGCTGGTGTTGCAGTCATGTGATAGCTTGAGCTCCTGACCACCATTTTACCTATTGATTTGGTACCAAGGTGAGGTTCTTATTAACTTTTCAAGACGGTTACTTTTGTGAAATAATGTCAAGGAACATTGATGGGGCATGAGGACAAGCAGCAAACCTCATGTTCATAAAGACAGAGCACCAAATGTTTTACACAACCAACCGGCCAGCCGTCAGTTTGCTCAACTGATTGGTGATGAATCCTATGGCATTTGAGAAGCTGTATGTTACATAGGGTTGATTTAGTGTTCAATTTTAGTATTTGGTTCAGACAGTGAACATAGTAATTATCAAATATGTCCTTGTCACAACAACAAAGAAAAGTAATTTTGACAAAATATGTGAAATGTGGAGAGGTGGAGTGATTCAGTGGGCTGGCCACCATTTATCAGAATGATGAAGATGGCAAGGGTTGAAAATTTGAAAGAAATATGGAGATGGGTTGAGCAATCATGAAATCTGAACTCAAAGAAAACCCCAAGAATTTCAGAAAGCATCAACCTAGGAAAAAAGACATGTGTCAAGATGATGATGAATATGATAAAACTCTAAAAGCAAAACGTTGCACTATCTTAACTGACATTATTGAACTTTAAGATAGGAATGATGAGTAGGTCATCAAGTTGGGGCCTCCATAGACTAAGTTGTCCATTAATTAAGGACGTCTAATAAAGCACTTTGATCTCGGTAGATCAAAAGCAAAGCAACACACAATGGCACATAACATTATAGAGAGGAGGGTTCAATTGCGACCCCTCTTAATGTCTGCGATTCCTGTGATCCAGGCATCTTACTATTTGATCCAACGGTTGCAGATCTGCATTTTATTTTTTTGTCACATTTTTGTCGTTTAGCTAAATGCATAAATGCAAATGGAATGTGCATATAGTTAATACAAAAGTGCAAATAGAAGAATCTCAATTTGCACAAATGCAGAAGAATCGCAAAGGAACGAACCCACATTATAGAACCCTTTGTGTCCCTCTGTCACATTCCTTCAAAGTTGATATGAAAGTCTAAACCTAACGTTCCATGAATAATTCTCGTCTAGTCCGATTTTCTAAGTCACTGATGGTGAGGCATGAGCCCCATGCATGCTAACATCATTCATCATAGATTGGTTTCGATCTGAATCGATCAAAATGATGGTCTCAACTCTCAAGTTTTGTTTTTTCCCAATTTATTTGTCATAATTTGATTGGAGAATATCATGCACGTCAGGTAAAACACAAGTGGAGTAAGAGTGACTACTGATCATGTGTTGTGTCTCTCTTCAAGTCTTGATCATTCAAAACAAAATTATATATTTATTTTGTATGATTTCAATTAATAAAAATAAATGGTGTTTAACGTATTTGGCATTTGAGGGTTCACGGGATGGAAGACTAAAAACAAAGTATTGATTTTTGTGTTATATATTAGAGACAAGATACAGACAGCCAGACAGGCATCTCATGTGTGACTAAAAGTCCAAAACAAAGGATCATGCAACTATTTTAGCACTTGAAATTGTTGAGTGCGGGAGTAGCTAGCTACCAGGCAGATCTTCCTTCCTTGATTTCCCTTGTTTTAAAAAACCTAATGCACTTCATCTAAACAAGAGCTCAAGTTATACTTAAGACAAATCTTTAGGTAGAAAGGCATGGTAGTTAAGAAATCAAAACTAACTATTTTTGTTTCAGAATCTGATAAAGTTAATACAAACATTATTTTATGGATGACACAATAAGCCATTATTACAAAATAGTGATACTATGTTGCCATATTTCTTGTACAAGCAAAATCAAATTCAGTAACGATTTGATATGGATTAGTTGAGACTCTAATAAAGTATTATGGCGACTCTAAAGACCCTACCAATAGCTGTCTAACATTCATAAATGCATATTATAATCAAGCTTAACCAATGATTTACTATCAACTTTAACTTTGAAGTTTAACTACTGTGATTCATTTTTGTTTAGATATGGACAAATCCTAGATGATCTCACACTAAACCCACTCACAATTACTGTCGATATATTACACTAAACGCACTCAAATACATACAACCAGAGGCCATGATATTCAACTAACACTTTGTACACTTCCTACTCAGTGTATTATTGACCAACAATGTCATCAACAAAATCTCCTCACTCTTTATTTGTTAAACGAATACTAATAATTATGATCTCAAATTTCAATCCCAACTAACTTGTAAAAACACATTTTCAATTGTATATCAATGAGCTTGCATCCAACGGTAACATATGATATAAAAAGTCACTGACACGTACCACAGACATGTCGGATTTTGACAGGACATGTCAATATTATTTAATCACAATTCAGGGACACAATTGCATACATTCCCCACATGAACAAAACTAACTAAATGGCAAAATGGACATAAATTCATGAATCTTCACTATGTTCACCTTTTAACGGCGTTGACTCCGTCTTTAACTCCGTCAATCTCGTCTTACCGCTATTTACGCTCATACGACCATCATACTTTCAATTTAATGCGGGCACACTTAAGTTTCAAATATTCAATTTAGTCCCCTTACTTTAGATTACTTCTACTGTAGTACCACATATCAACTTTTTAGTCCTAATTTTACATGCGACAGCGCGTTAAAGGAGCGACAAGGCATCCACGTGTCAATGTATAATTGAACAATGACGTTTTCAATACTGAATTTAATTTAAGTGGATTTGGTAGTCAAATTATTGTTTTCTAATTCAATGATGATTCAGATAAATACTTTACGTGTAAAGAAAAATTTGCACTACTTGAAAATAATGATCCTTTACTTGATTTTCAACTCTTCCTTTTGAGCTCCACTTTATCCCATCTCCAAGTCTCTAATACATTCTCCATATTTTTTTCACATGTCAAATCTTCTCCAACATCCTAACAAAACAAAGCAATCTTTTTTGTAACAACAAAACTCAAATCTTTCACCACAAGATGTGAACACTTAAAAATCAAACATCACATGAAATTTTGTTGAATGTAGTTTCGAGAAACTCATATCTGTTGAATTCATACACCAAATTTTGACATTTTTTAAATGTATTTCTACGTTACTGGACGAGGTTTGAACCACCGACCGAACATAAATTAAATAACTGATCGTTTGATCGCTACTTCTGAAATATACCAATATAAGAAAATACTGAATATTTAGATTAAAAATAGAAAAAATAAAACTATTGGCAAATGGGGGAAATGGTACCTCAAAAATAGGCAGAACCGTGTCCATAAAGTAACAAAATTTCAAAGCACTAGATTATAAATCCTATCCAAATTCATCACCCTAGGCTGCAGATTCCTCACCCTCTCACTTTCTCTCAGCATCTCACACTCATACATACATCTGTATTTGTACATACAACAAAACAAGTGAGCAGGCGATTATCTGAGATACTGAGGTGGTCGTTCAAGTTCAAAGATTCAAGCTTTAGCCCTTTTTGTGGTTAAAGATGGCTAAGGCTCATCTGGGTCATCTTCTGATTTTGTGTTCAGTGTTTGTGTTGAGTTTTGCTGATTTGGGAGAACTTCCTACCCTGTCGTTTGATGAAGGGTATACTCAGTTGTTTGGAGATGATAATTTGATGGTTGTCAAGGATGGGAAATCTGTTCATTTATCACTTGATGAGAGAACAGGTTTGTCCTTGTTTTTAATTATGTGATTTTTATGGATTTTTTGTGATTAGGGATTTGATTTGATTGTATTTACAGGGTCTGGATTTGCTTCCCAGGATCTGTATTTACATGGATTTTTCAGTGCTTCCATTAAGTTACCTGCTGATTACACTGCTGGAGTTGTTGTGGCTTTCTATGTAAGTTTTGTGTGTGTTCAAAGATGATGATTCATAAGTCAGATTATTGTTTGTAGCTTCAGTTTGAATTTTGATTTAATATTTGGGAACCCATGTGTTGTGTGACTTGAATTTCATCTTTAAGCAAACCAGTATTTGAGAAAGTTTCCACCTTAGTTGTTCATCTTTATTTATTGTCTAACAGTCAGCCAAAAGATATTCAATCACAGTATTTACTGATGCTGCTATCTGCCGAAATTCTAGCTTATTAAAAAGCCTAATTTCTATACAAAAGTTGCAAAGGAAGACTTTTATTTGTAGGCTCTAGTCTATCATTGTGCTTAGTGTTTAATGTGGAATTGGTTTGGGATTTGAATGAATTGGCTTGTGAACGTTATGTTGCGTTGAATTGCAGATGTCTAATGGGGACATATTTGAAAAGAACCACGACGAGCTTGACTTTGAATTCTTGGGAAACATTAGAGGTAAAGATTGGAGGATTCAGACCAATATTTATGGAAATGGAAGCACTAGCGTTGGGCGCGAGGAAAGATATACCCTCTGGTTTGATCCTGCTGAAGATTTCCATCAGTTTAGTATCCTCTGGACTGAGGATCTCATTGTGTAAGCTTCTCAAAATTTACCCTTTCATCTTGCAGTAAAATTTCATATGGCTTGGGCTAATTCAAACCAAACACGTTCCATCATCAAATTCTATTTTTCTGGTAGACAGCATTGAGAAGACATTCTTGATTGAAAATTAACTTTTTGTAGTATGTTCATTGATTTAAATGTGTCGACTTTTTTTTGGCTTTACACATGCAGATTTTACATAGACAACATTCCAATAAGAGAAATCAAGAGGACTGAGGCGATGGGTGGGGACTTCCCATCCAAACCAATGTCATTATATGCGACAATATGGGACGCTTCTAGTTGGGCTACCAATGGAGGCAAGTACAGAGTGAACTATAAATACAGCCCGTACATTGCAGAATTTTCAGACCTTGTCCTACACGGTTGTGCTGTAGACCCAATTGAACAATCCTCAAAATCATGCGACTCCAACCTTGCCTCAAATGTTATCCCCACAAGCATCACATCTGAGCAAAGGAAACAAATGATCAAATACAGGAAAAAACACTTGACATATTCATACTGTTATGACAAAACCAGATACCAAGCTCCCCCATCTGAGTGCAAGATTGATCCACAAGAAGCTGAACATCTCCGTGCATTTGACCCAGTGACATTTGGAGGTGGTAGGCGTGGCCGACACCATTCAAAGCGCCACCAGAAGACTCGATCAGGTTCTGGTGAGTCCACTCGAGAAGGTTCCATGTGAAACATATGGTAATTATCATTGCGTCATGGGTTTGATTTTTAGTATATATAAATATATTACACGAAATAGATTTGTTATTATTGATGGGTGATACGGGAGGAGGATATCAATGTCGTTTCATTTTGTTGTTTTCTACATTTTCACATTGATGTTGTTCTCGTTCTGTTGTATGTGTTATGAACTTGATGATAATTTGATTTCAATAAGTGACGTATATGTGGTTGATGTATATTTTTAGCGACGACTATGTTCAAATGGCCGCTTTAGCAACGCCGTTTTTTCTGCTACCAGAACCATTGGTACTCCCTCCGTTCCATTTTGTTTGTCCAAAAGCACAAAATACACGGTAATTAAGGTAGAAAGAGGGTATGAAATGTGTTGTTGAGAATATATGATTAATAAATAAATGAGTAAAAAAATAGAATATGTGGTGGAGAATGAAGGAAAGTGGACAAACTTAAGGGGAAACCCAAAATGAAAAATGGACAAACATTATGGGACAGAGGGAGTAATGTTTTTGGACGGAATCAATTCAACGATTAATATAAATAATTATCAGTTATGAGATAAGTTCTAGAGGGACGTGTAATTTTTGTAAGACGGAGGGATATCATCTTAATCGTTGATTTAATTAATTTAGCGGTTGAGATTAAACTTGGTTTTTAATTAAATTCGGCGGTTGAATTTGTAAAATATAGGGTGGTTGAAAGTGACGATTATTAATACTAATCGTTAGATTGATAGAAATTAATGGACAAAATGATGTCTTTCCATCTCATCAAAAATTGATGGTGTTTTTCAAACCCATTCCTATTAGATATAATTTAAAATTATAAACTAGTAACAAAATCTCTTGGTCATGTCTTATCATTTTAATATATTTATAATTTATTAGTTTTGATTTCAGTCCATTATTGTATTTTTATATAGTGAAAGCATTTGGTGTATACCTAAGCTAAGAGCATCTCCAATGGTAACATGTAAAATGACTATGTAAAAAGAATATTATAATAGTTATGTATAATTTAGATGCTGAAATATAGATTCTGCTCCAATGGGGATATGTATACTTGATATGTATAATTAAATTTGGATCCTACGCTCCATTACTAGGTTTCATTGTCCGTCTTTGAGGAGCTTGAACAATGCAAGCCTCCATATTCTTAACTGATGAAGTTCCAGTGCTGCGACTTCCTCAATAACACTCCAGGTGCAGCCTGAGTGTTCTTCTCAGCTTCAGGAGCAGCAGGGTTCTATATCTCATCACTTCCAGCTTTCTTACTATCTGCCACGAGTTCAGCAGTTCATGTGCACATTTTCTTCATTACTGCTCATCTGCAAATGTTTTGAACGGTACAAAATCCTTTCCTCATGGTGGATGATCTTTCATGTCTTGAATGGTGGATGATCTTTCAGAACCTTTCCCTGATAACTTCACACATAAATAGGAGAGTTAAACAAACAATTCCATCATGTTCAACGAACTCAATATATAAGATACAGTCCTATCTATGCTAGATTCCCTAATGAGTATAAAAGTTAAATGAATAATTCTACTGTGATTCTCATATGAGTGTAGTTATTGAAAAAAGTACTTAAGATGCTGATGATTTCGTGGAAATGAAGTATCAAAACTTGTCAGTTGGGATTCATACTTGCGAGAAGTCGAGCAAACCATAAAATGAGTCATTGGTTGTGATATACTCACAAAGGCGAGAAATGCATCCATCTAAGTTGAAGTATGCAGTTCTCTTGATAGGCAAAGGGAAAGTTCAAATACCAAACTCTGCTGTGGCTGTAACAATAAATCAAAAATCACGATTACGTGACTATAGAGGCAAACTCAAAATAGGATCGCGAAGTTGATTATTTACAGATGTAACCTGAAAACAACATCGACACAAAGGTAGCTCACAATCCAAAATTGACTTCAAACTCTCCAACGATGAATCATCCCACTCATTCTTCCCCCTCCAAGGCCAATACTCCATGATAATTTACAACAAAGAAGCTTTAAAAAGGTAGTCATCACAAACCCTATTCAATTTCTGCAACCGAAATCAAGCGATGACGACATGGATATCAAACATACACGCTATCAAAGTTCAAATTATACCTTATGTATCCCAAACACACTTGGCAGGAACGAAAATCAGAATCGACAAAAATAGAGAACGTGTGTTGAGTAGCAAATTTGAAGAACCGAAATCTAAATCTGTAAAATTTTACAGATTCGGACGCGTGCGTGGAGAGGAGTAATATCTATCTGCTTCTCTATATTTGTTGCCACGTGGGCATTTTTACCTAACAGCCCATTATACAACATAGCGTTGGAGATGCTCTAACTAAACAGCCCACCTAAGACGAGAGCCCATTAAACAGACCACCTAAAATACAAGCCCACCTTTTCAAACCAGCTCTGGACTAAACGATAGTACTTCACCATTCACTTGCAGTGTAACATCATGTCATCATTTATGTGTCGGTCCGGACTGATTGGCCGTAAACGTTTGAGAATGTGGATTCTGGATTAGTTCAAATGAGACAATATATATATATAGAAAATGTATTATGTGCATCCATGCAATTTGGTAGACTCGTGGATCCCCTCTTGCATCCGTCGATTGTATTTTTTGGACGCACTAGATTGTGCCAGCGCATTAATGATGCACGTGAGTTGCACGTGGTTTGCACGTGATGCACACGTGATGTGCACATGAGAAATGCAACTACGTGGCACAATCCAGTGCATCCAAAAAATGCAAAAGGGGATCAACGAGTCCACCAAATTAGATGGATCCACAGGATACAACCTATATATATATGTGAAATCGTAAGACATCATCTCAACCATTAATTTTATTAAATCTAACGGATGAGATTTAAAACTAACTTTCTCAATCACCCCGTATTTTGCGCACACTTGTCCCCCAATTTAATTAAAAATGAATTAATCACAACCGTTGGATTATTGAAATCAACGTCTAAGATTATGTCTCACCATCTCACAAAATTCTTTTGTCTCACATGAATCCAACCCTGTGGATCATACCCTATAATTACGATCCAATCCTAGTTGTAAATCATAAAATTGAAAAACTATGAGTGTTAATCATGTCAGTACGAAATTGGTCAGATTTCGGACTGATCTCTAAAATACCGGTGTCGGAATATGTATCCCTTAGAATAAAGTTAGGCAGGCGAAATGATATATACAAGAAGAATGCCTGATGCACCTGCCTTCCGTGCTGATCGACGACCATCAAAAATGTCTTGCACTAATCACTAAAGGTATTTTAATAAATTTTCAGTAAATTATCAAAATATCTCTAATACTTGTCTATCATTCATTTATTAACTCTTGACAGGTGACGCAATTCGAGAGCTCCGTACGCATCAAATCTCGATACGCCAAGCACCACTCTATAAGAAGAATGTGTGTTTTGCATATTGTTCCGAAGATCATAATCTTATATTGGGATTTGGGAAAGTAGATGACAGAAGAGGATAAAAAAACTATTCTCACAAATTACAAGGCAAGAATGTGAAAAATGAAAAGTAGAGTGGGCCGAAATAAAAGAAAAAGAAAGTGAAGGGCGTGAAAAAGAAAAGCAACAGAGGCCGGAAGGGGCTATAAAGTAAAATAAGGGGGCTGGAATATAATATATTGTGAAATGCATGAAAGTTTAAAGTGAAAGCCATTTGGAATTATTATTTGAATTAAAAATATATTCGTACACATAGCTTTTTTAGAGTAGGCAATTTGGAAAAGTCAATAGACATTGAAATGTATATATTTATTTTATGAATTAAGGAAAAGTGAAAATTACTCCCTCCGTCCCACCGAATGCTTCCTATTTGGCATTTTCAATGTAAAATAAGAAACCAATATTTAAGGAATAAAAAATTCTAATGAAAATCTGATTAAGACTAAATTTTCCCACCAAAATTTTGAGACCAAAATTAATTTACCAAAAGTAAACTTTCCCACCAAAATTTTGAGATCAAAATTTTGAAACTAATATCTAGGGTTGTTGGTGGTGATTTTTCAATTTTGATAGTTGGTTTAATTCAATTATAATAATTAATTAGTTAGTATAATTAATTATGTTTAACTAGTAAATGTAATTAGAGTGTTATATTTTAATATTTATTTTTTGCCAAAAAAGGAAATAGGAAGCATTCGGTGGGACACCCAAAATGGCAAAAAGAGAAGCATTCGGTGGGACGGAGGGAGTACAATTTAAAGTAAATCCTTGTAAGTTCTGACTTTTCACTTAGAGTACACTTCAAGGCAGTGTTGGTATTCGTGTTACTTTAGATGAGAAACATTCAGCATATCGTTTGTGATTAGATTTTTAGTGACTTTGTGATCGATGCATTTATGTTGTAGAAGTATTGTTGTAGACTTGTACTATGTACATTTTCCAGGAGGATATTATGGTATTTGTGAATATAATATTTCGACACGTTGATTTTGAATAATCTAACCATCGAGGTAAAACATAAATTTGAATAAATTTGATACTAAGTAATAGAACATGGGCACTGAAGTTGACTGTTAAGAATATCTTGGATTAAAAGAAATCAGTGTTTATCCTTACGTCCTAAAAAACTCTGATGTCTTCCTAGAACATTGATTTCATTAAATCCAGTGCTGCAAAACATATTACATCCAAATAAACTACTTTGTTTGGTAAAGAATTTAAGCAAAATGGTCACTTTATTTAACTTGTTTTTATGGCAGCTTTATTTTACCTGTTCAATGTATGGAATGTGGATACATGACATTGGCATGAAGTTATTTGAGCTTGCAACATCCATTTTTGTATAAATTGTCAATATGAAGAAAGCTTTTAACACGAAAGACGAAAGTGATGTCTTGCTTTAGTTTTTAAGACATTTATGCATTTTACTAGTAACCCCATGATCAATCCATCTTGAAAACGGCATTCATCCATAAGTATATAACTACAATTCAAGTAGAACACATGCAATATTAGAGAGTAAGTGATATTTATACTATTTTAATATCTCATTGGAAGTAGTTGATCATGTGCATCTGAACCTGCAAAGTGGGAAATGATCTTACTAGATTCATGTAAAAAGGGATGATAGTATGGGATCAATTAGGGTTAGATTCTGTCTTGTGGGGTAATATGATTGGTGAGCAATAAAATCCCATTTATTTTTTGACCAACAAACACAAAACGACATAATGACAATGGCTAGCTGTTTTGGAATTTCAGTCACTATGTGACAACTATGTAGTAATTAACTACTACTTTTGAACTACTTCAGAACGAAATTATGTCCATTTATGCTAGTCTGATTCCTTCACATCATACACTCTTTGTAACATCTCACATTTGCTAGATAAAAAGTTCGAGTTAATTGTATAAGTTAGTCTATCGAATAATATATAAAGTTCCGCGATATTTAAGAATAAGGTTCAAGTTGTGGTAGAATCAGATGCTTCAGTTCTGTCGCTGCACTCTTCAATCAAAATGTAAGCTATTAAATTGATCGTTACTCCTTTAGTTAGAGATTTTAGTTCAAACTTTCATTGATTTTGATCAAATACATGTAGTAGAACTTCTGATTTTTGTTTTTATTATGGGATGATTGGTGATCGACAAGTTTTTCTTTGTGAATGAAATTTGCAGCATGCTAGGTCAAATAACATAGTGTCTCAGGAGTGCATATAAAGATCACCTACTTTTTTGACTCTGAAGGATGATAAGAGGGAGATAAGACCTGCCATGTTTCCCCTAATGTGATGTGTTTTACTTACTTTTAAATCTATCTCCAATATCCTACTTTTTGCTAATTAAAAATGTAAGTTTTGGTTACCACTGTCGTTTGTTTAATTAAATATTCCAGCATTATGAAGTTCAAATTTTGAAATATATTAATTTATACAAGAAATTTGAACTTGACATTAAATTTCATTAAACTATATCAATTCTTCTTAATTAAAAATAAAACCTCACAGCAAAATGCAAAAGATTTAAGTATATGTGAGAAAAGAATTTATATAATTTATGTTATTCAAATAATAAAGGGACTTCATATAAAATTGAAGTTCACATTCAATTTTCTAAACAAAAACTTACTAATAACCAAATTGAGAAATAATATTCACAAAAATAGCATATAAAATTATGTTAGGGTTTAGAGATCAAACCCTAAATGGTAACAAATCACAAAATTATCTTGAGATAACTATCCACTAAATATTGACACAATCCATCAAACTTCTTAAAGACAACCCTTCAAGTAACAACTATTTACATTTAACACCATTTTCACTAATCAAAATGCAACTGCTCAACATGTCCCCTCCACTCTTAGCCTCTTGTTCTAATAATGGTAATAGTCCCTCTCCCCTGAGTTTGAATCTTGGTCAATGCCACCACCGCCTTGCCGGACAACCCTGGACCATCCGGAGACACGCACGGTCTGCATGCAAAATCACCCACTGGATGCCTGACCGGCCTAGCTGGTGGCATTTGAATCCTCTCATTTATGTCATTTATAGTTATGTCACCTTCCACACCTCCTGGCTTCACTAGTGCAAATGGGTACACAATTCTCTTTTTAGGGTCGCCTCTTTTGATGCCCACTCGATTTCTCGCATCTTCGTTACCTGAAAATATAAATTGCGACAAAAATTAAACTCTAATGTATTACCGAAATATATAATTTATTGAATTCAGATTCCATGCAGTCAATATCATCCCAAATTTTCATTTAAATTGCAATGATGCGAATTTACATGCATATATGCGAGTGTGTATGCACCTAGAGCTGTTGTGGGGGCAAGGGATGCACTTGGGATGCTTTTGTCAGAACAAGACGAACTCAGAGGTTCTTCCATAGCTGAAAATGAGTCCAAAGATGCTTTCATCTCATAGCTGCTACATCTGCTCAGCATGTTGATGTTGGTTTCATCACAAACCATTGAGCTGCTCATGTGCTGATCTACAGACAACATTTTCAGACAAAAAATCAAACCAGAGCTCAAAAATTCTGCTGCACTAAAACTGACACTTATTATCTAAAACATGCACCTGAAACTCTGCCATTGAAATTGTCCTGATCCATCATCATCAGCCAGTTCAGATCCCCTGTTATGTCACCTAAGCTTATGCAATTTGAATTGCTCCAGTAGCCAATCTGCTAGTCAATCATTCAAAACTAAGACATAAATATCTGATTGATTAAACTTAAATTACATAAATAAATTCCATTAATTCAAATAATTATTTTTAAATTTTGAAGCAGAGGATCAAACATTTGATTTTGTAAAATGAACATTTTCTTATACCTTGTCGGGATAATTGTGGCACGAGGAAGCAGGTTCATCAGTGTACACAAGTTGTAACCTTCGCCGCTTCGGGCGGCTAGTGAACTCCACCAATGCATCCTGCAAATACCCAGTGGAGATATCTTCAGAGTGGTAAGGTGAAAACATCATTGGTGGTGTATTCACCATGCCACCACCATCATCACCGCCACCACCGCTGTAGCACCAATCATCCATTATTCCTAGTGCTGTTGAAATTGATCAAAATGAGAATTACATCTAATGATTTGAAAGAGAATTACAAAATGAAATGTGATGATAAAAGAGAGTTTGAGTGGTAGTTAGTACATGTAGACATGTCTGCGTTGAAAACTGGGATAGTGTGATGGTGGAGGTGATCTAGTGAGTAGTAGCCATTGTTGTAGGCAGCCATGGAGGAAGCTAGACCTTGTGATGAAGATGATGATGACATGTTTGTCAAATGAGGATTAGTAGGAGTGAGAGTCTGATTTTTAGTGATGTATGTTTATATACAAGGACACAAAGCAATGTAGATAAAAGTTGGGTTTGATTTTGTGGTATTTGTTTAATATAGAAATTGGGATTTTGTTAAGTGGACTTTAATTTGATTTATGTGGGAATTAAATAGTACAAAAGCTAATTACCATGCAATCAATGATAATGCGTTATGTGACACCTAACACACATTTCAAATGACAATAATTTTTTTAATATATTAATACATTTTAAACGACTTAAAATCGAATCTCTTAGTCAGATATTCAAGAATATAATCAGTAAGTCACCACCCTTTCAACGATATGTGATTACAAGTATGAGCATTCTAGCAAGTAATGAAATTGTTTTGATGTTAGAATTCAAAAGTGTTGAAAGATAAAATGATAAGTAGGGTTAAAGTGGGTGAGGTTTGGAAGAATTTGAAAGAGGGAGTTGTTATGAAATGATGCCATGTTGCGGTTAAGAGAGGCAATATAACAAATAATGATGATGAGGACACATTGCTTTCCAATCAAAAACACAATTCAAATCCCACCTTTACTTTAACAAAATGTTTTCTTCTCCATCTTTTTTTCATTCTTGTGTTTCTTCAGTTCTTCTACCACCATTGTGTTGTGTTCTCTATTTATGTCCTTTAGTGTCACCTTTTGTTCTTGTCATGCTTCATTCTTTTCATCATCTGTTTTTAGTTTTTACAATGCATGCCCCTACTGAGTCTTGATAATGAATCTACTGCTGTGTATCAAGGGACCACCAAATGTTGGGACAACCTCAATTCCATATCTTCAACAAAGTTTGACCACCTATAATAATAACTACTGCAGTTTGAATAAAATGTATCTAAAAAGAAAAGCAGCTGCTCATCCCTTTCTATGATTTTCTTCATTGATGAGGTAACCTTATGTCATAAATTTAATTATTGAAAATTTGGTTGCAAAAATAAGTATTTATTTATACCAATTTTCAGTGCCTTCCTATTTCACAATCATATTGACCTGCCACAGTTGCTGCCTAGTTCGAATTAATATCAAAGGTTTCGTCGATATATGTATCACTTTGATGCATTACACATACGTTTGAATCACCTTAGAAACAACTCAACACTTAAAATTCATAACCAAAATTTCTTCACAATATACTGAATGAGTGGATCCAAGAAGTGCACTAACATAAGGATACTCTCTTGCTTACATTCCCATTTTACCTTCCATAAGGTCACCACTAACATTTGAAGGATTTCAAAAGGTGAAGCGCAGGGCTCCTCATTAGAGTTGCCAGTCAATAGGAGTCATCCTCATTTTCTCAAGAATCTGATTTGTCTGAGAGAAATGCCTGAAATATTGAAGAAACCAGATGAAGACCAATTTGATGCTAACCAAGGCCGATATATACATGCTATTTGCTACATGTGAAATAGGATGCTAAAATTGAAAAGATACAACTCACTTGCATCCAAAGAAGCCTCGATTAGCAGATAAGCCCGAAGGATGAGCTGCTTTGAGAATATGATGCTTTGTCGGATTGATTAATCTGAATAAGATCAGATATAACTTGTTATTGTTTGATTAATAAACCATAGCCTGAAACTCAAATAAGAAACGGCCACTAGACATGACTCAGATTGATGCTAAGAAACATTGAAAAAATATGGGTGGACCTGGATTTCTCTTGAGCTGACCTTCCCCATAAGAGGAATACAACCCCTTCTCTTTACTGGGAAACAATCCTAATTACAGCGTCTGTGAATTTTTCCCAGCCTTTTTTTGCATGCGAGTTGGCCTGATGTTCCCTTACTGCAAATATCAGAAGCTGAAACACATAAGAAATTAGTGAATAGTAAATATCCAACAAGTGCCTGTTTAACAGTAGTCATACTTGATTCTCACAAAGCTATGCACTTATAAAATGTTCAATTTGTCGTACTGTAGTTAGCAGCAAATCAGCTATTGAATACAAGCTAAACTAAGGTGAATGCTTACCTGTCAAAACAGTGTTCAGTAGTAAAATTCCCTACGAGGAAATGAAAATTTGACCAGTAAGAATCAATCAAGGTAAGAGTATACATGTTGATTGCGCAAATACATTAAAAGAAAAATTGTGTGAAATGGATATGTAGCATTTTCATTATGTGGGAGCTCTCGAACTGAGAACAGATTCATGATGGGATAGGAGTTCTGAACTGTATATGCATACCTGCACTGCCCATTTCTCCAAGTTTCCATGTGATGGTATGGAGCATCCTAAGTCTTGTTTAAGTTCCTTGAATATATTTACCAAACTTGACGGAGCTTTAACTCCTCCTGGAACAGAAAAAGCAAGACCATCGCTTGGTGTGGCCCATGATATGGATCCTACAACCAATTATTTCAAGCATTTTACCACAGAATTTTTTAGCATCACAAAGACATTCTCAAACAATTTGATTCCTTAAAACATTTAACATACCTGTCCGATGATCAAAACCTTGACTTGATCAAACGGAGTCAAGTTAAGAGCATTGAAAATCAAATCCTGTGGAGGGTACACCGGAACACTATCACAATTCACAAGTAATCTCTTCGTGAATAAACTTTGCAAGCTCTTTCATATAAGACTTCTGCAGCTCTTCGACAAGTGCTTTAGACCAAGTCTCTTCTACCAATAGGTCAAAAATTCACACCATTTCCACCACCAACTGCTGACTCAAACATGAAAACACAACCCATCAAAAGAAACCCTAGATACAATTTCAGTACAAAAAGTTACAAACTTTATGGTAATAAAGGGCCACAGTCAGTAAAACCTTCGGATTTGGAAAGCCTTTCTTGACATGTTTTGAGATTGCGTTTCGATTTCGAGAGGCTTTTGTTGAATTCAATTCAATCTTTGGTCAGGAACGAGCTCCAATTTGGGAGAAACTTCTTCAGACAAGTTGGTGGAGATCGACAGCTTCATCCGCTTCGCAGCAGGCTGGTTAAGGGTTTTCGACGAAGCAGCCATTGAAAGATTTTATGGCGGGAAGAAAACGAGGCCAACATTATCGACAACGTAAAACGCAGCGTACGAGGTTGACATTTCTTGGGCTAGAGAAAAAATTGGCACACAGGGCCGAATCAAAGTCGGACGTTGAGGTTCATCACTCAATTCTGATCGAAAAAGGCGACACCTTTATTTGAGGAAGGGTATGCTACAGGTCGGGATTATTTGAAAAATTACCCCTCCATTTCTTGAATCCCATAAAACAGCTCATGTTACCATGCTCCCAAAACAGCTTCTCTATTCAGATGATTCTCAGTCCGGGTTGTTTGTATGGCCACTTTTCCAATTTAGGCATCGACTCGGGCTACAGTGCTTTTCCGGATAGTTTCTATAGTGAAATCAGCAACATTCGGGATACAATGCCATGAGATAATCGGATAAATGCCATCAAAAAGGTCTGTCCAACAGTTTGCATCAGCTCAGGCTCATGCTAGTATCAGACCATTTGGCTTCAGCCAATTAACCAAACGACAGGACTATAATTTAGAAGTAACAAAACTACAGAAGCTTGCAAGACTTTATACTTGCGAATAAACTAAAATATCAACAAAATACACAATTTATGAATACAGAAATGGTCACTTTCTTGCTTTTTGACAAAGCATCAGTACACATTTGTAGCACAACAGTCCTGTGCAAACATGAACCGACATCTAGCTATGGGCCTATTCCAACAGAAAAAACAAATTTCAGAATAGGAACACACGCTTTCACATGTGCCTTCATCCTATATGACTTTGAGGCAGATTTTTTAAGCCTTATAAATAAAACAAATAGATGAATCTTGCAGATGCATTGCATCACATATCTGCCACTTTCCTGAGCCAATTCCTCTTTTTATATGGATGCCAACTGCACAACCTTGATTCCATTGACAAGTGAAGTTTGGAAGCAGATATGGCTTGGCTATCTCAATGCATGTCCATTGAATTGGAACTGTGAGAAAGAGAGTCCCGGTTATGGAGATTTGGATATGAGTTTTTGTTACTATGAGGATCTGTTCCCAGTGGCATTATGCCCTGTCGGAAGTGATACTGTTGAAGATTACGATCAGGACTAGACAGGGCGTTCAAAATGACTGAGTTCTTAGTTTGGTGGTCAACTAAGCCATCACGAACACCTTGTCCAACTGCCAAAGGTCCAAACGCTCCAGACAGAACAGGGGTAGAAAAACTTGTTGGCTGGAAATTATTTGGTGATGGTCTAGGAGACATGGTGAGACCTTCTGATCCGTAATCAATTTCACTCTGCAAAATAATGGAAATAGAACATAAATAACAGCATGATGTGTGGACAAAGCAAAAACTTCCAAAATTGTTGACATTAATAATTCCTATTCGGTCTTGATGTGAACCAAGACAAGACAAGGACTTTGAATTCATGTCTCAATTAATTGCTACTCCTGGCACAGTGGTACCAAAAAGATTAATTTGTTTAAAACTTCGTCTAATCCCATTCATGTAGTCAAAACAGAGCACCTTATTGCAAAGATATTGATATATAAGATAAAGCTATTAGATGAAACCATGTAAACAAGCAAGAATACAAACCTGCAAATAAGCCACAATGTCACGAGGATTGACTTCGTGTCCCTCTTCCTCCTGCGTAATGATCCACTGATAAAGTTTTTCCTGCAAATTTACACAAAAGCATGCCTTTAGTAACTAACTTGACAAAAGATGTGGATTATTCAAACACCCGACAAAACATTGTTAATTGTAGTTTCATTTGAAGCACACTGTTAAATCCTACTGATCCGAACCACTAATATCATATGCAACATTCATCTGTGAAAACTCATCATTTCCTTTGATTTTAATGCCATGGCCAGCATATATTATTGTTTTACCGTATAAAAACCATATTCAAGCAGTATGCTATCAGTTCGAGGTTGGCTCCCCTGTTTCCTACCAATTAATACAGTATTTTTATAACTATTATTGTCAGCAAGAACTTCTTAATTGCTTAGATTGTTAAACTAAATGTAAGCAATCCCGATCATGATAAACACCAACCATGTGGTCACAAAGATTTACCAAACAACAGCTGTCGGATGTCCAAGACATACTTAGTCATTCAAATCCTATCAGAGACGCATCTAAGAAACAAAATGAAGCAATTGTAAACTAAGATAATTCATCTCATCCTACCAGACAGCTCATTATCATCAAAAGTTAACACAAGAAAAGATTGAGTAGATATACCAAAGCGTGTCGCTCGCCTGCCTGGAAGGAGTGGCGCTGCTGGCTCATGGCGGCAGAATAGAGCTGAGATAGCGAATTGGCGGCGGTGCAAAAGGTGCCGTACATATTACGGTCGACCTCATCGAGACGAGTCTCCACCGATTTTCTCTTCTTCGCCATCCAATCCAAACCCTAGCAAAGATGAAACCGAAGAGAGACTCCAACGAATCCTTACGAATCGAATTTGTCATTGAATTTTATTTTATCTTTATTTAATTTTTTGATGGGTTTTTTAAATTGATTGATATTGTGATTGAAAAAGAATGATTATTGTGATGTATGAGTATGGTTTAATTTGAGAATTGGAATAAGGGGTTAAGTTTCAGAGAGATGATAATTTTATGTAAGAACGAAGAATATAATTTAGTCGTAGATTTTATCAAATCACTGGTTGAGATTAAAGTTAATTTGTAATTAAATTGGGCGGTTATTTTGCAAAAAACACGGGCGGTTGGTGATTAACGGTTATTAATATCAACCGTTGGATTAATAAAAATCAACGAATGAGATCAAGTCCTTCAGTCCTACTAAAATATGTGTGTCCTCCTAAAACCATTTCCTTAGAATAAGTTATATCAATTTTGATGAAATTCAAAATATTTTCAAAGATTTCTCATATATGATGTCATGTAGAGTTCATATGCATTCATCTTAATGGTTTTGTGTATTTTCTCGTTTTGCTTCTTAAAATGTACACAAGCATGTGAAAGTGAACCTTTGGATCGTAAGATGTTTATCGAGTCTCATAGAGCCAAACACTGATGTATATGTAATCTTAGTTTGTTGAGTTTTGGTATTGGTTGAATCACATTTCTTCTTATTTATTTGGTAGTTTGAGGATGAAAGAAATGCATTGATCTGGCCTGATTGTTGCTCTCTACGCAAGGATCAAGGTACTTAAATTGTATGTGCAGCAAAGTATGCTTTTGGATTGTTTGGTGTGCATTTGCCTATTGCATTCCCTTCATTTGACTTACACATACTAAGTTACCCAAGCTTGAGGGCCTTGCTATTTGATTCATATTTATTTTGTTACTTCCATTTTGCTCGGCCCTTACCAAAAAAATGTATGAAAAGTCTGCTCTAATTGGCTTGATCCTTCCATTTTGCTCGGCCCTTAATAATTATTTCTTTTTCGTATTTCGTGAGGTGTTCATGAAAAAATATTTTAAAATCATTTCTCTTTACCGACGTCGACGGTGCTCAAACCGCAAACAAAATTATTTTGTAAAACTATGTCATTTTGATTTTATCTCTGATTATAATATTTGTAACAGTTTGCGTTGTACAATTACCTGTGGGTATAATTAGGGGTGGGCGAAAACCGCACCGTAATGGGGAACCGCCCGCACCAAACCGCAAGAATGGTTTCGGAGACCGCACCGCAATTTAGTGGTGCGGTTGCGGTTTTACGTCTTTAACAAACCGCATATATTGGTGCGGATGCGGTATTACTTTTCAAACCAACCGTAGTAAACCGCACCGCACCACATTTTTTGATATATATATATATAATTAAGTATAAAATAATTTAAATAAATGCAAATATTTTTAAAGTTTATGTTTATTCAAAATGATGAATTAAGTTGATAGATTTTAGATTTTACGATTTCATAAAAGCCCAACATTTTGGCCAGCCCAATTTCATTATCACTCTCATCCGTAACTCGCATCCTGATTCCCTCATTTCGATTGTTAATGCTCAGGCCTCGAGCGCGAATTCGACTACCCAATACACATCATCAACCTTCTTGCTTGAGAAGATTGTCTCAATTATGGAATCGGTTAGTGAAATTTGTCAACATACAAACCTATTCTAGATCTACTCCTTTGTCTCATCAGATTTACTCAATTTACATTCTGTAAGTTTTGTTTTTGATTTCACAATTTATTTGAATTAGTTAGGTAAAACTTAGCTTGCAATTTTGTAGAACTTAGTTTCCTGTCATAAGTTTTTTCTAACATTAAGATAATGTGTATATCTATCTTACTATTATTTCATACAATCTCATTATTCCCTTTTTTAATGTTTCTTCACAGAATGAAAGCAGGACAGCCGAAATTGAACAAACAAGTAAAAGAAAGAATCATTCAGAAGTTTGGCAGTATTTTATTAAGATGAAAAATTCTGATGGAAGTGATATGTTGAAACCAAGAGCTAAGTGTACATACTGTTCGCAGACATATGCATGTGAAAGAACGAGTGGAACCTCAGCAATGCGAACTCACATGATGTATCAGTGCAAGCGATGTCCAGCATATGTTCCCTCTAAGAAGCAGAAACACTTATCATTTGATACAATTGCTGAAGGGGGTTCTCTCAAAGCGAAGTCTTATAATTTTGAAAAAGCTAAGCTCGCATTGGTCAAGATGATAGTTAAAGATGAGCTGCCATTTTCTTTTGTTGATGGTGAAGGATTTCAAGAGTACACTTCTACTTTACAACCTCTTTTTAATGTTCCAAGTCGTCGGAAAATAACAAAAGACATATGGAATTTATATTTGTGCGAAAAGGAGAAGCTCAAGGATTATTTATTCAACAAAAACATAAGGCTTTCCCTTACTACTGATACATGGACTTCAGTGCAAAATATTAACTATTTGGTATTGACGGGTCATTTCATTGATGAGTCATGGACATTACAAAAACGCATTCTGAATTTTTGTGTCATTCCCGATCACAAAGGAAAGACTATTGGAGCATTGGTAGAGCGTTGTTTGCATGAATGGGGTATTGAAAAAGTTAATGCTATTGTTGTTGATAATGCATCAAGCAATCAAGTGGCATTGGAACATATCAAAGAAAGGATTGCAAGTTGGAATTCTTTAGTTTTAGAAGGGACTTTCTTACATGTAAGGTGTTGTTGTCATATCTTAAATCTTATTGTGAGGGATGGAATGGCGGAATTAGATGGTAGCATAGAAGCTATAAGGAACGCTGTGAAGTATATAAGGTCATCGCCTTCGAGGTTGGGTAAATTTAGGACCGCATCTCAGTTGGCAAAAATTGAACACAAGGGTGGTGTTGTCCCAATGGATGTGTGTACAAGGTGGAACTCTACTTATTTTATGTTGGACATTGCGGTAAAATATAACAAAGCATTCTCCAAGTTGGAAGATGATGATCCTCTTTATGATGCATATTTTCAAGATTACATTGGTGGTAAAAAAAGAGTTGGTCCTCCCAAAAGAGAGGATTGGAGTAAAGCTACAACTTTGGTTAGATTTCTGAAAATATTTTATGATGCAACTCTTTGTTTTAGTGGTTCGAAAATGATAACTACTAATCAACCAATACAATGGATATGTACCATTATTGATGAGCTTGAGAGTTGTGTAAACAATGAGGATCCTATGATGGTAAGGTTGGGACTTGCAATGAGGATGAAATTTGATAAATATTGGAATGAAGATATTAATGTGGCTCTTGCTTTTGCCATATTGCTTGATCCAAGATATAAGGTATTATACTTAGAATTCTTCTTTCCAAAGTTATACAAGAAAATGAGCTTGAGCCATTTGACTGAAGAGGCACAAAAAGAGCACAAAAAGGCATGGGTAAAAGCAAGGTTGGATGAAGTGTTGAGCAAATTTCGAAAATTGTATGCAGAGTATGAAGTTGTGGAAGGTGAGAGCTCTCTGAGTTTGACGGGTATGACAAATGACGATCCTTCTTTATTTGATAGAGAAGAAGATTCATATATGACATCGATGAGTCAGTTTATGAAACTAAGGAAGCAAAAGGATGTTATTGAGATCAAAGATGAGATAGATAAGTACTTCAACGAACCATCAGAAGACCTTGCAAATAAAAATTTCAGCTTGTTGGATTGGTGGAAAGAGAATGCATGTAGATATCCTATTCTATCTAGGATGGCCAAAGATATATTTGCTATTCCCGCTTCTACCGTTGCATCAGAATCTGCTTTTAGTCTAGGATCAAGGATAGTGGATCCTTTTAGAGCATCTTTAACTCCTAGGATGGTTGAGGGCTTGGTATGTCTCAATGATTGGCTTAGGGCGGGATCATTTTCTATATACAAAGAGCCTACAAAGACCGAGCTTGAACTCTATTCAGAATTAGAAAAAATAGAAGCAGGTACACTTTTATGAGTTATATATTCACGAATCTATGAAATAGTTGGAAAGAATAAGGTTACTAAATTTGATGTGTTACTCATACTTTCTTATAGGTGAGTGAGGATGGCGACGTGTAAAGGAGATGATATCTTTTTGAAAATGACAACAACTTCAACTTATATTAGTACATGATTTTTTGTCATACTTGTTTAGAACTCTTTTGGATATACGGTATGTAACTCTGTATGTATATTAGAATGGGTTAGTTTTCATCCTCTTTTTGGGTCAGTTAGATTCAGTATGTATCACTTTGTATCACGGTTATAACAAACATGTAGTCGACTTGCTTTGTATTTATAATTTCATCAAGTCAATTTTATTTTGTAGTTAATATAATGCGATTTTCAAGCCGCACCGCACCGAACCGCACCACATATATGGTGCACCAGATTTGTGGTTTTTATAAATTAAATGCGGTTCGTGGTTTTAAAATTAAACAAACCATTTAATGTGGTGCGGATGCGGTTTTCCTATTAAACCGCACCAACCCGCACCATGCCCACCCCTAGGTATAATGAATAGAGTTAGATCAAGGAGGACATATGATTTTTGTAAGACCGAAGGACATAATCTTAGCCGTTGATTTAATTAATCTAACAGTTGAGATTACAGTTGGTTTTTAATCAAATAAGCGATTGATTTGCAAAAAACACGAACGGTTAGATTTGATGATTATTTTTTGATTAAATCTTACCAGTTAGATTATTAATAATTAAGAGTGGAGATTGATATCCCATAATATATATACCCGAACCCCGATAAATAAATAAATATTAATTTCCATAGCAATGTTACCAAGCAAGAAGCTACTCATGGCATGGGTCTTGACTTGTACTAATTATTATACCGAAAATACCCTCGTCTGAAATGCCACGCCGAAGGTACAACTCGTTAACGCAACGCAATCGCCTTCCGCTGCATCCGACCGGAAAGATTTCCTCCGATTCACATACTTGCAAACATCATTCGTTCCGTTGAATCGGATTGTAAACATAATTTATCCATCAGCAGGCGATTATCTCCTGATTCCAAGCTGATTATCCGACCTATCGACGCCTTACCGTAAATCCAGTAGATCTCCTTAATTCAATCCGAATTCCGTTTAGGTATGAAGATGAGTTCATACTGTTTTGCATCTCCGATTGGATCTGTTGCAGATTGATAAAAACTGATTTTATTTCTATCTTGCTGGGTTTATCAATTAGTTCTAGAATTGATTGAAACTAGAAATGTAAGTATTTTTCTTTTTTCTTCTTCTGAAATTAGTGTCATGATATACTTGCAAGGGTTTTGCATCGCTGATATTTTGGATTCGGCATGTCATTGGTGTAGTTTTGAGCCTAATTTCCTTTACATTTCATTGACAGATCAAGCTGCATCATATGGTTGGATCCAAAGCCACCTATTGATATAAGGAGAAAAGCCGATGTCAATGGAGGTGGAGGTGGCTGATAGCAATATGATTCCTGGAAAGGATGTGGAAGAAGTTTCAACAGATTCAATGATTTTGGATAGCTCAAATGTAGAAGGAAATAAGCATCCAGCTATGGAAAATGGAGTATGTGTGGACGGGGAGAATACACATGATCAGCTGGAGCAGATGGTTTTTGAGCTTCGTTTTCAGAATGAGTACTTAATATCTCAATTCAAGAGCTTCATTGCTTGTTCAAGAGAACCAGAAGGGAGCACACAAGAAAATCAAGGAGTAAATGGGGTGGAGGAGCTTAAGGCACAGCTCGAATCATTGAACAAAGAACTTACCGATGAGAAAAAGACTCGAAGCGCAGCAGAAGAGGCTTTGAAGCATCTTCAGGAGGCTTATGCGGAAGCAGATTCTAAAGCCCAAGAGTTTTCTGTAAAGCTCTCCGAAGGTCTGTATCCCAACCTTTCGCTTCTGAATCCATTTGTGAGAGGAGAGTCAATCTTAGGCTTTAAGTTGATTTTGTAGTTACTGATGCCTTGCAAAGTCATAGCCTTACCTGGAAGTATATGTCTATATGTTACTACTAGCCAGTAGGTTATCCTAAGAAATATTTATGAGTATCATAATTGTAAAGATATCTCTTGTTGTCAACAGAAATTCCAGTTGAACATCACAGTGGCCGAGAAATAGAAATATAGTTAAAATAAAACTAGAATGTCGCTTGATCACAGTTGGGCCAGCTATTAAATAGAAAACGACTAGAATATTTTCTAAACCCATTAACATGGTTTCTTCCATAGCGGAGCAGAAGATGGATCAAGAAATAAAAGAGCGTGATGAGAAGTATGCTGAACTGGATTCCAAATTTAGCAGGCTCCACAAGAGAGCAAAACAGCGTATTCAAGAGATTCAAAAGGTAAATTTCATGTCTTGATAGTGTAGTGTCCTCTATGCAAGTATACTGTCATTGTATTTCAAGAGATGAGCGTTAGTCTTAAAATAATTGTTTTGAAAATTAAAATGCAATAGAAACATTTTTTTAAATTGTACAAGGTGAGACAGAAGGGTTTCTGTTAGGTCGTCGGTGATTTTAAACTGACCCAAGCCTATGTGAAGTTTCCTTAAGATTGTTGTTAGACAAAAGATCACATTGAACCAAATGTAAATATTTTATATTATTGAATGTACTTGTCAGTCACAATTTCTGATCCAAAGGAAAGAACTAGATGAACTGATTTTTTTCAAATAAGTTATGTTAACCTTGTTTGGAGATTTGCGTTGTAGGAAAAAGATGACCTTGAGGTCCGGCTCCGTGAAGTAAGTGAAGCATCAGAAAGAACATTGTCTCAAAGTAAAACACTACAAGAAGAGCTAGAGCGAACAAAGAAACAAGCAAATGAAGCAATGAAGGCAATAGATTTGGACAGACAGCAACTCCGAAGTGCAAATAATAAGTACATTTCTGTGGATTACATTTGTTAACATTCAGTTACTGTTGAATGTTATTCTGAAGTTAGTGTAGCCTTGCCAATTCGTCATTTTGTTTAGGTGCACATACATGATTGTTCTGGAAATTCCAAGCTTTATTTAATTTCTTTATGGAATTGGTTGAGATAATTATGTTGCTTTATGTTTATAGCAATTTTGTTTTGATGTCGTGTACAACCGACCTGCAGGCTTCGTGATAATCTAGAAGAACTGCGCCACATATTAGAACCCAAGGAAAATGCTCTCGATACACTTCAACGAACACTTTTAGAAAAAGAGCAGGTAGGATACGCCCCACAACATTTTTTGTAACACATTTCAACTGTAAAATTACAACATACCACGTATTACTATACCGTATTGGCTCTGATTATATACCTGAAGCTATTTGTTTAGATATATGTTCCATAAGCTCAGATAAGTTTTTTTCCATATGGAATATAGATAATTAGTTTACATTTTTTCGATGCAGATGATTGAGAATTTGCAAGGTTCTCTTCAGACTGTTGATGAAAAAAAGCAAGCTTTGCTTGCTGACCTCACTGCTAAACATCAACGGGTATTTTGTAACACATGGGTCCATTCTGTCTCATTTCTTTTTCCATTTAGTTTAGTGGCCTTGTAATTAGTGCCAAGTTTGTCAATCGGGTATCCTCTGAGTAGTTTTTGCAATTTGTCTTCAGCAATTGGCAAGTCTGGAAGCACAATTAGCTGATGCAGCGGCTGACAGAGACAAAGCCATGGACGCTCTTTCTTCCCTACAGGTGAAGCTTTATATCAGCATCTATTAGAATTTTTGGCTTATTGGAATGAAGAAGTTTTATTGTGCACCACTTTGCGAGTTTGCGGGACATCAGAATGATTCCTTTGTACTGCCTTCAATAACTTTTGTTTTAGTTAAACTCGAGAATTTGAGAGTGTAATGTCATCGTTTATCTTTGATTTTGTGTAAATTTGGGTCTTTATTAAGGCTCATGGTGCTTACGAGTTTAGAATTGAATTGAATGAAGTAAAATTCATGATGTAGGTTTTACTGGTTGAGAAAGAGTCCAAACTTGCAGAAATGGATGCAGCTTCTACTGGTGAAGCGGCACGACTTAAAGCTGCTATCGAGAGTTTGCGAGGAGAGCTAGATCACGTGAGACAACAGCAGGTTTGTTTTGAGGCGATATCTGTGGTATTTTTGTTGTGTTGCTTCGACTACTGAAGTTTGCATTTTTTATAGTTCGAAATGATTATGTATGTCCTCTTTTATGTTTATTTCGTGACTGTCTGCTCTGCCATTGTCTATTTTACTGAAGGAAAAAGAGAGAGAAAGTTGGGAAGCATCCATACAGGCTTGCAAAACAAAATTGGAGACTGCTGAGGGGAATTGTGTACGCGCTGAATTCGAAACTGCTAAGATGAGAAGTAATTTTGTACCTGCTATGTTGCTTTAATTTGAATGCTCGACTTTGTGAAGACTAATTTGTTTTCTTCTTGCTTCCTAGGTCAAATGGAATTTGAATTGTCTGTTCAAGCTCAGTTACTTAACACAAGAGATTCTGAACTGGCTGCTGCCAGAGATCAGGTATACTGGGATTTCTTCGTCTTCATCATCACAGTTAGAACTATCACTTTCACCTGTACAATAAACTATGAAATCTTACAATTGACTTTGAAGATCTCAAGATCAATCCAAAAGTAAACAAAAAAAATTCGCCGCATCAGTTTAACTTTCGATTTTGTTATTAGCTGATAGCTAATTGCATTCGTGATTCTTAGAGATCTTGTTTCACACCACATGCTACAACCAACTGTAACTTGTAGCAAATGCTGTGAACTCTTTGAATTAAAACAGACCATTATGTCATGTGTTATTAATTTAAAATGCCATATTTTACTTTAATACGATGTTTTTATTCCATGTTTTACAATTTTACAGATCACCCGTCTCGAAAATGAATTTTCTTCATATAAATCCCGAGCTCATGCTCTTCTCCAAAAGAAAGATGCTGAGCTTTTGGCAGCGCAAGATTCTGATCAACTTAAGGCTCTAGAAGAAGCGCTGAAAGTAATTGGAACCTTAATGGCTTATATCGTATGTCTGCGTTATTATACTCTATCTACTAATTTTGTTATTGTTTCTATAGGAAGCTGAAAAGGAAATACAGTTGGTGTCATCAGAGAGGGATAAGATCATCAAGGACATGCAGGAGGCTTTAGCAAATCAAGATAAGGAAATTTTATCAAGGTCTTTATAAAAATTCCTGCCTTGTTTTTTTTGTGTGGTGTTGCTCGATAGAGTTTTACCCTTTAGAAAATAAGGCTATTATGTTAGTCTTGGTAACATAAACTGTTTCAAAATTGGTGTCGCCAACTGATTAGGCTAGAGGTGGGTGTTTAATAATATGCATGAAAATATAATATCTATAGGCACTGATAGTGTATGTTTAATAATATGTACAGAAGGAACTCTTGATAAGTTAATAGGTTTTTGTCATATCAGGGATGAGGCTTTACATACTGTCAAGGAACAGCTCACGAGCCTTGAACTAAAGCTTGATTCTGTTCAAGCTCGTCACCGATCTGAGAAAGAAGCATGGGAGCTGGATCTTAGAAATGTAGAGGAGAAGTGGCGATGTAAGTTTAATTAAGCTGCATATTATCTCGTTCTTAATGCGGCATGCTTCAAGTGGGTCTTAGAGTATCTTACTAAGACTTTTACAGTGCAATGTGAGACGCTTAAGGCTCGGATTGAAGTTAGATCTGAGCAAAATCAACAAAGAGATATTGAAGATCTCAAGATACGCTACAAAAAGTTGAAGGTAATGTCCGCCTAACTCCAGCCACTCAGTTTGGCTAATTTGATATTCTTCTCCTACTCACATGTCCACTGATCACGTATAGGAAGAGCATGATTCTTTCCGAGATCTTGCTGATAAAATGATTGAGGAAAAGGATTACGAAATTTCCAAACTTCTAATTGACAATAAAAATCTTCAGCGATCGCTGGAAACGAGGCAAACAGTATATTTCTTTCTTCATAATAATATTTTGATGTGAGCTTAAATTAATATTAACCCAAAATTTATGAACTTTTGCAGGTTGATTATTCGGATAATTACAATTCAGGCATCGATATACAATAAGAAAATTTGGATAGCTTTTTTTCACTTAACCAGCTGCATTGCAAAATTCCCAAAAACGAGATTTTAATATCCTCGATTTATTTATTGTATCAGCTTATCAGAAGCAGGATTCATCAAATTCAAACACCTCTGCTGCAGAACAGCAAATCCTGGTACTGCTTTGGTATCCAGTATACTGTTTTTCCATTGTCAGAATTACTCTTTTGAAGTCCCATTTTGAACAAAAATTACTCCCTCAAATTACAGATTTTGGCAAGGCAACAAGCTCAAAGAGAGGAAGAGTTGGCACAGTCTCAACGACATATCTTGGCGCTTCAAGTATGTACTTCGTTTCACAGTTGAATTTGCCAACATTTTAATCTCTAAGTCACGTGCCTTGCAACATAAAAGTCCACGTTACCATTTAATTCAGGAGGAAATTGAAGAACTTGAACGTGAAAATCGATTACATAACCAGCAGGTACCAAATTTGCCCCACCTCACGAACTATTTATATAAGAAAACTTTGGCAAGATGTTTTTTGTGGTATAAAATAATCATAATTTCAATTATATACCAAAGAAGAGTTATTGAGTGAAAACTCTTGTCAATATCAGTAGGTAGAGGTGGTTTGTGTTCTGTGGTGATAAATGAATCAATTAAAGAATAGGGAAAGAGATAACATTGGCAATAAGTGTTTTGTGGTAAAAGATAATCATCGTGTACATACCAAATAAGATTTATTTAGTGAAAACTCTTGTTGATGAGTAGAGGTGGATTTTTGATCAGATCAAAGACCCCTATTATTCATATTAATGAAAAATACAGATCCAAATGATTTTAAGATTCATTGTTGATTGCGGTCATAGTTATAATTACAAAAATAGTAGTCAGTCATTTATCCTCCCTAGTACTTCGATTTATAACATTACTAGTCTTTAGTTCTTTGCACTTATTTTGAGGTTCCTTTGTAATCTGAGGAATTATCAAATTGATCACAAGCACCGACTGGTTTGGAAAATTTTGGTGATATTTGTTTGCTACTTATTGGAGCGATCATTTCAGGAAGCCATACTGAAAGCTGAACTTCGCAATATGGAAAGAATGCAGAAACGCGAAGGGGTTGATATGACATATCTTAAAAATGTTATTCTAAAACTTCTTGAGACAGGTATATTCAATGCCCTTTCGTGTCTGTTATCTTTTGAGCCCGGTCTAAAAACGTTCCTTCTAAAATAAAATTTCAATAAATTATAGGTGAAGTGGAGGCGCTACTTCCTGTAATTGGGATGCTTCTTCAATTTAGCCCTGATGAGGTAAAGTTCTTATGAATTTGAATTTTTCTGACTCCGACTTTCCCATCTCCAACCCCATTTCTGTACCTCTTCATTGTCATATTGTAGATAATATATGATGTTTTTTCTGCAGATTCAGAAATGTCAACAAGCTTATCGTGCCTCAGCTGAAGTTCCACCAAGCCCTGGAAATGAATCATCCGGAACAGGGCGCTCTCTTTTCTCAAGATTTGTGTTTTCATAAAAGCAGTGTCAACACCAGTGCACATCTTAAGTCATCTGCTAGTGAATTTGCAACTTTGCTGATTAAGGGCTATAGCAATGAGAGCCACCTCTGCTGTTTCTACGGTGGGTTTACTGTAAAGGTTCTTGTATCATTGTATACATGATTGGGATTCAATGAAGTTAACATAAGATTCAGGGAAGCAAATTGAGGAAAGAAACAGGTTGATATTATGAATCTAGAGCTATACTTTTTCAAATCTGATTCACAGTCGATTTTTTGAAAAAAGTTTTACTGATTAACTGCCAATATCATTTTTCTGAACAAACATATTTTCTGTGTCTTTGGCTCTGACATGTTATTCATTTATTAACTGGGATAAACCACCTGAAACGGTCTTGTCCCAAAATCATCAGTTCAATTTTCTTAAATAACCTATACAAACAATACAAATGTTTTCCAATATTTAAAAAAATGAAAATACGTAGTTTTTTAGAAAATGCATTGGTGTACCAAAATCTATAAAAAATGTTTAGTAAAAACTTGTTCTATACACTCTCCAAATTATTTTAATTAGGTTATCTACTTTTTGTTTGGATGCAGTTAATGATAAAGTTACAAAGTAATAAAATATATTCTCATAAAAAATTATGGGTCAAATTCTAAAATGTATTGAGGTAATTAGTGTAATGCCATCTAAGTTTCATGACATTTCTAAAATCTTATTGGTGTAACTGACACCATCCCTTACAATGGTTGTCTCCTGCTATACCCTTGCATCTAGAAGAATTTCTGCAGCCTCACATTTTGCTGCATACCCATACTTTGATGTACAGTATTTTCTATAAACAGCTGTAAGCCTCCCTGTCGTCGCATTTTGGTGAAATTTCACTATCAGTTTCGAACATTCTCTGAAAAGAAAAAGAAAAAAATCGTTAATTTCTTATCACATTATGAATTTTAAATTTCTTATCAGGACCGCGACTCACTGTAACTTGTCTTCTGAATAGCTCGTGTGCCATTCACAGGTTTTTGTCCACTGAGTGAATCCATGTATAGTAGTTTGAGCCGTATATATTGCAGATGCAGCCAGCAGTGATGATGGAAATTTGAGCATTTCATATTCTACTAGGCAAAGCTCCATCAAGAAGAATGACATCACCTCTAGCTGTTTGACACAACAATGAAAATGAAAGAAAATGATCAGATCAATATCTAAGCTGACTTCCAATTAAATGAAGTTTAAATACTGCTTCTTTCAATGGTGTAACTTATAAAGGATACTGAGGTCAACAGTAAAGAAATTTCACTAACTTTCTTTTCAGATTGCGCAGCTTTTAGGAACCGTCGCATGAAGACATATGGTGTAGGCAGAGAGACATTGAAGTGCAATTTGTTGAGCATCAGTCTCTCCTGCAGCGAGACACCAAGGAAATTTTAACGAACTTGCTAATAACAAGATTTTAAGGGAAGTTCAATATTTCCATTTATTTTTATTACCATTTCGATAATTTCCTGCCTTGCGTAAGCTTTATCTGAAATGAGTATCAAATCACTCACAGCAGGAACAGCCACTTCCTCGTATTTACATGCTAGCAACAAGCTAACCAACCCAACCAACTGAAGCTTTTTCCTTGCAATAGATTGCTTTGCTAGGAATCTGTCTATGAGATTCACTGTAAGGAACAATGTCTCGCTCATCAGTTCGAACTTGTCGTGCACCTGAGTCAACAATTCAATATTAGTAAATAACTTTAGGTGTAAAACAATAGCAAATTCCAAAAAATGCAAAAATCTCTGGAAGTACCTCAATGAGCCAGTCGATTAGTATAGCTCTCATTTTCTCATTGATGTCATCTTGCTGCGCCATATAATCCGGTGTCTCGCACGTTTTGTTCTGTTGAGGATAAAAGTAGAGTCAAGCACTTCCTGGAATGTGATATCAAGAAAAAATCACAAATGCCTAATGTGGATGACCTTTGGTCCAAACTTACTTCCATCTTTCGGTAATATTTGTAAATGTCTTCAACATAGTCAGCTACTGCGAGCGGGTCCTTTACGTCTCCTCCATCTATATCCATTACCAACAGATCCACATGTACATCTTCCATTTCAATTTCCTCCTACAAAAATCCATATAAAATTAGTGAAACAATCAAACATATGCGCAATTTCGATCCAGCATTGTCAACCAATTAATCTATGTCTGTGTTTTTTAAGTACCATTTCTTCTGATTTTCCAACCTCCACAATGTCTTCCTTTTCCAATAACATCGGCATTGACGCATCCGACAAGCACACCTTCTTGCACTGCTCAACTTCATCAATGTACACTAATAAAGGTTCTGATCCAACTGAATTTGCAACTCCAACTGCATTTGGCTTTTTGCACACCTAATGAAACAATGGCAAAAGTGTAACTTAAACACATTTGTGTCACAGACATATTCTAAAGAACATGAGATGGAAGTAGCAACACCTACCAGTGGCACCACCTTCTGCTGACTGTCTCCAATCTGCTGCCCAAATTTCCTAAACCCAAAAACAAAATCATATTTTTTTAACACTTCAATTTCAAATTTTGAATACTAACATATGAGGAAAAAAGTCAAACCTTGTGGCGGGTCTGTGGGTAAGATCTGAGCTCTTATCACAACCAGATTGCTTCCTGAGTCCATAAATCACATTCAACACAAGTCAATCTAAGTCAACCCAAAGTCACACTACTTAAAAACATCTTGATATTAATTCAAGAGACAATTAATTACACTGTGCGAGATGGAACTAAATTCTGATTTATAACACCAAGTGCGCGTCTTTGGCGTCTGGCGGCCGGCATGAATTTTCCTCCTACCTCCATCTCTGGCCTCCCTACTCCAAAAATCCAAATATCAAAACCACAATAATAATCAATAAAACTAGTTGATACCAAATCCACAATGACAGCAATGTCTACCTCTTGGGTTGTTTTCACCAGCTGCAGCTGAGTTCATAATGAATTCAATGGAATTAAATTTAGGGAAGGAGAGACGTGGTGGGTGCCCTGAAATCCAGAAGGGGAGAGAAGATTCAGGGCAAGAAGAGAGAAGAAGACAAGGTTGCTTGAATTGAGCGTTTAAGGGTTTGTGTTTAAAAATTGTGTTCAAAATAATGTTAACGGCTAGTGAATTGTGGCCGTTGGATCAGATTCGTTTGTCGTCTTGTAGGGCTTTTAGTACATTGTTCGTAGGGGTGACTTTGTTTTATTTCTTTTTTGGATTGTGTATTTTAGGGTCGTATGCCCGTTGCTAACTGACTGGCACGTGACTTCCCTTTTGCAAAATTTATTTTCAAATTAGGAGTTTAATTTTTTATTGTAACCATAAGTAAATAAAATATGATTTAAAGTGACATAAAGATGCCAACAGAGTGGTGCTCTGTTGGTTGAGGAACCTGACAAAGGAACCTCAGGGCCAGGGTTTTTCCTCAGATTTTTCTGAGGGTTCATTCCTCCCGTCTACGCGCGTGGAGGCTGTTTATTCTTCCCGCTTATGCGTGAAAGCTGTTGATTTGATGCGTTATGGATGCTCATTCGGTGTCATTGCTTGGATATTGATGGATGATTGAAGTTCATTGGTGGTAGTGCCTAAATGGCTTGTGCGTTCAGAGTATTAGTTGTACTAGATGAATATGTAATATCTTGTACTCAATTGTAAACCCACCCATCAAAAAAAAAAGTGACATAAAGATGTTGACTAATTGTTTCACATCGACCGTAATGTTATAATTTCTTTGTGAAATTTTGGAGATGAATTTTTGGAATTGATGGCTTTGAGTGCATTGCTTTATGAAGGTGGAGATTGATTAGTTTTTGAAGGATGCAAAAATAGGTTGTTTGTTTACAGAGATGAAATTCAGAATGATATGTTTGTGGAAAAAGTGTGTGCTAAAAAGTGAGGAACATGCACGTATTTGCTGTAATTCAAAGGATTATGTTGGATTAGATCAACCATTTTTATGATTAGTTCTGCTTGAATTTCAAACTTGAATTTTGGCTCCACAGGCTCCTAGTCAAGATCGGATCTCCTAGCTAATTGGGAAAAGCTCCTAATGGCACAAAATGTTCACTTGTGGACGTCTCTGTTTTGGTAAAAATAAGAATGAGATTATCTCGTACTTCTCTTTTGTTAGATACTTTTGTGCACTTGCGATGGTGCGCACATGTTACATAGTAATGTACATGAAAGAACTTCAATTGAATGCTTGTTTGCCCGTGGACTTGCATGTTCAATAATTTGAGCATTTTAGAAGCATTAATATATCTGCAACCATAACTTGGATTTTATCATTAAAGTAGCTGTCGTATAGCTCTTATAACGATGTATATGCTCACTCCCAAATTCAAATACTGCAGCTTAAGCCACTCTCAGTTTAGTCCTAACATGTGATCTTATTTTTGCTAAGCATGGCTCAGAGATAAGTTCAAAATGAATACACTTGTACAGTTGCTAGTTACAGGTGATATTTTATCCAGACACCATTTTTCTTTTGTCTTTTTAAGTATCATTCTGAGTGCAACTTGCAAGCATTACTGTTGTTTTGAGAAAAAACTCTTGTTTAGGTTTTCTTTGTGCTTCATATTGTAGCCCTGTTTTGAGAACAAGACTTCCCATTCAACAGGCCAGCGCGATCATTACGTAAATGCAATGACCAACCTGTAAGGTACCATACCTTGTATATGACTCGTCATAAGATTATCATTGTCCAAAGTCATCTTCTTTCTTAATGTAACAAAGTATATATTAAAAAGGTTCAATACAAGGGAGGGATGCCTCTGCCTATAACTTCACTATAAACAGTTGGTGCAGTCCACTTCTCAATCTTTTGATGTAATCACCAGCAACCCCAAGGCTCCAATAAGAACATACTGCATCAAATAAAAAAGAGATGAATATTCGCAAAACGTAGAAGCTATCGAATTTTTTTTCTTTTTTCATATTTCATGAATTCAAAATCTAATTTCACAGAATGATAGAAACTGAAAATTCAAGTGCTGTCACTACTTTTTCATTTTCAAATAGAATTTAAAGAGTCATTTTGACAGGGTAAAAGTTTACCTTAATGATAGGCTTTTCTGTCATGATGATCGTCACCCAACCAACATATGGCAAGAACCTGAAATTGAACGTCATATGAGAGACATGTCAGTTAATTCAAAATATGCACAGAGATGCTCAAAACTCAGATATAGCAATGATTGAGTAGCTCAAATAGATCTTACCCCACTGCTCTACCCATGATATGGTGCCTATTTAGCCACATCTGACCACGAGCATACAAAAGCCTGTCATCGCCATAGTTGTTGTCACCTGTAAGGTCAAGCATAAAGGGTTTTGAAGGTATGTAAGCATGAAAGAATACGTGAAAGATTCACTGCTTAAAGTAAGATATATGTCATTTCACTTATAAAATACAGATGCACTATGGTCCTAGTAAATCATTTAACTGCTAAGTATCCAACCACAACTAGCCAAGTTCCTCAACAATGACAAACAAAGATATATAAGTACAATGAATACCTTTTGTCAAAACGTCAACTTCTCCAGTATCTTTTCGCTCATGGACCTGCAAAAGAATAACGATGTTTACCATAAGACATAAAAATATAAAGTTAAAACTGAACCAAAAATATCAGAAGTAAAGGGCAAACAGTTAAAGACGCCAAAATTCTCGAAGTGGTTAGTTTATGTAGGCAACAGGGGCCGAGAAGAGTCGATCAGCATTAATTACCTTTATCACACGATGAACAATAGGAATTTCCCTTCCCTGCACACATAATGAGAGGATCATCAGAAATGATGAAAAATGTAAAAACAATGCGAGAGTTTCTTTTAAGCAAGTTTTTCTTTATGGAGTGTCACAATGCGAAACAAAATATAGAACCGATGTATGAGCGACTTAAACTGAGAAAAAAATCAGGTTGCATTTATTCAACAAGACATACAAAAGGTGACATCAAATACAGGAAACTGCATAATGGAAGTAACAAAACTTGTGGCAGAATACTCACATCAATATTGAACACTACGATCTCCCCTGCTCGAATAGGATCGTTACTCATGCGAAGAAACAGAATATCTCCCTGATTGAATAGTAATGTAAGGCGTGCCAAATTAGAGATGATGGTATTGAAGGCAACTATAAATCACTTATAGCAGAATCGCAAAGGCAGAAAAAATGCAACAAATAATTGGCAGTAGAGTGATAACTGAGAAATATTAAAAAAAATAATTAGCAAAACAATTTTATTGGCACAAAGTGAACTTTAAAGTTTAACGCATATTTTAAGCAATATGTTTCAAACAAGGAAACCTGAAGCATTTTTGCTATGTACATATTAGGGATAAAAACCAGAAAAGGTTCACGTAAAGGTTCAACTTTCAAGCCTCAAGATTTAACAGACCTAACACGAGTATATGCATGAGTGACAGCCAACTGAAATGTTGTGTGACTGAGCTCAGAGTGGCGAATTTACTTACCCTCTTAAAACCAGGCTCCATACTTCCAGACAACACAACAACAACTGGAGACTCACTTCCGGTAACACACATCAATGCCTTCCATATTATCAATGCAGACGTAACAATCAAACCTAACGTTGAGAAAACATCAAACACCAAATGAAACAGCCAACAAATCCGCCCACAAAGAAATAAGGGAGAAAAAAGGATATTGCAACTCGCAATCTTCACATATACTAAAAATCAGCACTCTCAAATGACAAAGAAACTCCAATATCATCCAGTCCAGGAAACACTCCAATGTTCAAGTTCACATTTTTCTAATCATAAATGCATCAATTTTAATTATTTATAAAAAGGTCTAATTATAAGTCCCAATTCAAAGATGATATGATAAAATCAAATCGTGTCTAGTCAATAAAAACCCTAAAAACGAATTGACGACAGATACCTAGATTAACAGCCTGGGAAAGGAGCTGGCGGATCTGGATGGATTTGATGGAATCGATCGTCTCTCCGATGTACCCCATTCCTCCCTTTTTGATTAACTTCCGATCACACAGCGCTTTGCGTGGTGTTCGATGGATTTTTAACCCTCTTCGTTTAGGTTTTTCTTTTTATTTTGATAATTAGAATATCAATAAAACATGAAACTGACTGCCAATGTTAATTGTTTTTACAATAATTTCATATAATTTTAATTTAAATACATCAAGTAAATGCAGATTAAGAGCATGGCAGATTGAAGCCTGTTTGGCTGTTTGCACATGCCACATGGTGTAGATGTCGTGGAAAGATCTTTATTGGGCCGTTAATGGGCCTGAACCAAAGTCTCTGATTATTGATCCAAGAAGCTCCATGTCGTTGTTTACTGTATGAATTCGTGATCAGTGTAAAACAATTGGACCCCTCAATGTCTAATCTGTTATGCATTCTCCTATCACTTGTTCTAAACGTTTCATTCATTTCAGGATCGTGTCGGAACAAGACAAAACAAAAAACAATGTGATTGATTAGAATCGGACAATGGACTGATCAATGTCATTTTCTGAAATTATAATAACATATCACTTAGAGCAATAGCTTAATCCAAATTCATTGCATGATTGACACTAAAATCACAAAGTCATGCATCTGACTGAAGATTTTGAAGATTGGTAGTAATATCCAATTCAGTAAGTAGGGATGGCTTTGGCCCCTTTGCAAGGTAGTGGTTGGCTTAACCTGCAACCTTAACTTCTACCAAAGTATGATGTACTATGTTCCGATTATTAGCAATATATGTATTAGGCTCATTATTGGCCCATTTATTTTCCTATATATAATTAATTATGTATTACGTATGAACTTAATTTTGCATTATATGAAATCCTAGCCGCTTTGTATTGTTTCTGTCTTGCTTGATTTCTACACCGATCTCATTGGGATCATCGTCGAACTTGAGGCCTTAGTAGTTAGCATTCTCCCTGTTTGAATTGCCACAGGAGAGTTAGTTTTCTTATTTCATTATGAGAATTATGTAACTTGATTTACTATTGATATTTTCGAAAATGTAACGATACTCTTTAACGATCTGATCGGCGTATTACTTGTAGTCAAGTTCGGAGAATTTGAAGCAGACGAACTAAGAAAAACATATATTAAGATTTATTGTCAATTTACATGAACTCCAAGCAAGCAAAACAAGAACAACATAGTTATCATCAGGAAAATTTCCACCGACCACTTGTTGAACTTTCTGGATAATACTTTTCTAGTCAAATAAAATATTTCTTCCAAACACAAAATTTTCAACTATGCATATTTTCACAAGTACAGATTTGAAAGGTAGATTTCTATGCCTTGTAGTTCATCTCCATGTCCCGAGTTGAACTCCTGAAGCCATCCCAATCCTCCACAATTAACCTGCAAACCAAGTCAGAATTTAAACAGGCCGAAACTCCCATTCTGTCGTGACACGTAAACGATGTCGTTTTATCGAACATGGGGGTGTTGCGACATTTGATGGCAAGAAACCATATTTCCATCTTCTCTCTTAACACATGGTATTGCTATTACTGGTATTGCTATTACGGTTTGTTTTCAAGCCCATCAGCAGTTGGATTCACTGTCTTGTCATCTTCATCAGATGAGACGGAGTTTCGCTTAATGAACTCCAAGCAATCAGCAATGGCTTCAGAATAGAAAGAGTCAGATCTTCCTAAAGACCTCATCCTGCACTCATGGCTCCTAGGCATGAAATCAGCCACCAACAGCCCATTCATACTCCTACTACTCCCCATCTCCGACATCTTTCCTATCCTTCTATGATCATCTCCCTTATCATGCACATGTGTCCCCTTTTTAAGAAACTTCAACGCTCGACAATATGCATGAGTCCACTTTTTCAAAACCCTGAAAATTAACAGAAATCTTGCGCGAATCACCTGGACTGAAAACCTCCTTGAGTATCTCAGCCTGAATCCTCTGCAGCTCCATCCTGTGGATCTGCTGCTCACCTTCACGTAGCTGCAACGCGGCATTTAATTTAAGTTGCTGGCAAATCTTTTTGATAGGTAGACGCTGAGGTGGATATTTTTATAGAGAGCGAATGGGATATGTGTTCTGGGAGGAGATGGTATGAGAGGATGGCACCTGGAAAATTGGTGAGAAAAATGAAGGTTTTGAGGTTTGGCCGTGAGTGTGTGATGAGCTTGGTGGGTTGAAGGGAAGCAGATGCGGGTGTTCTTGTGAAAGAGTTTTTTTGTTGTTAAAGAAGTTTTTAGGTGTGACTAATCAACTAAACCCTTTGTGGTGTCATTCATTATATATAGAAATATATTTACTTGATCTAGTGACGTTAGTTTTAGATAGATGATTAGTAGGATGTGTATAGTTTAATTATCTAAATATCTATGTATTACTAGTATGGTAATCCAAGAGCAAATAATTATTTAATTTCGGTGAGCTTGTTAAGAATTTGATAAAAATTAATCTGAAATTGACAGTCCCTTAATTGAAATTCTCCCTATATTTTTCATAAGGCATTCTTTAGTGTTAATTAAGGTGATTTAAATTTTGTCACAAGCTTCGGTTCAGTTAGTCTTTTTTTATTTGACTCCATATTCAAATTTAGTGGTGAGAATTTCCTGTATAATAATTTACGCATTAACAAGTGCAACTTGGTAGCAGAATTATGACTAACTCGGAGTCTCGGACAAAATAGCGTTGTACACAAATTCAAAATCCCCCGAAGAGACAGAAGCCGGAATTTGAACATCTTTTAGAAGTTAGGAGACCAGAAAAGATAGCCAGTCCTTTAAAAAATACAAATACAGCAAGGGTTGGAATAACCGGTAGGGTTAGTAGGGTTTTTATGCTGCTAAACTTTTGTATTAAGAAAATCTAGGTACATCTGAATCTCATATCGATTTTTAACATATCACAGCTGGACAAAATAATCTAAAGATGCTTTATTAGTTAATCACCCTGGCACTAATTAATAAATTATTAAGAAACTCACTAACTTTAAACCCACTTTGAAATCACATTTTCTTGATAGATTGACATTTAGTTAAGCATGAGAATACTGGCTTCTGTTATAAGGTCATCTAAAGAAGGTTGACTTTCTGAATTGTCAGCATTTCCAACTGTGGACTATTCCTATATAAGCCCTAGCTACTTGATGTGCCCTTCTTTTTGGTGTACAAGTTTAAACTTGTTTTTGACTTTAATTATGGCTATGATTTATCCTTAAAAAGTCCATGAAGAACTGCACAAAAGCCAACCAACCTCTACCTTGTGCACCGACAAGGACAACCCCATGATCAGAAAGAATCACTTTGTCACAACGACAGACATATGAAAACCTAGTACAGACCATTACACCGTGTGGATCGAGGTACGGTCATAGGAAAACAAAATGAAAGATGCACTTGTACCGTATGTACCTTGAACTAGGGAAGATAACAAATTTTGAACCACTTATTAATTCGACCGTCCATTGTTATATTAATCTTACTGAAACAAAAGCACGCATAAATAAAATAACAATCTGATGATAGAATATATGCAATGATGCTACTGGATAAGATCTACATTAATACTGGTTTAGTTCATTAGTTGATGATAAGATTAGTAAATGAGATGGCTGCAAGTACTGACATAATCCCCATTCTTAAAAGTCCCCCTGATTTGGAAAATTGCAAATATACAATAAATCAATTCTCCGTTTGATTCAAAAGTCGATTTGCAGTTAATTTTTCAAGGTTGAATATATACTTTTTAATTATCACTCAATTGATCGATATGTGACAACTTATCAGCCGACCTTCATATTACTTAACAACTTTTAGGTGATAAATCTCAAATTGTGAGGGATCTAAAGTGAGGCGGGAGACAAGTGAAAATTTTCAATGTTTATTTTCTTAACATCGTGTACTCTCTTTCCAAAATATATTGGAATTAGCAATAATTAAATTTTATTAGTTGTCTCTCTACGGGCCTACGGCTTGTAGCAGCTAACCAAACGTCTGATTTGAAATTGAGACATAGACATCGAGCGACTATTGGGAACAGAGCTGTCCAACTTGGATTCTTATTAGGACATTTTTCTTTTGACCTACCTTAAAATCAGGGGTTGGCTCGTGTGTGCGTTGATTCAGATTTCAGTGCAGCGTATAGCAAAATATAATGAATTGAAAACAACGTAATTATAATAAGTATTTAGAAAATGTAATTTTATGAAAACCTAAAATTTAAAATTGTTGATTTGCGTGGGATCTCATTCCGTGTGTATGCATGATTTGTTGGTTATTGATTTTTACACGGTTATTGATTTTTACACATGTAAATGACCATAAAGCGTAGCCGTTTATAGTTCGTTAATTATGGACGTTTTAGTTTATCATTTGAATGTTTGCGTTGACTCTGTGGTACATATGGGATGTCTGTTGACAAAGATATTTGAACATATTTAGGTCAGCTATATATATGGGTAGTACCATCTTCAAACATTCTTAGTAAATGTACGCGGATTACACGTGGGAGTTAAAAGCCTTCGAGATGCCAATATCGATCATACTGATACATTCATTATTTATTATGCCTTGAAGTGGATCTCCTCGAGATTTATAGATCACAAGCTTCTCCCAAAATGAAACTGTATATGTGGTAAAATCGGTCAAAAAATAAAGTTGACAGTACCCTGTACACAATTTTCACCCAATAAGGACTGATCCAACGGTCTTCAGCTCAATATCTCTTTGTGTGGAGACAGATACATACTCCCCAACAACCATGCTACATGCACAAATCAATGCTCCAGCAAGTCCAGACAACATCATTGCTGACTCTCCTTAGCCGCAGCCACACCTAGCATGAGCGAAGTGTAGTGGATAACAACCCAATATTGGCGCCCAAAACCGCAGCTCGCAACCACCGAGCTCTCTCCAACCGTACCTTATCATGTCCATGCTCTTCTTGAATACCAGGCAATGTGAGTTTGTGTTCGCTGTAACTTGAAGAAGCAGTCATGGCCATTATATATGTGGTTAGTGTGAGGTGAGGGACGTGTGGAGGGTTTTATGGGTGACAGAAGCTGGAGATGATTGTGTTGTCAACAGTGTTGTGGCCTTCTGGTTTATGAATGACCAACATACTTCTATTAATGATATACGTGGCGACGGTTTGCAAGTCTTGGAGGGGTATCTGACATTTTGTAGTGTTTGTTGTGTTTGCCAGCTTCGGTAGATTCTACCACTTGTTTTAAGCCCAGGCCCAAAATTAAAGAGCTTCGCATTTTTTAGACAAAATTTCAACAATAATTTGATTTTGATAATTTGTCAGGGTCGAGAATTGAGGAGCTGATCCAGTCTGTGCATTTAACTATGTTCTTTAATATCTCTTTATTGAAGTTTTTTGGTATTTAAATGTAATATATTTGGTATAAATTACACAACGTCGAACAAAAACTGAACCCCTTTTAAATATAAAATCTTCTTTTTTGTTTGATCTTTATCTTCTACATTTACTAGTTGAAATCAAACAATGCCAATACGCAAAATAACAACCTGATTAATTCTTTTAATTATGCAAAAAAAATGTATTATGAAAAAAAACATAATTTAACAATTTATATAAAAACACACTTTTAATTTATTTCCTAATTTTTAACTCCGTGAAAAACACGCGACGCGGTTATATGAATTTCTAAAAACTGTTCAACGGTTAGAAATAAAAGTATATAAATACAGCGAGAGTCAACATCCAAAAGTCAAGATTAGGCACCCACTACCTGGACCAATAGGTCTCGGGTTCGAGTCATGGGGTAGGAGTGAATTCCGATAATCCCTTTTAAAAAGAAAAAAAAATAAAAAAAAAAAAAAAAAAAAAAAACAACATCCAAAAGTCAAGATTAGGGCTTACTCACTCCGGAGCGATTCCGAATCCGATTAGGACGGGATTTCGCGCATTTCCTCCGGCGATTCGGTTTTGTTCTGATCGATCGGTACCCTCGTTTTTCTTTTTCGTCTTTATCATTATTTCGATGTCTGTTGCAAGCTTGTAATCTCTCGGTTTGGTTTTGTTGGTGCGATGCTTGAATGAATTGTTAAATCTGTTATTTGGGTATGTATTGAAAAGTGAATGATCGGTGACAATTAGGTTGATGTGCTCTTTCTTGTACTTTATGTAACATGGTGGGATATGAATATATGGTGGTGTCTGTTGAGGCGAAAGTGAGTATAAGTGGGATGTGGGTTTGTGTTCTTTGAATGAAAATAGAATGAGGAAATTTGTTTGGCAGGGAATGGGAAACACATACTTCCTGCCAAATGGAATGGGTTATTCAATCTTCTGCAATCCATTCAAAAAATAAATACGATTGATATAATCTTGTTCTAGTTTCTTCAATAAACTTTATGGAAAGTGGCTGGTAATGCATATATGGTGTTGAGGTTGAGTATAAGTGGGATGGGATGTGGGCTTGTGTTCTTTAAATGAGAATAGAATGAGGGATTTTCTGTTTGGGAGGGAATGTGATATACATACTTCCTACCAAATCGAAAGAGTTATTCAATCTTCTGCAACCCTTTCAAAATATATATACGATTGATATAATCTTGTTCTAGATTTTTCAAGAAACTTAATGGAAAGTGGCTGGTAATGCGTATATGGTGTTGAGGGTGAGTATAAGTGGGATGGGATGTGGGATTGTGTTCTTTGAATCAGAATAGAATGAGGAGTTTATGTTTGGCAGGGAATGTGAGACACATATATCCTGCCAAATGCAAAGGGTTATTCAATCTTCTACAACCCATTCAAAAAATAAATATGATTCATATGATCTCGTTCTAGTTTCTTCAAGTAGCTTAATGGAACGTGGCTGTTAATGAATGTATGGTGCTGAGGTTGGAAAATGAGTTTAAGTGGGATGAGGGTTTGTTTTCTTTGAATAAGAACAGAATGAGGAATTCCTGTTTGGCAGGGAATGTGATATACATACTTCCCGCTTCTGATTCGGATGAGATTGCGTGCAATATCTCAGGCGACTCGGTTGCGTTCTCATCGATCGGTAAGCTTCATTGTTAGCCCTATTTCAGTATCTGTTGCGAGGTTGGTACTTTCTTGATTTGGTTATTGTTGGTGCAATGCTTGACAGAATCGTTACATATGTTGTTCGACTATGTGTTGGATAATGAATGATCTGTGACAATTAGGCCGATGTATTCTTGAGGCTGTTCTTTCGTGTACTTTATGGAATATGGTTGGACATGATTATATGGTGTTGACTGTTGAGGCTAGAAAGTGGAATGTTGGATTGTGGTTCTTTGAACACGAGTAGAATGAGGAAATCCATTTGGTAGAGAATGAGATATACATCCTGCCAAATGGAAAGGGGTTATTCAATCTTCTGTAACCCATCCAAAAATAAATATGGATTCAAATTATTTTGGTCTAGTTTCTTCAAGAAACTTAATGGAACGTGGCCGGTAATGGATATATGGTGTTGAGGCTAGAAATGAGTATAAGTGGTATAATGGGTATGTGTTCTTTGAATGAGAATGGAATGAGAGTTTTCATTTGGCAGGGAATGGGAACACACATACTTCCTGCCAAACGAAATGGGTTATTTAATCTTCTGTAACCCATCTGAAAAGTAAATATGAACTTAATGCAACGTGTGCTGGTAATGAATAAGTGGTGTTGAGGCTGGAATTGAGTATAAGTGAGATAATGGATTTGTGTTCTTTGCATATGAACAGGATGGGAATTTTTTCTGTTTGGCCGGGAAAATAATATACGTACTAGTGTCTGCTGTCCAGTAAGTTGTGAACAAATCTTAGTGCTTCCAGTAATGAATATATGGTGTCGAGGCTGCAAAATGAGTATAAGTGCAATGTTGGGTGTGTGCTCTCTGAATGAAATAGAATGAGGAATATCGTTTGGCAGGGAATGGGATACACATACCTCCTGATGAATGGAAAAGGTTATTCAATCTTTTGCTACCCATCTAAAAAATAAATATGGTCAATGGTCTAGAGTGGCTGGGAATGTGATAGAATGAGGAATTTCTGTTGGCAGGGAATGTGATACACATATATGTGGTGTTGATGTTGGAAAATAAGTAAAAGTGGGATGAGAGGTTTTTGTTTTTTGAATGAGAATAGAATGAGGACTCTCCGTTTGTCAGGGAATGTGATATCCAGTTGTGTTTTTTGAAGATGGATTCCACTGGTCAAATGACAACGTTATACATGTCTAAAATGACATTTGACGGAATGGAAATGAACGCGAAATAATTTGAGGGAAGCTACTGCTCTGTAAGTACAGGTATGTGGATAAAGTATCATGGAGGTTATTTTATACATCAGTTTATGCGTGTTAATGGGTGCCATTATTGACCATTACCGAACTCGATATCGAAATCTGGATGGAATTTGCAGCCATTTGGTTAATGAAGTTGGTTGGAATTTGGATGGCGATTTAGGGTTGTTAACTTGTACATTTGTTTCTTGTGTGTTTATTGTTTTATCGGTTTAAAGTTGATTAGTTTGGATCAATTTGTTAAACTGTTTCTCAGTTGATATTTGTTATATCTGAGTGAGCAATAGTTTTGATCTTTACTTGTTGCAGCTACATAGTCCAAGACATGAGTGGTGTGGAAAGTGGCAACAATAAGTGCACTGAATGGGTAGCCAGAGATCCAATCTGAGGTTTTGTCTCCTTGGATGTTCAAGATATGGTGGACGTTCAAGATATGGTGGACGTTCAAGATATGTATGCTACATTTGACGGAATTGCAGATTTTGTTTCAAGATACAAGACAATTACCCACTAGCTTCGCAGCTCCTTTGCTTTATGCTGGACTCACTGTTTACACCCCAATGATGTGCCATGATTTGAATCAACCTGGAAAATCTCTGGGAGTCATTGGATTTGGTGGGTGGATCACTTACCTGTGAAATTTGGTAAAGCCTTTGGACTCGGTGTGACTGTGTTCAGCACCAGCAAATCCAAAGAGAATAAAGCATTGAGAATCCTTAAAGCGGACAAGTTTGTGGTGTCTTCTGATCTAGTGCGGATGTCGGTTGTCAGTACCTTCAAAAAAATAACTCGTTCCACTGGTTTGGGATATCTCACTCCTACATAACAGTGGCACTAAATTGGGATTATTATTGCAGGTGCATTTCCTATACAGGGTAGTGTAACTTGAAACACCAAACAAACGAATGAAATGGAGTTGTAAAGTCACAAAGTAAAAGAGGATCTTAAGGTTTCCTGACAACCGTACATGTCAGAAAATATTGGGTTTTTAAACAAAAATCATCCATATAATAAAAAAATTAAAAATAACACCCATATAAATTTTCCCATAGTTTTCAACCCGTCAAATTTGATTTTTTTCAGTTTTCTTAAATTAAAAAGTTAATGTTTTGACTTTTGAGGAAGTAGTCAAAAGCACCACCAAAGGCGTCCCCTCAAGCAGTGGCAGAGGCACATGTGGGCTAGGGTAGGCTTGGCCCCCCTCAAATTTGGTCTAATTTTTTTTTTCTGTAGTCTAAATTTTTAATTATGTGCCTAAGCTAAACACAAACAAATCAATTTAGAGTTACGACATCAGAATTTTTACAAAGACTTCATCAAAAAAAATCAATTCGGCTTCTCGATTTGTTCCCTATGTCTTGCAAAACAGTTGAATTTCATCACTCTTCTCGTCAAGCACTAGCAGAAGTGTTGACAAATCTACATCACTACCGGAATGACATGTTCATTTTTTTATATAGATATTTTAGAAAGACAAGTTGAAGAGTTGAATGATCGATTCGGTGAAATTGGTACTGAATTGCTTCTTGGTATGGCATGTCTTGATCCACAAAACTCATTTTTTGCGTTTGACAAGGAGAAATTGAAAATTTTTGCAAAATTATATCCTTCTGAATTTTCTCCAGTTCATATTATGGAACTTGAATGGCTCTTCTTGCCTACTTTCAAGATGTCACACATGATGCAAGATTTTCTAATCTTGATGGAATAGCAGAACTTGGTAAAAATGGTTGAGACAAGAAAACATTTGATTCATCATTTAGTTTATTTACTTATCAAGTTGACTATGCTTTTACCGGTTGCAACCGCAGGAGTGGAAAGGACATTTTCAGATATGAATATTGTCAAGGCTCTGCTTCGAAATAGAATAGGGCATGAATGGTTGAATGATCTCTTGGTAGCATATATTGAGCGGGACATTTTCTTAAGCGTGAAAATTGAAGATGTACTTCAAACATTTCAGAATATGAAGTCTCGCAGAGGAGTGCTATAAGCAGGTAACTTTAATGAATGACGTTGTTTATGATGTCTGTTTTTTTATTCACATATTGTTGAAAAAAAATTATATTATAATTTGGCCCTCCCTCATATTTTTTCCTGGCTTTGCCACTGCCCTCAAGACCGTCGCCTCCACTAACTCTACCTCCAAAATGTCCACCATCAAGCCCACCTCCTCCAAATCTACTTCCTACTTAACAACAGAGCACTTTATACTCCTCCTTCAAACCACTTCATACGAAATCATAAACTTTGAGTGATTCAATTTCGTTTTGATGGGGTGGCGGTCGGAAAGTTTCATAGAAGCTAGATGGGTCAATCAAAATTGAATTACCTGGGCAAATTAAAATTGGATGATTTAATTTCAATTTGGTGGAATGACGACATTAATGGTCACATAGAGCTAAATGGTGGTGTGGGTAGCGAGTGGCGGGAAGAGTGTAGGTGAGGGTGGGTCCAACTAAACCCTAGTCTTGTTCAATTTTTATTTTTTAAATTTGAGAAAATTAGAAAAAAATATAATTCTAACGATAGAGTTAACGAAAGTTAGGAGGGATGGTCGAGAACTAACGGAAACATTCATATGCGTGGCATTCTTAAAATTTTTATTTAACATATGATTCCTTAAAAACACTATTGTACGGATATGGAAAACATTTGATCACTGTACTTGAAATTATATATCTGAAATGTGTCATTTTTATTTTTAATTATTTTTTACCATAAATTCCCTAGGAACTTATTACATATAAATGGAGTATAATTAAGGCTCCTATAAGGTCAAATAGATTATTCATATTAAATAAGTGCAAGAAAATATGGTGAAGTTTAATGCTGTGTTTGTGCATTGCTTACAGAGCCCAACTACAAAGAGAAATTTTTGTAGAAATGCCCTAGTCCTCCAAAATACTTTCCCAAATGCCCTACTTTTCAAATACGTTTCTCAAACGCCCTATTTTGTAACCAATTCGGTCTTACCAGGACCGAATTGTCACAAAAACATAATAACCGGTCCCACGAAAACCAGACTGTTTGAAAATAGGCCAATTCGGTTCCAGTAAGACCGGATTCCTTTCGAAAATATTTTATTGGTCAAATTGTCCTACGTGGTGCTGACTGGGCAGCCCAGTCAGCATTTTAATGAGTTCGGTTCTCGTAAGACCGGATTCATAAAAAGTAAATATTCTGTGCAATAAAAGCACCGATCAGAGACAGTGCATGCATGAACGTAAAAACCAATAATTCTGTGCAATCCGGTTTTGGGAAGACCGGATTGCTCAGAAATAATTCAATCACCCACCAATGATTCACGAATGATACAAATAATTCTGAATCCGGGCTACATGGAACCGAAGAGCGTGCTCAGTTCGGTCTTCGTGGGACCGAACTGTTTTAGAAGTTCCGGTTCCACTGAAACCGAATAGTTTTAGTATAAATAGCCTACGTTTTTCATTTCTCCAGCACACCAAATTCAATTCTCTATCAAGTTCACACGCGAAGTTTGAAGCGAAGTAGTAAGTTTATTTTGAAATTAGTTGTTTAATTATCATTTATGTTTTCCCATATTTATTTTAATTACTAATATGTTTGTTTGAATTTTTCAAGAGATATGGCCAATTTTGACTCGGACTCGATGGTTATGACGACTTTGGACACACTTGATATGAGTGTTGTTGATGAATATGATCGGGATGAGATGGAATTTCTCGATGAACTTGACAATGAGGGTGCTGAATTTGTTCCAAAACCTGAACATGTGTTTGACATTCCAGCATTTAGAGATGTTTCGGCATGGGATGTGAATGAACCTGATGAGTACTTGGGCACAAACTTTACACAGTTTGGATCTATTGGGATAGGAGCAATATTTTCAAGAAAAGCTGATGCCATCTATGCTGTGCAGAAGTATTCATTATTACATCGTGTTGAGTACCACACGAAGGAGTCAGACACGCGATTGTTGGTACTTCACTGTCGACAAGGAGAGGATAGTTGCCCTTGGCGAATTCGAATTATAAAAAGGAAAGATGCATCGTACTGGGAAGTGAGGAAGTATAGAGGTGATCATACATGCAACGCTGACTTCTTACCCAAATCAAATATCCATTTGACCAGACATTTCATTGCGATGGACATTGGAGATGTGATAAGTGAGAGGTTACGATTGTCACCCGATGAAATTAAAGCAAGGATATTCAAGGATTATGGGTTTGAAATTAGATACCTCATGGCTTGGCAGGCTAGACAACAAGCGTTGATTAATTTATTTGGAGATTGGGATGTTTCGTTTCAAAAGCTTCCAAGTTATATGCAAGCGTTGGAAGAGTCGAATCCCGGGACATTTATTAGATGGCATCGCACTGGGAATGATGATAATTTGGCAATGATAATTAACCGAGTGTTTTGGTCGTTTGGACCTTGTATTGAAGCGTTCAAGCATTGTAGACCAGTTTTGTCTGTTGACGGCACGCACCTGTACGGGAAGTATGACGGAAAATTACTTGTCGCCGTGGCACTAGACGCCAATAACCATATACTTCCTATTGCATTCGCTATAGTTGAAAGCGAGAACAATTCAAGTTGGAGTTGGTTTATGCGGTGCATTCGGGAAGGTGTAACTGATAGAAGTGGACTATGCATCATATCGGATAGGCACATGGGAATACTTCGTGCAATGGAGGAACCGGAATGGGCGGAACCAAATGCATATCATCGTGTATGTATTCGTCATCTGCAAAGCAACTTCAACGTGAAGGTGAAAAAACCAACTCTTAAGAAGAAGATGGGTCACGTTGCTCATCAAAGGCAATGTCGTAAATTTGAAAGAGAATTTAAGGATTTGATTAAACTTCTGCACGATAAGCCGGCGGTGATTAATTGGCTACAAGAAATTCCATGGGATAAGTGGACAATGTCATACGATATTGGTGGAAGGAGGTGGGGATCTATGACAACAAATTCAAGTGAGTGTTTCAACAACATCTTGAAGGGAGGAAGAGATCTACCAGTATGTGCTCTAGTACAGTTTACATTTCAACAGTGCAACTATTACTTTTGCAAATGGCGTGGAATGTATGTCAACAGCGCTTCACCGTTCCCACCCAAGATAGACCTTAAGTTGAGGGAGCTTAGAGAGAAAGCAAATCGTCATGATGTCCAAATGTTTGATCCAAACAAAGGAGTTTATCAGGTACGGACAGTTCGAAAACACACGCGTCATAGCGTCAATCTTGAAGAAAGGACATGTTCATGCGGCAAGTGGAGTATATTTCATTATCCTTGCAGTCATGTTTTGGCGGTTTGCAAAACAGAGAGTTTAGGATACGCTCAGTATGTTGATCCTTTTTATACCTTGGCAGCGTTTCATGCCACGTGGTCACACACTTTCAATGTCATTCCTGACGAGTCACGTTGGAGGCCGTGTGAAGGTATGCCTCATATTCCAAACTCTGCATTCAAACGAACAAAAGTGGGAAGAAATCCATCTAGGCGTCGTCACAATGAGATGGATATTGGACAGTCCAGCAGTGGAGGTAGGCGATGTGGTTTGTGTCATGGAGTTGGTCACAACAGAAGGGCATGTCCTTCTCGAACTGCCGAATGATATATGTTATAGTATATTATGCAATTAAGTTTGCCACTCAACAACATTAAAGCATATCAATGGAACTTGCGATAACCATGACATTTGCCCACTCAAACATAATGGGTTCATCAAATGAAATAAGTTCTCATCATATGGCACCCAACAAAAATCATCATCTCTCATATGATCAAGTTGATCTCGGTAGAATGTCAATGACCCGTGTGGTATCTCTCTATAAGATTTTGGACCACACCATTTTCTGCACGTCACAAATGTTATACAAAATACGTAAAACGTAAAATTAGAATAATAAATACTACATATCATCATAAATCAATGATATAAATAGTAGAATAACTTACGAGTATGACCAACCACCCCTCATGAAAGGATCAATATGTGGAGCTTCCAGCTCCTGTATCTCATCCATACCTCTCGGCCTACCTATAGCCAATCTCTCCCAACTCCAAAGCTGTAGTAGAATAAGACAGCCTCCCATTTGTTTGTGCCCCTCACACGCGGCGTTGCACAATTGTCTATAAAGAAAAGCAAGCACTGCACTCCCCCATGAATATGAACTCACTGCATCTAGATCCGCCAACAACGGTAAGTAATGCAGTGGTACTTTATCTTCGCCTAAATTCGGCATCAGCGAAGACGCTAACATGCAAAGAATATACGCCCTGGCGTATCGCTGTACAACCTCCTCAGTAGCATCATCTGGTACCACTGTCATATGTTCTAAAAACCACTTACGTCGCGCTAAGGTAGGGGACTTGGGACACTCAGGATAAGCCCCTAACAACTGGATACACACTGCCTCCCAATTATGATCCTCCTTACCGAAAACGACCTCTCCCTCAATGGGCAATCCTGAAAGTAAACCAACGTCTTGGAGAGTGATCGTGCACTCTCCCACTGGTAGGTGGAATGTATGAGTCTCTTGCCTCCACCGTTCCACCAGTGCTGACAACAATGACCAATCAATTGCAATATTGTGCACCTGACTCCATGTGTAAAAACCAGCTCTAACTACATATGGCACAATCCTGGGATCCATCTGCCACAATCGACGATGCACTAACCTTAATGTTTTGTCCATCTGTAAAATTATATACAATATCCATTAACTAATGTTGAAAAATTAACTATTAAAATATTATGTGAAATTAAATTATTAACTTACCGGATTTTTCCACACCTCTTCCGAACGATGGGTACGTTGCTGAGTTAACACAGAACCATCAATCGGTCCGGGAGTAACAATATCGTCAAGATTCATCTATACCATTAAACAAAAATCACGAAACATATTAACAACAACATATTAAAAACATATTCAATCTAACACCTAAACATATTACAAAACATATTAAAAACAACAACATATGTCATCCACCACTTAAATAAACAAATATCACAACATAATAACAAGTAAAGAACTTTTATCAAAAAAAACAAGTAAAGAACTACCCTTAACTCAGTGGCCTTCATATTAAGTTTACTTCCATTTTTACCCAAATTCTTAGAGTCTACAGAGCCATCAAGTAAAGAACTATCTGCCAAACCAAGATAATCCCTTTCCTTAAGATCCACACCATTCTTAGTCCGATCTATCGGCCAATCTTTAACAAGCCCAAAATAAGTTGCCTTGTCAAATTCAAGATAAAATCCATCACTACATTCAACTCTCGTTTTCCATCAATCTACCATTGAAAAATCACACAAATAACACCCACAATCTACAACCCTAATTACACTACTCAATTTAAAAATTAAAACCATAATCTAACCTCAAAATCATTAGCATGCCATCCTTCCATGTCGATCTATCACCAAATTGCTTCGCCGGAGATCGGATTGTTGCAAGAGAGAGGCCGGAATCGAAGGAGGAATGAGGCAGCCGCGCGGAGTAATATTTCAGACCTAACCGGTCTTACTAGAACCGAACTCATTAAAATGCTGACTGGGCTGCCCAGTCAGCACCACGTAGGACAATTTGACCAGTAAAATATTTTCGAAAGGAGTCCGGTCTTACTGGACCCGAATTGGTCTATTTTCAAACAGTCCGGTTTACTTGGGACCGGGTATTATGTTTTTATGACAATTCGGTCCTGGTAAGACTGAATTGGTTACAAAATAGGGCATTTGAGAAACGTATTTGAAAAGTAGGGCATTTGGGAAAGTATTTTGAAGGACTAGGGCATTTCTAAAAAATTTTCCTACAAAGACAATACCCCTTCTACAGGTAGAATTCCACTCCAAGCTCACACCACCCATTTCGTTCAATCTCCTTCACTTCACCCCAAAGCAACAGACAACCTGGTCCGGGCCCTGCCATATCCAGGAATAGATACTCTCATTAGTCATGAAATGCCAAAATCCCTTAAAAAGAGCGACTCTTTGGCTACCACGGCCTTCCTCTCACCGCTCCTCAAAGCAGCCATGTTAAGTTAGGCAGCTTTGAGACTCATCTGGTCACTAATGGTGTCCAAAAAGCCGCCATTTACCTTAAGGTAGGCCCTTTTCACTCTTTATGTCTACCCTTTTCATTAAAGTTTCATTCTTTTGAATAAATTTGGAATTTTGTGTTAAGTTTTTCAGTTTAGGTTTTTGAAATTTTTTTCGTTAATTGATTTTAAGGCTGAAGCTTGATGTGTGTTATTGGGTTCAGTGGTGCTCCTTTTTCAGAATGAAAGCTGAGTTTTTCCAACTCTTGTTTCAGTTATGATGGCTTTGGAGAATCCAATCACACATAAAGCTAGACTTCTGTTCATATATAAAGAAGGAAGTTCGTTCCGTTTTCCAACTTCAGTCCCATTATTGCCTAATGCGCGATGATCTGGGTCTCCTGCCCACGTGATGTTGTTACTTGCTTGTGTATCCTGATGATTGCATATGATGGAAAATTGAGTATTTGTCCGATGACTATGGTATAAGGCTCCGACATAAGTATCTTTGGCTCTTGTTGTATAAGATGATCTGTATGCTATTGGATTTGATGTATTGTTCTCTTGTTTCATGCACTAGAAGATGGGGATGCAATTTAGTAGAATATATCGAAGGTGGAGGATTGGATACTTGAAGACTAAATCATCTTTGAAGTGTGGAACACGATTTTATCACCTCTTATAATATGTGAATGTGCTTTCAGTTTTGCGCAGTTGAGTCAAAGGTTCGATCACATGTTTGGCGCTTCCTATTTATATATGGCCGGCAAAATATGTGAAACAGCCCAACCTCGTGAATATTGTGTAAGGTAAGTTCCTGGTGCTTTATGCTTTGATACTGCATCAAACTGAGTATGGTTATTATTAAACTCCAAATAATGGAGAAGATGATCAAAAGGTGAGGCAAAAGTAGCAAATATATAGATATAAAATTGATGTCAAAGCCGATTACTTAAAGCATCGATGTGATATGAGGAATATAAATCTTTCTTTTTTACGCACTAATTAGCGTCTGTCCTTAGAAAACAGTCTAAATGGATGTCCCACTTGTGTTGCTAGTTCAGGTATTTAATTTGCTTCCTCGGAAAGAGATGATAGACGTACCCTTCTTATATCCATATTACATGTTTGAAACTGAGAGCATGGATCAATGGAAACCCTTTGTGTCTATGGTGTGTATCGGATTTGCATTTGCGGCTGTGAATATACTCTTAAAGGAAGTTCTCAACAGAGGGCTAAATCATTTAGTTTTCATCACATACCGTTTGGCAATTTCTGCTGTTTTCTTGGCCCCGATTGGGTACTATCTCGAAAGGTACAATTTTAAGTAGTCACTTGATGTTTGAGCTTTGAGTAACCTTTTCTGTCATAGTAAGTTTAGCAGCTCAGCTGAGTTACTAAATTCATTCACATGTGAACATTTAACCTTCCTGTTGTATTACTTATGATTTATGAGTTCATTTTGATTGATCATGATCAGCATCAGCTTTCCCTACTTTCTTCTTTCTTATATTATCTGTGATCGAGTAATTAAAAGAATGGCTCTTGCAGGAATAGCAGTTCCAAGCTCACCTTTCGCGTACTTTGTTATCTTTTCTTCAGCGCTATTCTTGGGTGAGTTGTAAATTCATTCCTCAAAATTTGCAGACATTTTTACCGAAGTACTGTCTAAATGTTGATTTCCTGCAGGACATCAACGACAATGTACTTATTCCTCATCGGTATACAATATACATCAGCTACTTTTGCGTGTGCATTCATTAACATGGTCCCGGTTGTGACATTTATACTAGCATTGCCATTCAGGTACTGAAGGAATCAATGCCGCTTTATTCTCAACTGCTTTATTTATAATATAACACCCATTATAATTAGTGTCCTTGCATATCTACAGAATAGAAACTGTAAATTTGAACATAAACACTGGACGAGTCAAAGCTCTGGGTGCCTTTGTGTGTATAGTTGGAGCGATTGTACTGACCACGTACAAAGGCATTCCTTTATTCAACCCTGATCACTTACAGACAGCAACTCATACCGTTCACCATCAATCCTTCAGTCTGAGCTTGTCTGATAAAGCAGAGAGATGGTCATTTGGTCTGGTAGCTTTAGCCGCAGGGACTTTGTTATGGTCATCATGGTACTTGCTTCAGGCTCAGATTGGCAAGATATTCCCTTGCCAGTACTCTAGCACAGCTATAATCTCATTCTTCGGTGCCATGCAGTCGGCAGGCTTTTGTTTAATCCTTACCAGAAATCCTTCTGTATGGATACTTGAAGGCAAAATCGAGATTATGTCTGTACTTTACTCAGTAAGTTCACCTTTTGCTTCCTTATCACCTGCATTCAATATATGATAACATTTTGCTTTATTTTCTGGTGGCAGGGGATCGTGGGGTCAGGCTTATGCTTCGTTGGAATGGCATGGTGTGTCAGGAAAAGAGGACCAGTCTTTACTTCAGCGTTCAGCCCGCTTGTCCAAATACTCTCAGGCTTGTTTGAAGTTCCCCTTTTACACGCTCCACTACATCTTGGAAGGTAGCTTTTTCTTCTTTTTATCCAAACTCTATTTCATAAAATTGCATGGATACCTTGTAAGTTCGAATGTGACATGATCCAAATGCCATCTGAGCAGTCTAATAGGATCTGCCATAGTGATCATTGGGCTATATGTTCTTCTTTGGGGAAAGAACAAAGAAGCTCAAACCAGCTCACTCAATCATAATCCTATCAAGAATGAACAAGACAAGGAAATTCAAGAGCCTCAGTTACTGGTAGTTACAGTCAACTCCATCGTCAAATGTCCTTGAGCCCTTGATAATCGTGGATTTCTTGCCATCTTCTGTCCTGTACTAACTGCCCTGTTAGCTTACTAGATTGAGATGAAGCTGTGATAGTTTCCTAGCCTGTGGAATTAGTTTTGGAAAATTGTATCATCAATTGTACAATGTGTGGTATATAAATGTATCCAACTGGAGCATTTGGCGAAAAAGATCAAATGGAAATTTAAGCTGGCGTTATGTTATTGTTGCATTTGTATTTCTAGAGAACATTGTGTTTGGATGCAGGACGGGTTTTGCCAGATGACTCTTGGATTGCAAAATGTTTCAGATAGGAATAAGCTCAGAATCTACAATTGAACATAATGGGTTTAAGTTTAAGGAAACATAAGAGCTAGACCAACAAAAACGGGCTGCAACAGAAGTTTATTTAAATGAAAAGCATGCATGTTTCTTCAAGCCTTTTCTTGAGATCAGCCCAAGCTCCCAATCTATTAGATAAAGATGCAGCAGCAGTACAACTTATCCTTTTCATGATCATCAAAAGAGACAAAAACATTGTAACATGAATTGTGTCTTCAGAAAAGACATGTAAGATTGCTACATATATGGATCATATTCGAATTCTTATTCTGCAGAACTAAACAGTTCCATTCTTTTAACAGACCCCAAAAGGGTCTTGTAAACTCTAGCGTGACGTGATAGAACTATTCATCGACCATCTTCCGATTCCTAAATTCTCATACATTGCATTATTTCAGGAATGCGCGTTAAATGAGTGTTAGCACGTATGCATCATTCCTTGTCATACGTCAGTTATCAATGTCCATGGCATCTGAGGATGGTTCGACGAAACCAGCTCTTATGTCGCAGACTTGTAGCACAAGCAGTTTCTAGGGTGGAAGCATATTACTTAAATCCTTGTTTTATTCCTCTAGTCTCCTTGAATATATGGATACATACAAGCCGTGTTTGTGCCAGAATATTATGGTTTTCAACTTTATTAAACTTGAGATGTCATCTTCTAGAAATTATGTACCAGAGGCACCAACGTTTTGTGTACATCATAGTTTCCTATGTGCCCTTTCTAAAATTTTCAGGTTTGTGTATTTCTATGTAACAGGAATAGAGGAATAAACTTTTTAGGGTTTAGTCTAAAGTGATCGATGGTGCTAATTAATTTATGGATTTCCAAAGTTGAGGAGTGGTTGGAAAAGAAAGATATGTAGAATATATTGTTCTATTTGCTGAATCCTTTACCTCTGAATTCATTTTGGCAAACGTTCGCAAGTATATGTGTTATAAGTACATCGAACGCTCGCTCTCAGCAATTTGCATTGAGCATCGAAACAATGTAGCTTAAATATTTTTTATTATAACCCCTATCCATTTTTGTATAACAATTTGCTAGAATGACGTAGTTTTGTATAGCATCAAATTGTTGCCAAAAAAATTGAATTCAAAAAACAATTTTTTGGCAATAGAAGTATCAAATAATATTAATAGGTTTTCAGTTCAGATTGTAAGATGTGCCCATAGAGTGTGAAAAAGTATCAGTAGGTCACAGGATGATCATGTGTATAATTCAGTTCCTTCTAGTTAAATAAATTGTTCAGTTATTAAGTTTGAGATCTTCATTTGGAATAGCTCTTAAACTACTGATCGAATAGATTCTTGTAGGGTTTCTCACTCTTATTTGCTCTACCCGTCAACCCTTAATAGAGGATCACGCACTCTAAACCCTATCAAGGTTTGAATAGGGATGCGACTTTAGGGTTTAACATGTGTTATGCGCTTGATCACATTCACAACCTATAGAAGGACACATACTGCATTTACATCTAAGCTAGAGATATGAAACAAACAAAAATTTCATAATAAAGAATAATGTAATGAAGATAAAATAGTACCAAGGAGACAGTAAGAATAAATATCAGTAATGTTTAAATGATTCCATACCGACACTAAATTAAGTATCGATGAATCGACCTTTATGCAATAAGTGGAAACAATCCCCTTCCACAAGCATATACAACTGAAGTATCAAATATCATAAATACATACTGTACCATCAGATAACGTTAGAATCTATTACCATTCAATGCATTAGCCATTTCTACTCTATTTATATGCTCTCTTATGTTACATTACAAGAGAGAAGATGATATATGCCTTCGACAAAAATCTTCCAAATACAAACGTTCTATGTATAAAAAATCCCACTAGTGAGTCCTAGGGTTTTTGCTTTGTCTATTTTTCCTAACATCATAAGTACTTCTAATCATGGCTAAGGTGCTTGATCGAACCCTTTCATCATTTGTTTCATCTGTTACACATTACTTGTTTCGAGTTCGAGATGATCAGCATGAGTTAGGTACTAGGAAAATTAAATACAGACTGCCCAAGGGACAACCACTTTCATTGCAGGTTTGCTGATTTATTTATTTTTGGGGTGGGGATATATATGTTTATCCTTCTTAACCCACAAAAGTGGCTCATTCATTTCACATGTCATGAAAAATTTGAGCTTTGCAGACTATACAACTCAAAGTCCGGATGTGCTGTGAGGGATGTGAAAGAGTTGTCAAGCGCGCGATTTCCAAACTTCGAGGTATATATATGTTTCTGTCAGTTACAAACTGTGATGATTTGAAGTTAATATAGGGTATACTTCACTAGCTGCCAAGTTTAAGATCACTGATTAAAACATTAAAAACCTCAAAGGAACTGGCGAAGAAAATCCTATATATTCCAGCCAAACTTGATCTCTTTATGCCTTATTCCATCTGGAACTACTAGCCAAAGGCTACAAATACCTAGAAAAGATGAACTAAATGTTAATAAAAAATTCTCCCTTTTTGTCAGGTTGCATGCATATGTAATTAAGTGTGCACCTGGTTTCTTACAATGGCATGGCCCTAAAAGAATAAATACTCACTTTAATCATAGTTCAGGGGACTCTATCGGCCACTGGGAAGGTATATAAGTTTCACTTTGGCAAAATCAAAATTGCTGGACTAGATCATCAATTGGATTTAGGAAAGGAAAACAAAGAATCAATCTGTTAAAACTCTTCCAAACTGAAACTCATCATATGACTCAAAAAAAGACCTTATCTAAGAAACATGTTCCTCCAGTATCAATCAGTTAAACATTCTCCTTTCAAGTTCAACTGATGGTCTCATTTAGTACATATGGTTAGTTGGCAATATTGGCATGATAATTAACAAACAATATTGATAAGTATTTATACGCCAGAAATATATATTTATTCTTATAACTCAGTATTAACAACTATAAATAAGGATATTCTTATAAGCCGAAATGGACTTTTAGAATTGGCCTTTGATTTTTTGTATCAATTTCATGAAAAGTATTTGTCTAGGCTAGCAAATGTGGAACCATATACAGTTTTATTGTTGAAATTGAAAGTATATTTAATCATATTCATTTACTGAAGGCATAGATTCAGTGGAGGTGGATCTAAAAATGGAGAAGGTGACAGTCACTGGCTATATTGACAGGAACAAGGTTCTGAAAGCAGTAAGGAGGAGAGGAAAAAGGGCAGAATTTTGGCCCTACCCAAATCCACCTCTTTATTTTACAACAGCAACTGATTACTTCAAAGATACAACCAGTGACTTCAAGGAGACTTACAACTACTACAACCATGGTTATAACTTGACTCATCGCCATGGAAACATTCACCCAACAAATCGCGGGGATGACAAAATGAGCAACATGTTTAATGATGATAATGTGAATGGGTGTTCTATCATGTAAACTATAGCGCAAGTAATAAGCAGCATGTTAATCTTGTAAGAACATTGTGTATATAGATAAAACTCAAAGCTTCTCAAATAACATAAAAGAGAATTTGAAATGAATGCAGACCGAACAACAACAGTAAAAGTAATATCCTGAAATTTTTTGTTTGGCAAGGATGATCATAGATTTTGAGATATAGTTCTGTCGCTCTTGTTACTCTCCTGCTTATCTTCTCAGGGAATGCATGATGTATTCACCGTAAAGGTCCCTGCACATTTTGACACAAGTAGAAATTGAGTATATGTGGCAATGCTACGTCAACTGATCAAGGGGCTGACTTTTGTTTAACTACACTTTAGCTGAGGTATGAAGCTTACATGGAGTACTGAATAGCTTCATGAGCAGATTCAGCTGGTAAGAATTCATCTACCTCAACCTCTTTGTTCTCATTCTTCTTGTCTGAAAAAATTGTCAATAAAAAACATAAATCCTAAATGATTTGAAATATTTTAATGATGATGAAGTTAACTGTATGTAAATCAGAAAGCTTACAGTCTTCAAAGAACCGTTTGATTTCAGTTAGGCGATGAGGTGACAGTTGCTTGATATCAGTGTAGTGACGGTACTCTGGATCATCAGCGCATACAGCAATAATCTTGTCATCCTTCTCACCCTGTTATATAAATACATATAAGGCAGGCAATTGAAATGAAATGTGGAGATCGTTAAGAAATGTGTGTGTCAAGTTCACATAGACACTGTCTACTAGTTGCTGGAACCTGGATGTACCTGATCAATCATAGGCATCAGTCCAATGGCTCTGGCTCGAAGATAACAGCCAGGGAGAATTGGTTCCTGGTCATAAGATTAACAAAATCAGCTTGATCATATACCCAAGATATGTTGTTCAATATGTGAATTGTATTATTTATCTACCTGCATAAGGACAAGAACATCCATTGGGTCGTTGTCCTCACACAGTGTCCTTGGAATGAAACCATAGTTGTGGGGGTAGACTACTGACGAATACAAGATTCTGTCAACCTGCAAACAGAAAATATCACAATGGTAGCCAAAGGGAACTAATTTAGAATTAATTTAAATCATAGTACTGTGTTAGCTTCGATGCGACAATGTTAAACATGATACTCAGTGAGAAACAGGTGGTGTAACTAAAACAATGTGAACTGTAAAAAAGCATTAGACTTTAGTTTACCTTGATGAGACCAGTTTTCTTGTCAAGTTCATATTTCACTTTGCTCCCTTTGCTAATCTCAACAACCTGATCAGCAAAATAAGCTTCGAAATTAACAAAAGATAAATAAAGAGACGACTTGCAAGAAGAAAGTGTTCAACACAAAACACTTACAACATTGAAAATCACTGGAGCAGCTGGGCCTGTTAAAATAAAATAGTAAATGTTGAATAAGCACAGCATTCATTTAAAGCTTGAAGAAACAAGTGATTGGGTTAGATTAGATTTAGATCTGCAGTTACCAATCTCAAGATCATGCCATGGATGAGCAGCAACAGACTTCCTGGACATGGATGAAAGGATTCTCTCATTAAGCTTGGGTGCACGCCTGGCCTTCTCTTCAGCGTTATTCTCAGCCATCTTCTAACAATGACAAAAACAAAACAAATCTAAAAAATTAATCAACAAGATATCAACTTTCCCCAAAAAGTCAACACTGATTGGACTAATACAAAAAACCCAGCATCAAAATCACAACTTAATTTGAATGTAAGGGTAAATAAACATGTGCAACATCATCATCATCACATTTCCGTATAGCATACTGACTCTGAGTTTGAAAAACTAATAAAGCTGGGAACTTTGCAACAAATCAGTTGATGCAACATACGGATCTAACAAGATATTGAAATCATCAACAATAGAACAACAAAGGGATGGAACAGAAATCACAAAGGGGTGTCATACCTTAAGTGAGGATCGATGTTCTGCAAAACCCAGATCGGAAAAAGAGTTGATGAATTGAAAGGTGATGAGATGTGTTGTTATATAAATAGTGAAAGTAGCGTAGCGTCAAGGGAGGTCTTTGTCCACCTTCTGATATTTAATTCTATAATAAATGCAATATTTCGTGTGAGATCGAGATTTTAATTAAATGAGGTAAGCCTTATCGATCTATCAATTTATTATTGCCAAAATCGGAACGTGTGAAAACCAGGCCCAAATTTTATCTCTTCTCTTATTTGTTTGCATCGATGCATCACATGTTCCCATTGCCCAAAACATGGTGCTGTTGAAAAATTATACATTTTGGACCCATAAAAAAGTTGGTCACAACTGCCAAAGTATTATTAAGTTCATAAGATTTCAACACAACACAAGTTCCTCAATAGATTCCAGCCTACATATGGCCAGGTAATCTTAAAAAACATGACTTTTACATAGAAATACATTTGAACCTCTTCATCATCGTATCACAACCATCGCGCTCAATGGTGACCCTGAAGCATCTCAACCATCGCGCTCTATTTGAATGGTGACATGACTAATGTTATACTCCCTTTTGATATAATCAATCACTTCATCGAGAACCTTGTCAGCATTAGCTTCTGGCCGGATTTTCACATGACAAGCCAAAAGCACTTTTCCAACAGTTATGGCCCAGATATGCAGCTCATGTATTGCCACTATTTCTTCCATCTCGCAAAGCTCTTTCTCAAGTTTTGTCGCGTTTATTTCTCTTGGTGTGCTTTCCATTAGTACTTCCAATATATTGCGTAGCATTCTGATTGTAGTGCCCAAAACTATTACTGAGAATATTAGTGTGCATATTAGATCAATTATTTTCCACTCGGGTTTGTACCAGATTACTGCTCCTCCAATCATCACTCCGACACTTTGGATAGAGTCGCCAAGTACGTGGAGATATGCTCCTTGTACATTGATGTTTCGCTGTTTCTTCTTCTTATTCTTTTGAAGTCCATTGCTCGAATCCTTACTTTCTTCAACAGAGGGAGTTAGAAGGGGCTCTTGTTCAGCAGTTTCATGATGATGTACATGGGATTTGGATTGCCCATCATGCTGTTTATGATGATGAGTCGTCACAGTTACACCATGATGATCGTGAGTCTCACTTCCGTGATCATGATCATCATGACTATGGTCATGCCCATCATGTCCATGTCCGTGATCGTGTCCATGGCCATGATCGTGTCCATGTCCGTGGTCATGTCCCAACAGAACAGCCATGCCAATATTAACTATTAAGCCAAAAGCTGATACAGCAAACATAAGGGAACCATTCACTTCACCCGTATCATGTATAAGCCTAGCAATGGCTTCGTACACTAAAATTCCAGCAAGCAGCCAAATCATCTGGATGGAAACGAGAGCCCCAAGTATCTCAATCCTGAAAAAGCCATATGACTGACGTGGGGTTGCTTCCCATCCGGCAGCCCAAAGCGAAAAAAGTGATATTGCGAAAGCAGCAACATCAGATAACAAATGAGCCGCATCAGTCAGAATTGCAAGACTGTTCGCTTTGATGCCTCCAATGATTTCTACTATCATAAATATAACACATAAGACAACCGCAATAAGCAGCTTGCGCATAGCATCTGATCTTTCCTTAGCGTCTTTGGAACTGCTTTTAGCATCTGAGAAACCACAAATTGCTCCTTCACAGATTTTTGTTGCTCCTGTGCTCGTGGCAGCAGTATCCACATCTCTCACTACTTCAATTATGTGACCATGTTCAGTTTTGTGTGATCCCATCTAATAACAGGAAATATCTTAAAGTCAGAATACATCCCGAGACTAAAATATATGAAAATCAGAAACATAAGATCTCTAATGTAAGTACGCTGTTCGATTTGCGGAGGATCTATTGGCAAGACGACACACTCATAATTATAAATGGAATAGCAACATGGTTAGCAGTAAAAGAATATGAATAAATAAACTGATAAAATCAGTAAGATTATACCATATCAAGCACTTCAAAAATGAATCTGACAATGAACTAACTTAATGAGCACCAAATCTATTCCCCCGGAAAACTGAATGACACATCTATATCCAGAAAAAGAAAACTGACGCAATTAAAATATAGAAAAGAATTCAAGACGGTTAGAAACATCACACATTAATTCAAGGACCAGTTCAGCGGGCTGGCTGATTGTAAGAATTTAATAACATTTCATAGTCATAAATTTACTTGAAAAAAATTACTTGAAATGATCCATAGATATTATTTTTAGTCAGCAGAGATATAAGTATTGGTTGTGCTACATAATAAAAATGGCAAACAAAACTTCTCTAAATTTGCGAGTGGAACATCAGCATTAAGCATCATGATTTTAATGGACAATAAGAGACATGGAGCCGAGCCAGTACTAATGACCACCAGCTACAGAACTCATGATGAGATGTTTGAGCCAAGAATTCAATGCAATTGAAGTAGGACATAAGACTAGTCAGCTCTAACAAGGATACTGGAGCAAAACTAAATTTGATGCTGACCACAAGGAAGCAGTAGATAGCAATTCTAAAAAGATGGGTTTGATCTACAAGTTTCTTTACACATCAACGAAACCAAGTCAACTATTCCTTCTTTAAGAAACATTGACAAACCCTAAACCAAACATACATTAAAAAGTATTGGAAATCAAGTACAAAATCCCAACTTTCTATCCCCAATCATAAAGTCTCAACGAATCTGTGATAAATAAATTTCTGGGGTTTCAAGACTCGATGAACCCAATACAAAACCATGTAAACTAGCATCAAAAAGCCCAGCCAAACAACATCAAGGCTAAAATTGAAAGCAATGGAACTGAAGATGAAAGAGTAATTACCTGTTGATGAGTTTTTCCTGTCGCTGCTGGTGTAGAGAACCGCAGATGAATTGAAAGATTTATTGTATAAATGGAGGAGGTGGGGAGGGGGTGGAGATGGTGTGAGATCAAACAGCAAAGCAACTTCCTTTATACTAATAAAGTCTCAATCTTCTCTCTTTTTATTTTTTCATTTGTTCAACTTTTTTGTGTTAAAGACAATTTATGAGATTTAGGGAGTTGGGTCTTTTTGTTTTCTTCCTCATGAGTGGCATTGAAGAAGAAAAAGCCAAACTTTATTCCTAAACAAATGATTCACATTTGTAAACTTTATTCAGCAAGCTTATCATAATCTCAGTCCCAGGTCAGATGTGGGGGCAACCCAACAACCTTTCAAAAATAAAAATTGTTTTTTTCATGAAATGCTGGAGTTGAGGTTTGAACAAACTTCAGAACAAAACAGTTTGTTTTTAGGTGACAATGAAAGTAGTAGCAGTAGTAGAATACTCATTCAAAATGGGATGTTATATAAATGGCCTGTTGCAAATTGCAATGCTCCATTTTCTTTGCAGAAGTGGAGAATTAGTTCAAAGGGAAATTCACATTGATTAAAATCCAAGGAGATTTAGTTCTGCATGGCCATCATTTTCATAGATGCTTGCATTTCTTTTTGACAATTTATTCCCACTAAATATTTGGCCTCTTTACAGTATCCATGGTATCCTCACCGAGTTTATAAATTTAAGTGCTACTAAAAATACATTAAAATCTACAAAGAATTCGTCGAAATTTTACGGCCGAGTTGTTTCAACTCCTGCAACATTACTTAGGCATGTCATATGCCATTCGAGACGACTAAACACATTATTTCATTTTTCTAAAGCAACTCAAAGGCAATGCAAAGTCAATGGCAACGAGGCATGCTGCTTGCCATCGCTTTAATTATAAACACCTGGACATGTTTAGGAGTGGGCGCATAAGATAGGGTCTGCATTATTAAGTTGTCGCCTCTCCTCTACTAAAACCAATATGATACTTAGTCTGTGAGCTGTTTATTTGTATCATTCAAACATATGGAATATGTTCTCGTTTTAACCCAATACAAGTCAAAACTTAGATGTCACATGCTACTTACTGTACTGTTTGAAATTTTCAAATCTTTTAAAGATCTTTTCAAATTAGAAAATGATCATTTCAATTGCAAAGAATCCTAAGTACATGAACAAAACCAATGCTGGATGGTTGATGGCACAAAACTAGCAGTCAGGCATGCAGATGTTGGATTACTTAACAATAACATTAGGCATACTACACAATTGTTGTTTATGCATCCTTTGAGTGCTGGACTTGCAAATTAGCAGATGCAAAAATTACAGAAAGGGTAGAGAGGTGGTTACCTTTAATATGGATTTGGCATGTGTATTGACTAGCTGTAAGTTGCTCTCAAAAATTGAAATTTTTTAAGAAATGCCTCAGTTTCGAAATTTTGTTTCCCAAATGCCCTTGTTTTCAATCTCGAATGCCCCACTTCTAATGAATTCGGTTTTGACAAAAAAAATTAGATATCCGGTTCTATGAAAACCGGAATCCAACAAAATCAACATATCCGGTTCCGGTTAACACGGATAGTTGGATTTTGTAACTATCCGGTTTTCAGAGAACCGGATTCATAGGGAGCATTATTTGATTCGACATTCAATCCAACGCGGAGTTGATGAGGACGGCCAGTCAGCAAAAATAGGGAATCCGGTTTTACTGGAACCGGAAATATAATAGAAATCCGGTTTTCCCTAAACCGGATTGCACAGAAATAATTGAAATTCATGACACCGGGTCCTTGCAGATAGAAATAATTGAATAAAATCTGAATCCGGTTTTCATAAAACCGGATTGAAATAATTGAATAATGCAGATATAAAGAAAGTGCATGTTAGATGTGCATTTTACAGTTTTTGAGTTCCCGATGTCAGAATTTGGCCCACAATACCTCGTTTCGAAGAGAATGACGAGCCCGTCAGGAAGTAGGAGCTTCGCTAGTGATATATGGTGTTTTTGGGTATTTTCGGTCGTTTACTATTTTATTTCAAATTTTTAGTATTTTTCCGTTATTTTCGAATATTTTATTATTTTAGTTTTAGGGTTTTGTTGTTTCTCTATATAAGGAAACTTAGCTACTATTGTTAGAGAGTGGATTTTGAAGTTTAATAAAATTGCCCGATCACCGAAAAAGTGAAATCCGATTCTACCAATAATAGATAGTTATAGATCGACAAAATCCTGTCTTCATTAAACCGGTTTCAATTAAAGGATTTCGGTTTTCATAAAACTGGATTCATTCAAATATTGTTGACTGGACATTAATTTTTGCTGACTACATATAATATTTTTTTAATAGAATCCGGTTCTATGGAACTCGGATAGTTAGATTCTAACTATCCGGTTTTGAATTTTGATTTTGTTGGATTCCGGTTTTCATATAACCGGATATATAGATTTTTTTAGGATTCCGGTTTTGTCAAAACCGAATTCATTAAAAGTAGGGCATTCGAGAAAGAGTTTTGAAAACTAGGGCATTTGGGAAACAAAATTTCGAAAGTGAGGCATTTCTAAAAAAAAATCTCAAAAATTATAGTACTGGTGTAAAATCTGGAAAATGGTAGATAAAATATGTGTGCCACAAGACTTTTGCCAACTTCATATATTTGATTGACCAGAGAATTAAAAATCAGTGAGTCTGTGCCAGAGTGGTTTTGAGTCTCCTGAAAAATAAATGTACACTTCCTATTTAAGAGAAGAACAGTCGCAATAGCAATAGCAATAGCAATAAGCTGCAAAAATGCACCAGATTAAAATGTTTCCACTAAACTAGAAGAAATTATATTGGGTGAAGAAAACCTTGGTTTTTACAGTACGGGGTAGATATTACAACTTGTTGCATATTGGTTTTCACCAATTTAGCAAATTGAAAACAAGTAAAATCGTTGATGTGGATATGGCTATACAACTGCCTTGACTTTAGGTTCAAGGATTGGAGGGTCAATATCAATTCCCATATTAGCAGCAGTACCTGCAATGATTCTCATAGCTGAATCTAGAGATGTACAGTTCAAGTCTGGCAGCTTTTCTATTGCGATCGTGCGCAGCTGGTCAATGGTGACCTTACCCACCTTCTGTTGTTGAGGATCTTTCGATCCCTTCTCCGCACCTGCACATAAAATCCATAACACAGCTAAGAAATGAAACTGCGTATTTTACTGTCGAGTATTCAACAGCAGTTTGTTTAGGCAGTATCTCAATAATATGATGTCTCACAACTTGATTTAACTCCATTTCACATAATAAACAGAAACATACTATGACATTGATGAATCTTGCGCATATAATATATTTTTCCTAAACAAAAGTAGAAGCTTCAAGGATGAATGCCTCATAAAAACCATCCACCTAATAAAGAGACTGAACAACACTAAAGTCTCATGTAAATATTGAGTAGCTATAGAAATTCTAGTCATTACTTCTATTGAGATGTTGTATATTAACGGATCACACGGTAAATAAATTTTAACAAGAGCATTAAAAAACACAAAATTATCAAGAACCATGTTCCAGCCCTGCCAATGTCACATATAGATCGGAATCATGGCAAAAATATATACTATTTTGTACAACCCCTTTGGTTTTATATAACTAAAAAAGCAGAACTCCTACAGCCTCATGTCTATGGGAAATTACAGGAAAAAGTTAAACAAATATAAACGAATTCAATGCTGTTTGCCATATCACTTAGACAGTTTTGTGAGCAAAATGAAGTTTTTTTAGATATATAGTGTGGACACTAGCTGAATCAGATAATGAATTAGCTTGTTTTGATATTATTTGCTTCATGTCCAAGCTCCAAAAAGCAAAAATCAGGTCCCTAGACTTATTTTCAAAACCCCGAGAGTAACTTTCACTTGGAACAACTAATCATTATCAGCCATCTCAAATTATCAGGGCATCTATCAACCTTGTGTGATATATAGTTGGATTTAACACAGAACATTCTTGTGGTAAAAACAAACAACTGATACTGGTGTACCTGCTGCCTTGAGGAGCAAAATTGACGCTGGTGGAGTCTTCAAAATAAACGTGAAACTCTTGTCCTATAAGACACACACAACAAACACGATATAAGTTAACAGTCTCAAGCCTCAACGCTGGAAGACTTTAGATTAACTTAAAGTTTAAACACATGCTTCCCATATTCTCTTTACTATTCTGCATCTCGTTTAACATTGGACCGATCTCATTGCTGTATACTGGCTAAAAAAGATGCACTCAGGTTATAAAAAGGCAACTCACGTCATAAACAGTGATTTCAACAGGGATGATATAACCAGGCTTATCAGCAGTCCTGGCATTATAATCCTTACAAAATGCCATAATATTCACTCCTTTAGAACCGAGCGCAGGTCCAACAGGTGGCGCAGGTGTAGCCTTCCCAGCTTCCAGCGCCAGCTTCACAACTCCAACAACTGCATTTACAAACCTCCTTATCCCAAAAACACAATACCACATCCTATTCCTACAAAATCAAAAAAGTAGATTACGAAATTGGATACCTTTCTTGGCCTTTCCACCGGGTTTGGGAGGCGCCATAGCGACGATGGATAACGTCCTTGGGTTGGATGGAAGGGTTAGGGTTTGGCTGTGTGCGAATTGGCGGGAAAGGGTGGGGACTGAGGATAAATTGAGGGTTGAGGTGAAGAGCGAAGACGAGAGCTTCTGATGGTTTGAATAAGGGGATGAGGAGGATAAGATTGATGGAGTGAAGCCGCTTGAAGACGCCATTTTGGAGCGTGTGGGGAGAGAGAACTTAGTGAGGGTTGGAGATTTGGATAGCTGCCGAGTTTTCTTATCCCTGAAATGGAGACGATGGGTGCAACGACGACGTTTTATTGAAAGACACCACAACAACAAAAAATATCGTCAACAGCAGGGTTCGAACCTGCGCGGGCGAAGCCCAACAGATTTCAAGTCTGTCTCCTTAACCACTCGGACATATTGACTTCTTCGGATGGTTCGATTCTTTACAAATATATTGTATTGGAAATCAATGATGTAATGACCACTTGAGCAGTAGTTCACATGAATTAATGTCACACAACAAGGCTCCGTTTGGTTGCATGAAAATATTTGAGTGTGTTTGATTGTATCAACGAAAATGAAAAATTAATAAAACTCTCAATTTTTTATGGAAAAATTAATTTTCTTTCCAATATTTTTTCACACGCAAGGGAAGAAGGAAACTGAACTGAGAAAGAAAAGTATGAAAAGGCACTCTGGCTTGAGCACATAAGTTTGGTACCGAAACAAGAGTTTTACTTGGATTCTGAGTCGAAGGTTTACTGAGTTGGGAAACAATAGCAATGCTACTAGCTAGAGTAATCGCTCTTAGAATTCACCAAAAAAGGATCAGAGTTGATGGGAAATATAATATTAGAACCAAGTGACTTAGACATGGGCAGTTCCTTCTGTGAACTTGGGATCCTCGCATCTATACTTCCCATCTGGTCCAATTCCAAATCCCTTTGGATCAGCAAACACATTCTCCAAAAGCTGGTTCCTAGCAGGATGAGGACTGGCATCCGCAAATTCAACTGAATCTTCAACCACCTCGTCGATCTTTTTCTCAATGGTTTTAAAGTCAGCTTCCCCTGCCAACTTATTCTCTATCATATACTTTTTCAAGGCTGCGATAGGATCTCTGGCTGCGTAGTGTGCCTTCTCAGCTGCATCATAAAATTTCATTTTAGCATGCAGCTGTAATATGTTTTTCAACAATATGAAGTTTCTGATAAGTGAAACCACAAAAAAGGTTTGCCTTCTAAAGCTACATGGCTTTTGTTATGGCATAATCGATATGAGAAGTCAGCATTCGGAAATGAAACATACTTGCTAATTGTTAAGGATAACATCCCATGAATATTGGCGTTATTAATTGCTATAATTATTTATGGCAATGTCACATTTATACGCTTCCTATTATTAGTCTTACTTAATTTCTATATAAACTCAGTGTATCATTTGTTATATTCATCAATAAAATACATTTCTTTCTAGATGTTCACACTAATGATTTCAAAAAGTTCAGAACATGTTTAGATTCTCAAGCTAAAGTTTAAACAGTTAGAGATCAAGAAATACTGTTTCTATACAACTTGAGTTTCCAAAATTATTCAATTGAAAATGCATAACACACATATTTTGACGACTTACGACTTGTGAGATGACGCATAAACGTAACAAAAAACTTCATCAATACTTTCTTAAGACCCCGCGCTAGTTGACACGGTCCATAGGCTTCTAATTTTACAAACATGCCTACAGACAAGTTTGTCACGAGTTATTCTAAGGCACTCAAACGATCTTACTGACCAACTTATTGGTGATAACATCTAGACTACCTGCCATGCAATAAATTTATTCAATCCACAATCTACTTGACACCTTATCCCATTATAGAAAGAAACACTGCAGGAGAACCATTTACTAGTGACGTGAGGTTATAGGCTTCGCAAAATAAATCCCTAATGTAATATTCAGATAGTTGACAATACAATTCAGGTGTACTCAATCAAGTACTCCATGTTGTATAGTGGCTAATCAAAGCCTAATATAATAACATGAAAAGGTGCAGACAGCAAAATAAATAAACTAGAAAACTCACCTGGGTCGCGAAGCTCATCTGGGTCAGCCAATGAGTGTCCCCTGAACCTGTATGTCTCACATTCGACAAGAGTTGGCCCATCACCTCTGCGTGCTCTGGCAACAGCCTCTTTGGCAACTTCTCTAACCTTCAACACATCCATTCCATCTACATGAATCCCAGGCATTCCAAAAGCTGGTCCCTTCTTCCAAATTGCAGGATCAGAAGTTGCCCTCAAGTGCGACATCCCAATAGCCCACAGATTATTCTCCACCACAAAAATAATGGGTAATTTCCACAATGCAGCCATGTTCAAACACTCAAAAAACTGCCCATTATTAGCAGTTCCATCTCCGAAGAACGCAATTGTCACATGATCACAATCAGCCTCCTTCAACACCTCCCTCCTATACTTTGAAGAAAACGCAGCACCACAAGCAATCGGAATCCCTTCACCAATAAACGCAAACCCTCCCAAAACACCAAACTCTTTGGAAAACATATGCATGGATCCACCCTGACCTCTCACGCATCCAGTAGTCTTACCGAATAGCTCAGCCATCACCTGGCGGGCAGGCACACCCTTGCTAAGCGAATGAACGTGATCTCTGTAAGTACTAACAACAGAATCCTCCTTCTTCAACAGCTTAATGAAACCAGTGGACACAGCCTCCTGTCCGTTGTACAAATGCACGAATCCAAACATTTTACCTCTGTAATACATCTGAGCACACATGTCCTCGAACGCTCTCCCTAGGTACATATCTTCCAGCAGCATCAGCCCTTCCTCTTTCGTAATCAGCTATTACAAAAAGAGCAAACAACACGTCAAAATCAACAGATCTGAACAGCCCAATTCACAAAACCATCAAAAACACTTACAAGATCAGAGCTTGATGACTTGACAGCAGCATCCTTCTTCTGCTTAACAACATCGGACGAAACAGCAACGACGCCCAAATCAGCTCTCTTGGCTGAGGCAGCAGATGATAGCGTCCTCTTAGCGAGATGGAATCTACGGGTGGATCCGAGGAAAGGGGAGGCGGAGGGAGGAACGAAGGCGGGGATGTCAGGTTTGATTCGGATGGAGGAGATCGAAGCGGTAGCCATTTTGGCAATGCTGGGAAGGTGTTCGACGAAATGCGTGATTGGAAAAATTCGATGGAATTGAGAATACGAGTTTAAATATAGAGAGGAGTGAGGCGGAGAGAACGAGGAAGAGTGGCTCGGAAATTTCCGCCAAGATTTTAATGATTAATTTAGGAAGCCGATCAGGCGATGGGATAGGACTTAGGAGAGAACTGATGAGAACAGAGCTTAATTGTCTTGGCGGTGTTCGTGGTAGGGTCAGTCTAATCTCTATGATGTGTGATGACACTCCTTGTCTCGTCCTACGGTCACATTTGTCGAGCGTTTAATTTGCAATTCGGTTGGTCGCGGTTGGTTGTTTCTAGTTCAGCTAACCTCGTTTGATCCTGCATGGTGTGTTTGGGCCGACTATAAAATTCGCCAACTAGAGCTCAGGCCCAATAATGACCCAATAACGTCTTTTTTGAATGAGAAAGAGAAGCTTGGTATAGTTACGAGAAAATTACTTAAAACCACCTTTATGTTGGATGTATTTTAACAAAACCACTTATATATAAATTATTTTCTACAAACCACCAGTATACTATCATTTATTGTCAGAAAAAAACTTTTGTTAATGATGTTAAGTTTTCTGTTAAAACTTTATTTAAATACGTCTAAGCAACACAAAACATAGAAAAAAATGAAATTACTAAAATAAAATCAAATGCAAATATTTCATCATTAGGAACTTTTAAATACTTCCTCAAGTGAAACAACTACAAAACACAAATGCAGACTTTTTTCGCAAATTAATGGCAACCAAAATGAAATATCCCTGCCATGCAAAGTTGTTACGACCAAGACACCAAAATGTTTCTTAAATTGCATCTAGTTTCCTTGCTCCTCTCTTAGAGATCGTCTTTTGATCACTGGCAACTTTTTCCTTGGAGAGCGACAAAGTAAACTTGTTTGATCCGATCGCCTGTATGCACCATTACTATGTTGAATTAAGTGTGAATATCCAATCTCTGATGCATATCCAACCTCCGATGCATATTCAACTTCCTGACCACACAAATTCATAACAATCAGATTCATCTCATCATCACGAGTACGTACATAGTATAATGTTAAACATAGTGTACTAATTTTACCAAGAAATAATTTTCGTTGACAATTACATTACTCACTCCACTGCCAGTTTGCGTTAGTGCTTGTGAACTTTCTAAATTCCTAGTTTGGGCCAAACTTTGACAATTACAACAACTTGATTTCCACTAGTGTGTACCTGCAGCACAAGTATCTTGTTTTCACATTTTGTTCAAACAATTCATCATCCCCACCTTCATTACCAGAAAAGTTGTAATCAAAGCCATCACTAGATCCATTAATCTCTAATCAACATCAGAAACATTTACTTCTTCATCAACATCGTGGTCCTCCCTTGCACCTTCAAAATGATATATTCAATTCACTATCCACAATCAACACTTACAAATTGCACTATACTAAGATACGTATAACTAGCTACAAGCAAAAAATGAAACAAATTCAAAACAAAGAATACGGATTACTGTTTTCGGATTGAAATAAATAATAAGTTTTAAACCAAATTAAACACGAAGGGGTCTTACAAGCCATTACTCGAGTCAACTTCCTTCTCGCGAAATTGATTAAGCGATGAAATTGACGAAATTGATTAGAGCTTGAACGGCACAGAAAAAGCCATTTCGATTTCTAGGATTTCTTGTCGGACATGTTTATGTTATTTTGATGCAATTAATAAATTTATTAGAAAATATAACAGACGGAGAAATCAAAGTCCGTTAACAAATGGTGTGTTTCGACCATAAATGGTAGTATATAGGTGTTATTCAATATATATTTTTTATATAGGTGGTTTTGTTAAAATACACCCAACATAAAGATGGTTTACAATAATTTACTCTACAGTTAAAAATTGAGTCAAAAAAGTTAGCAAACAGGGGAGGGATTTGGACATTGATTCTGTAAAACATTTTCATAACTTTAAATCTCTGAAAAATTTAGGAACACCTCCAAACCCAACCAAATAAGTGACTGATTGAAAATTAAGTGCGACCGACCAGTAATAATCAAGCAGCTTATATGTGGGTGTAATTTGATTCATAATTTGTACAAAATAGCCTGTTAATAAAGTAATTGCATTTAGTGGTGTGAAAAGTTTCCATGTGTGTGTACACCAAAAAGTAGACGTAGACGGCAACTCTGTCTTCTGCATGTGATTCTTTACTATCTCCGATTAAATTATATACAAACAAACAAACCAAGCGTCACACGACACGCCGAGTAACGTCGATTGTTGTTGTTCATTTCCCTGGCCTCACTTCCAGCATGGAACATGATTTATACTCCTTCCGTCCCATTATGAGTGTCCTATTTCCTTTTTGGATGTCCCAAAATGATCTTCCCATTTCCTAAAATAGAAACTTTTTTACCTATACATTTACACTCTCTTTCATACTTTTTATCCCACTCATTCTCTTTCTTACTTTTTATCTCACATTTTTCAATTTTCTTAAAAACCGTGAAAGTTCTCAAATGGATCACTTAAATTGGGACGGAGGGAGTATGATACATCATCAGTCAAATTGAACAGAAGGGGATGAAATTTGAGCTTCTATGACTCTACCGACTTGGCAATTGAATATTTGATATGTTTTGTTGGTCGGATAAGCTTGTGACCTAAATTGATGATCACTTTGGATGGAACACACCTTTGTCTCTCCCCTTTTTTATCTCATTTGATGTCCACAACATTTGCGTCCAATTTATCACGGCTTTACTTGCTCTTTTTTTATTGAAAATAATTGGCATGGAATTCAAATAATGGAGACTACATGTAATCAAAAATAATAATAATAATAATAATAATGGAGACTACACGCAGTTTGATTGGTGCTCAAGTGGACCTATAGTTACGAGACCATGGCCAGGTTCATTGCCGGCTGACACAAACCCAACTCGAAGCTCGCTCTAAGTTGGAAACTTTGCCACCAATCCGATACGACTCTTCACAAAGATTCGACTTTTGCGTGCAGCGAATTAATATATCGTGAATTCAAGAAGATGATCATCAGGTTCCGTGCCAAGATCGAAACTTTACACTATTTTTCGTTCAAATTCATCCAAAACATGAAGCTTTGATGAATTAAACATTAATCGAATCAAGAACAAGAACGAATATGAATTTTTATATTTACTTTTGAAAAATGAAACAGTCAGTCAGCAGCAAGCAGCTAAACAAAAACAGATGGATGATTGATCATCAATAAACATCTCAAAATTGGAACAGCAAGCAGCAGTTGGGGCTTAAGAGTAGACCAACGTCTCAAAGCAGTTGAGTCCATCGAGCTCCACTGCAAACCTTGGCAAAGAACAAGTCTTTTTCTGAGTCTTGGCCTCGTCGACCTTAGAGCAGCAACAACTATCTTCACTCTTGGGCAGGGTGGGTTTGTTGTGGCAGATTGGGTTGTGGGACTTGACCGACAGACCAAGCGACTCTGCCAATAGTAAATCGAAGGAACTGAACAAGGTGGAACTCATAATGAAGCAGAACAGATGATCAAAGAAGAAAACTTGTTGATTTTGAAAATTTTGGGTTTGAATGATTGTGGAGAATCGAAGGGTTATTTATAGTCCTACGTGAGTCAACTATTTATATTGCGTGATGAGTACGAAGAAGGTCGCGTCCGCTCGTTTTAGTGATTTAGTGTAATTGTATGGGTCAGACCGGGTCGGGTTATATCGCTGACAAGTCAACGGAGGATCTTAAATGAGGCATATGCTACCAAGTACCAACTGTTTAAACTGGAATGATAATTTTGTACATGCTTTAAGTATCAAACACTAGACACTTGCAGTAAAGAAAACATTTCGTCCCACAAATAAACAAAGCTAACCAATTTGAATAGTTGGATTTGAAACAAAGTAAACAGCAAGCAAAATTTAGACACTCAAAAACAGTAATATTTTATGGTAGGGATTCAAAGGTAGACCTAGATTTGATGGCCAGGTTAATCGAACAAGCTGAAACCCATGTCATCATCACTCTCTTCCTTTGGCTCCTCCTAATAAAAGGTTTCAAAACAAACAACAATATATTTAGTAAACGATGAATAATAATAAAAAGATGTCCGTAGAGATAGAACAACACCAATATACCTTCTTTTCTTCGGCTGCAGGGGCAGCTGCGGCAGGAGCTGCTCCACCAGCGGAAGCAGAGACAGCAACTGCTGCACCTCCTCCTCCGGAGCCAACGTTTAGGATTAGATCCTCAATATTCTTCTTCTCAACAAGCTTGGCAAACAAACTTGGCCAGTATGACTCCACTGAAATGTTGGCTGCCTTCACTAAAGCTGCAATCTTCTCAGCCTGGTCCACAAGAATAAAAGTTAGACCTCAACCTCCAAGGCTTTAACGCATCCTAAAATCACTAAAGTCAATAAAACTTCTACTGCATAAACTCAAATAACCTGATTTTAAAATCAGTAACAAACTAATAAAAAAATCTCACTTTTTTTATTAATTTCTTGAACAACACCATGAGGTATTAAATTCAAAAAAGTACAAAATAAATAATTAACTTGCTTATAATTTCATGAAGTTTAGAATATATTTAAATTCTCAAGCAAAAGTATAGACAGTACGAAATAAATAAATACTGTTTCTATACAACTTGAGTTTCCGAAAATATTCAATTGAAATGCATAACACACATATCTTGACGACTTATGACTTTTGAAATGACATATAAACGTAACAAAAAACTTCATCAATACTTTCTTAAGACCCGCGCTAGTTGACACACTCCACAGGCTTCTAATTTTACAACACCATGAGGTATTAAATTAAAAAAAGTACGAAAGATGCATATCATTTTCTTGCCAGTGCGAATTTCATAGACAATTTCTCTAGAAGCTTTACCCTCCGTTTGGATGAGGAAAAAAGTAGAGGAAATTTTTTTTAAAGGAAAATAATTTTCCATAGGAAAATTGAGAGGAAAAATTTATATTGTTTTCTTTGTAATTTTTTTCATTTTCCATAATTCAACCAAACACACCCAAATATTTTTCTTTAAATTTTCCATCAAAATTTCTTTTCCACCCATTTTCCATGCAACCAACGGAGCATTAAACTAATATATATAAAAAACCTAAAGGCACTCCAAGCTTCAATCTTTATGTCAATTCAAATCTCAACACAAGACATTTAATACTAGAAGGTTGAGTACACAATGTAATGCAATAATATAAGTTCCAATGCACACAAATCAAACCTTTAGGCGATCATGACTTAGCTATGAAAAAACTAATCTAAAGAACAAAATATGAACTTACCGTGATGGCGATTCCATCATCGTGAAGCGCTAAGCAAGCGTAGGAACATGCCAGCTCGGATGCCATTTTTCAATACCAAATTACCGATTCGATCTAAAAACGAAACAAATTACAATGTTAAACAAATTCGATTGACATGACTAGCAGCAGTTGAATCAAACGGACATTTGAGATGCCATTTACCTGAGAGAAGGAGATGGTCAAATTGGTCGCCGTATAATCGTTTTTGTTTATATTGTTTGAGGCTGAGCGAGCTCGTTAGGGTTTCAAACATATATGGGCCGGAGTCTAACTAAGCCCATTTCTAAGCACTTGTATCTAGGCCCAATGTCCGAAATATGCGACAAAGGAAAGTTGTTGTCCCACTATTTTGTACTATTATTACTTGGATGAAGTTGAAAGGAGTGCCTAAATGGCCACACCTATAAGATTAAATGTTGTCATCAATATGACTAGTCTACGTAATTGTATAAAAATATCTAAACCTGTCAACATTTGTCACATGAACCTAGTACGGTCCATCCAATTAAACACCACTAACATTCCTAACACTAATTAAATCGCTCAATTATGAGGTTTTTCATTCCTCGATCATTTTTATTTAAGAATTGAAAAAATTATTTTTTATTAAAAAATTAAAACATATAATAATTTTCTATATGCATTTCAATATTCAATTAACTAATAGCAACTATTGCATTATTTGCATGCACGCCACCTCCTCGCCGTCCAATTACATCCAAGGGTATTTCCGTCATTTTCACCATCACTCTCACAGTCTCACTTATAGATTAGCCCGATTCCCGAGAAAGCATTCTCCTCTGTTCTCAACAGATGTGATTTAGCAGAGAAGAAGAATAAGACCGTTGCGTTTCAGACCGCTCCCCTTCTCCGATCGAGCCTCGATGGACCTCAGCAGCTTCACTTCACTACTCACTCTTTTACTTGGATTTATCCTACCAGCGATGGTTGCAGCAGTCGGAATCAACTACGGCCAAATCGCCAGCAACCTCCCTTCACCAGACCGCGTCGTACCTCTAGTCCGCCAGATCGGCGCTACAAAAGTAAAACTCTACGACGCAGATCCAAAAGTCCTCAAAGCTTTCGCTAACACTGGCGTTGAGTTCATCGTCTGCGTCCATAACGAAGAGCTCGCTAAAGTCAAAGATCCGGTCAACGCACTCGCTTGGGTCAAGACCAACGTCCAAACGTACCTCCCAGCAACCAGGATCACAACCATCACTGTTGGTAATGAAATCCTCACTTTCAACGACACCGTTATGAGCACTAATCTGCTACCAGCGATGCAGGGGATTCACGCCGCTTTGACCAGTTTAGGACTGGAGAAGCTGGTCAGCGTTACAACGGCTCACTCGCTGTCCACGCTAGAAACTTCCTATCCTCCGTCCGCCGGAGTGTTCCGCCGGGATCTGGTGAAGTATATTACTCCGATTTTGGACTTTCATTCCAAGACGGGATCAACTTTTTTGATAAATGCGTATCCTTACTTTGCGTATAAAGGAAGTCCGAAGCAGGTGCCGATTGATTTCGTATTGTTTCAGCCGAATCAAGGTGTGGTTGATCCAGGGACGAATCTCAAGTATGATAACATGTTGTTTGCGCAAATTGATGCGGTTTATGCTGCTTTGGCTGGATTAGGGTATAAGAAGTTAAATGTGCAGATTTCGGAAACAGGATGGCCATCAAAAGGGGATGAGGATGAGGCTGGAGCTACGCCTGAGAATGCAAGGAAGTATAATAGTAATCTTATTAAACTTGTTTCGCAGAAGAGAGGGACGCCGATGAGGCCTAGCTCTGACTTGAATATTTATGTGTTTGCATTGTTTAATGAGAATTTGAAGCCTGGACCGACTTCTGAGAGAAATTATGGATTGTTTGAGCCTGATGGTACACCCACTTATGCACTTGCAATATCAGGTGTTAATGTTGTGGGTAATAATAGCGGGAGTGGCCCTGTGAACCCTGGTTCTTCTGCGAGCTCAACTGGTTACTTGAACATTTCATCTGCCAAGGTAAGCAGTTGATCTGTTTTGTAAATTGAACAAAGTTACTTTCTTGAGTTTTAATCTTTGATCTGTAAATTAATATGTTTACAGTTTGTACTTGATATTGCCTCTTATAATTGATATTTTCAAATGTCGAAAGCCTCCATTTTCTTGGTGTAGATAAATGGTTAAGCTATGCTTGTAGAGAGTAGAGACTATGTGTTTGCATCATGTTTAGTTTTAGTTTTCAGAGCACTTCAATTTTTATTTTTGCGGTTTGAAATTTGCAATAAAAATCTAAAGAACAGCATTGCATATCCTGGTGTCTCATAACTGTATTATTGTGCAGTTAACATTTTGATACCCTAAACTAACCATTGTCACTGTGATTTCAGGAAAAATATTGTTCTAGTGGCCTTGCCCTGCTCTTGGCTAGTGTAAGCTGGATTGCATTGATGTATTAGATTGAGGGAATGTCTAGTCTTTTGATGCCCTTCTTAGATATGCTAAGAGTGACAAAGAAAGTTCTGCTGGTTCAGGTAAATCAATGGATTCTGTTTCATGCATTCTCATTTTTACTGCTGTTTTATTAACTTTTCACTTGATCCATAAACAGAATCCAAATCTTATGTAGTTCTCCCAATTTTTTGCGACTCTTCTAATACAAGTGTAGTCTTTTTACAAACAATAGGATTACATGGGAACCTTGAGTGTGACATAATCACCTTGTATACTGCATTATTGGCATTACAAGCGTCCACTACATATAGAGGTTAAACGAAGAATCTAATTCTCACTATTAAATCACTTATTTGGTAGTCATTGGCTGCCATACTTCATTTGTGGAACTACTTTAGGGGACAAAATATACATTTGGTAAAAAGTCCACTTGATATAGGGATCATATGCCTCCATGATTGTCCACTTTAATGGAATATATGCTCCATTGAGCTGACAGTAGCCTTTATTTTCCTTTTGCAGGGTTTGCAAAGATACACAACAGTTTAATTCATGGTCTTCAGGTCAAACAGTCTAGTTGAAGGGCAGTTATTTAGAGAGCAGGGAATATGGTAAGGCTTCATATTGTATTATTTGATCGTCATAAAAAACCTTTATTCATGGGTCAATGAAGTGATTTATACCATACATGCATGTTACCCTTAAATATTATATGCATTCCTGAAACTTTTCAAAAAACAGAGCTGAATATAAAAACAGATATATTTGAAGATGAAAATTGTATTGTAAGGGTAAGAATAAAAATGAAACAACGCGCCTGAAAAGATTGAACTGGAACAAATTATGGGAAGTGATAACAAATACAGTACTTAGAAAACTGGGTTGCAATCAGCTGAAGCCCGCTGGGCCGAGGGATTTGGGCTATGTGACAAGTGACGTTATCAAAATTAGGACGGTAGGATCGTATGATCTTGATTTTTTTAACGTTTACATTTCAATTATAAAATTAATAAATTAGAATCAAGCTATCTCAACCACATAATTTCAATAATTTTAGGAATTAATCCCAATTAAATAGAATAGTACCTACCATCATGGATGCAATACATACACACTCACTCGGCTACTACTCAATGTGCACCCATCTTCCTCTAGACGGAATCCCACCATGGACCAAAAACAACAGATAATATCCTGGCGGAGCCAATGCCGAGTTTGCCGGAGCTTCACCATCCAAAACAAAGTAATTACCACGAGTAGTCTCATGAACTCCATCCATTTTTATAACTAGCAATCTCTGATGCATTGAAAGAGAGTGAGTTGTAAATGAGGGTGCAACCATTGTCAAGTAAGTATCATTTCCCAATTCCTGCTTCAAACCTAGTTTAAACCCTACTGAGATCTTTTCACTGTACACGAGTTTCACCCCGGGCTTTATTAAAGTGATTTCTGGCCTTGGTTTTCCTGTGGTCAAGTAGGGCGGGTAGAATGCTTCAAGGCTGAGTTCAGTTGGAAAGAGTGTTGAGAAATTGTACCTGTCCATTGCATGCACTAAAATTAAGACCCAAATTGTTTTGGGTGAAAATATCTCATCGGTATTCAATGTTGTTACAATTATTATTATTTTGATAGACAGTTTTCACCTTCACATATTGATGAGTTAAAGTTGCCAGTTGTTGCTAGGTCCCATTCACACCAGTAAATGCAGCTAATACTACAACTACAGAGTACTGTGTCAGTGTGGTTCTCAGACAGTGAGTTTACATTAATACCAAAAGACTCCTAACATAACATTCTACAGATACCACAAACTCAAGACACATTCATCCGGCTGTTTAATCTTACTAACCCATTCAAAGTTTAGGTTTACGCGTTTACAATGTACATGGTATAACATTTAGGTTTCAAAGACATGCATGGTGGGATCTATTGATGACTGTAACACTGACATTAGTTGTTTTTAAACAGTGCCTGAAATTATTTTCATTGTCAGCAGTCAACTAACTCTGTTCTGCATCATGTCTGAATAAACTGAAATCAACTACTACATGGAGAAATTAATAATAACTACGTTTATTATAATACCTGCTGTTAGGGTTACTCCCTCCGACTAAAACCCGCCCGTCCGGCAATAAATGTGCAGACGAGTGATACAGCCTTGGAGTCTCCGAACCAACCAAAACCTCAAACCTCTCTTGATCATCTGCATTCGCCTTATACAACACCGGATTCTTAACCGGGTTTCTAGCATTGTCCCATCCAGCAGCCCCTCTTTCCGCACCGTTGATAATTAAAACATCACCGGTCGGGAGTAGAATCATGTCCCCCATGATTCTTCTAATCGGCATTTTTTCTATTTTCCATGCGGGAGACTCATCAGAAATGGTCAGTCTCCCGCAGTATTTGGAGGCAGGAATGAAATTCCTCCTTGTTTTGGACTCAGATATTTGAAATGCGTGAGGGTAACTCCCGCCACAGATCAACACCTCAGCTTTCACATCATGATCTCCGACGTCTAATTCGAGAGGTAATATAACAGACGACCCTGTGCTCGGATAGTTATGCGAAAAGCCACCAGGAAAAACAGGGTATTTTCGCAAGACTTTGTTTGCGACATAATCTAATAAAATGGCGCGATCGTTGGCGAAGATGAAGAGATTCCCATCCGGACATAGATGCACGAATGGATACAAATTGTTGTTTTCCATTAATGACGTCATTGTCTCTTTAAGAAAAGGAAGCTGTCGAACTACAGAGTCCTCTGCCCCTACCCTTGGAACAAACTCATATGAAAACTGAGACAATCCACCAACCACAATCGATCTTCCGTCAGGTAACACTTGGTTAGTTGCGTACCATCTCGGCTTCAACAACCCGTTGCGATCCTCACGCCAGTCGCAACCCTGGCAAGGGTTTAAGTACCGAACAACTCTATCTCCAAGCACAAATCCACCAGTTTGTACCAAAACACCATCAGGAGACAATGCACCTGATGAGCACCATGTATCACTTAGGATCGTAAGCGGACGTACTTTTCTAGTACGAAGATCGAATTCAACTGAGTGGGCTGTACATTCAGGGACAATGGGTGGACATTTAGGTAAGGAGATGTTGGATGCTCCATTTGTCCAGTCGAATGCTATGATTTTGTTTGTGGGTAGTAGCGCGATATGCATTGCGGATATTCCTAAATTTCGCTTTAGATACTTCCATTTTCCGCGATAAGGCTGCGTCGAGGAGGATGAGGGTGCAAGAATAATGAGGCAGAGTATGAAGAGAAGAATTAGGTGTTTGGAAATGGTTGTTTGCTCCATCTCAAAAGAATGCTACTGTTTTGGGTAATGTGAAGTAGTTATATACTCAGTGTAGATTGCTAATGCAATTTCACACTAATCACAATCTTGTTTTTCCTTAGATTGCTAATGCAAGTCGGAGAGCTAGCTAGCTAGCCCCACTTGGGTGGATCACTTCGTGGGGTCTGAATTTGTACCTAAAGATTTCCCTGATATATATCACATGCAATTCATCACATTCAACCAACACTACTGAACACTACAGACCAAGCACATTTATTTAACGTCTTTCAGCACAACCATAACAAACTGTCCCAACCTTTTTCGGTCCCGGTCTAAAAACATCCCTTGTAAATCGATATCAAGGAGACTTTCATCCCTACAACATGTCCATGGTAGGTATATCAACTCGAACACGAGGTGTTGTGACCTTTGGATGTGCTTGTTTATCACGGTTTAACGGAGAAGACGTTGATATAAAGTTCTTTCGAGGTGCACTAAATCTGCCATTTGGTGATCGTTTATCCATAGTTTTGGAGAAAAAGGAATGGACATAAGACTCTCGCCCTCTTCTAATTTCATGTAGTCTCACGTCTAGCAATTTTTTAACTCAACTTTTGATTTTATTTTTCAATAAATTAGCAATTTAACTCAACAATTGACATGTAGTTGTTTTATATTTATGTTCATCCCTTGTGGATGCTTGTATGTTGATCCCTTGTGAAGGCTTGTTGTGCCGCTTAAACATTTTTCAACAAGTTTGTGTTGTATAATAAGACTTGATTTCAGTCAAAGATTGTTATGATGTCGGATGTCGTCATGTCGGATCAGCGAGAGTCGATGGTGAAGGTGCCGTCAATGACTTACTCGATCAACGATTTCTAGAGATGACTCATCCGTCAATGGCATGCTCGATTAATGGCCATACATACATAGTTAAATAATCTTAACCATTAAAATAAAAATAACCTTAAATAAAAATAATTCCTAAACTAAATTAACCTCAAAGCTTAATAATACAGTCAAATAATCCTAATTTATTTATTGAATTAAACATTGAAGTAATTATTCTAATTATTTATTGAAGTAATTCAGGGTTTTGGATAATTAATTAAGATTATTTAATAATATGTATGGTTTGGGTTATTTTTATTGAAGGGTTAATTTAGTTAAGAATTAATTTAATTTAAGGGTTAATTTAGTTTACTAGCTAATTTAATTTTACGGGTCAATTGAATAATTAATTTAATTAGATTATTTATTTATATAATTATATATTAATGAGGAGTAGGGATCAGGTGAAAAGCACCTTTAGGTTATAAAATAAAAACAGATCTGAACCGCTAAATAATCAGATCGGACGGTTATTAATTCGGGGGTCGAAATACAATTAAATAAAACATTAAATACGACATTATTATTTCAAAAACTCAGAAAGGGTAAATTAGTCAAAAATAACCAAGAATCAGGCGGTTTTGATTTTTGTTTTCGAAAATCTCGCTCTCTGCATCTTTGTTTTCGATTTTGAACAAAAACCTACCCACACACCACACTTCTCAAACTTCAAACTCAGAATAGAAAACAAGAACAATGATATCAATCGTCATCGGAACATCAGACGACGTGGGGTTCATCGTTGATTGATTGGGTGTTGATTGGTCGATTAAGAGAAATTGACGTTGTGAGACTCCGTTGATGCTCGTCAATGGAGTTTCACTGCTAGTGGTGCTTCGTCCCGAAGTCGTGCTTTGTTATCTGTTTTCTTGATTTGGTAGAGGTTTGTGACTTCGTTGATGATTTGGCATCTGGGGTTGCTTCTTTTTGTCATCTGAACTCCCACTTCCACCCTAGGCTTGCTGCACTTTCCTTCCCCTTCGACCTTTGCTGACATCACAAATCCGTTGTATTGGAGAAGCTCTTCAATTTGGCTTGCATATTGCATGTTAATTAAATTAAAACATTAGAACTATGGACCAACTATTAGAACAAAGGTTCAACATTTGATGCCGCATGATTCATGAATCATAAATGTTGAAAGCAACGGTTCATGATTTGACCCCGCATGATTCTTGAATCATACTATGATTCGAGATTTGCTATAATATGATTCATTATTTGTTATGCTATGATTCATGATTTGCCGTGATATGATTCATGCTCTGCTATGCTATGATTCATAATTTGTCATATATGACTCATTATTTGCTATACTATGATTTATGATTTGCTATATATGATTCATGGGTCATACACTATTACAAACTTAAATTGCGCAAATTTTGGCCTTAACCCTCACAACTGACGACCATACTGTATAGCATAGTGTAACTTTTGAATCATATCATCTAGTCATGATTTGCTCCGACATGATTCATAATTTGCTATCATATGATTCATGAATCATATCCTACCAAATCATGAATCATATTAAATAGCAGAAAGTGGTTGGTATTGTAAATCACTAATTGAATACTTGAAATTGATAGTAAAAATGTTTAATAATTTTTTCACGTAACTTTAAAAAATTAAACCACATTCACATCAAAAATTGAATGTACATTTTCCATATCATAAATTTAAATGTCGGTTCCTTAAAATAAGGGATTGATATTAATGAGTATATTTGAAAAATATATTATGCAGTGTATTTCCATTATTGCCCCTTTGTTATTTTTTGTATTAATTAATATTCTTTAATTATAACCGTTGATTGAAATCTAATGAATGATTTAGATTTGTTTGCATTTTATAACCAAACTAACACTTTTCATTTGATCCATGTGGTCAACTGTGACATTGTGTCAACTATTACACCGAGAATAGATAATGAAACACCGGCGGTCTACACTTGATAAATTTGAATTAAAGTGTGGTTATTTAAAAAAATTGGAGTGGTGGTTCGTTAAAAATCACCTGTTGTACGGATGCCAAAAAACCTTAATTTTAATGCGAAAAATTTGACTTTACTACACAATTTAGTGCACAAATTTTATATAATTTCAGTTCAATGCACAATTTTTATAATTCAATTCACAAGTTATGGGGAAAGACGCTTTAAACTGTTACAAAATATATCTCTTGTTCATCTGCTAGCTTGAGCTTATCTGTTGATCAGTTAATCATTTCTGTGTCTACAACATCCATTGGCTTTGCTTGAGAGTAAGTTGATTCTGAAGCTGAGGCATTGGGAAACTGAGCTGATGGCGTCGTGGGCTTCGATTCCATCCCTTCGGTGAATGAACTCCTCACTTGATCAACATCCACACCGGATGATCTAGGCGGAGATGCTGGCTCAACCTCAACATCAGGGTAAGCAGCCTTGAACCTTGCACGCAACCCTTCGTCCACTAGTCGTACTCCACTTAACTGATTTCCTAGTGACATCCAGCTGTTCAAAATCAACCGTCAACAAACCAAGGCATTACGACAGTTGACAAAAGATTATGAGCAGCTGATTGTCTTGTTCTCAATTTGCAAGTTTGAAATATTCAGTTACTTCTCCCGAGTAAAAAATATGAATTTTTATAGCAGCCTAGGTTGCAACAATTACAAGACGCAAGGAGATGAGATTAGTTTTTATTTACCCAGAATGAGTATTGTGCATGCGAGCAAACAATTCCAGCTTTCTCGTTCTTGGGCTTATTCGTTCTAACAGTGGGTACATCTATACAGCAACATGAAGATTAGAGTTGAACAATAATATCAGGCCGCACTAATACAGCAAGCCACAAGAGTCTCGTTTAAAGGAATATGAAGAATTAGTTAAAGAGATAATATTAAACATATATTCTATACCTCATCTGGCTTCCGGCTCGTTTCTCGTACCTCAGCAACAAGAACATCAGTATCGATATTCCTGTTCACTTCAGGGTTCCCCTTTATTCCCACCAGGCAATGCTCTTTACTGTGATTGAGCCAATGACCAGTCCTTCCGGTTCTTATTATCCGTTGAAGTTGATTTGTTTTGACCCAAATAATTTCCTCAACTCGCTTGTACCCCCAAAGCTCTAAACTGCAGAATGCACACTCAGAATATGAATAACATGCATCAAAAATCATAGGAATGACTCATCTTATTTTTAAACAACTATAACAAAAGCCTGCATGCAAAGGAAATCAGGTTATCATATAATTCATTGCATAAAACGGCCCTAATTTAAGATGACTTACCAATCTCGTCCCAGCTCCATAGCACGACCAGTAACCCATAGGAAGATCAGACCATCTGTTTGCAGAGCGGGAACGTTAAGATTTTTCATTTCATCATCAGCCATAGTTCCGTAAGGCAATTCCATATGAATATCCCAAGGAGGATCAGCCATAATGACTCCAAATTGTCCAAGTATGTCCATTCTAAAGTTACGAATATCACAATTGATCCACTGTGATTCACCAAGTTCCACTTCAGAACAGTACTCAGGGCTCAGAACAGTACTCAGGGCGTTGTGGCTTTAGAGGCTTTGGAATAGTGAGAGGTCCAGCTCCGGCCATCCCCATCATTGGCTGTAGATCTGGAGTTGGGTCTAACTCATAATGCACATACTTACAAGTCTGCAAAAGAGAGCCATTTGAGCAAACACAAATTTCTTTGCTGGCAATTTATCTAATGAAAGTGCCAAAGTTATTATGTTTACCTTCATATGGCGACATGTATCTAAGAAAGAACAATCTCCTAAATTCATATCGGTATGCAGGGCAATAATACGCCGGAAGTGAACCTAGTTGCACAACATAAATTCAATAACAAAAATAGACGTTAACTTTAAATTTTTGAAAAAATGTATACATAAACATTGTATTGAATCATTCACTAACCTTCTCACATGCAATGTAAGAACCATTCTGACGCCTGCAATCTTCTTTGGTTAAAGCAGTACAATACTCTTTTAGTTGGGAACCACCTTTAGTCTTAAACTGAAACATGATTTATCAACATGAATACACCAATGAGTTAAATTGAAATGTTAAACTGAGTACAAAATACTTGAACGACCTACAAATCATAAATTTGCTTCCATTCATGTATGTTAAAAAAGGTCATCTGGCACTTCTCAATGGCATAACTCATTATTAGAAGTGCACGACATATAGCCGAAACTAAACATGGGTTGGAATAACATACGAGTTGTGTTGTAATAACCTCATTAAGCATTCTACAGCGTTACAAATGCACATTCAGCATAATGCAAAATTCAGAGATCGAAGAGCATACAAGCGTTTTGAAATACCTTGGCGGCAACAGCAGTTTCCTTTGCCGTGGGTCGATGAATGAGGTCCAACAACTCCTCACCAGTTTTCGATTTCTGCTGCTCTTTGAAAGACTTTTTGTTCAACAATGCTTCGAGATCCTTTAAATCATCCTCTTCAGATTTTATTTTTGGTGGTATTGCTGAAAGAGCCATGTTCGGCCCCATAGGAGGTCTGCCTAAAGGATTAATACCCATTCCTCTCGGCATCCCCATCATCATTGGATTCATTCCTCTCGGTGCACCCCTAGGAAACATCATATGTCCAGGAGTTTGGAACATTGGAGGCATATGAGAATCCCACATATCCTGCATTTGCCTCGAGCCAGGGCTACTCCCAATTCCAGAAAATCCACCACCAAAATCCGACCCACTAGCCCCACCTACCTGACTCTTACTCTCATCCAAGGAATTCAAAGTCTGAAGCTGCGAACTTTCCGGCAATTCTCTAACTACCTTAGTCCTATCAATCCCTAAAACCATAATTCTAGACTTTCCACTCACTACAAACTCCTCCAACTCAATGCCCCCATTCTCCTCCGCCATTGACCTCAATGCCATCTCTACTGCCATTATCCCTCCAGACTCTCTACCCACCTCCCGCAATGCCGCCTTCTCAGCCACAGTAACATTTAGATCATTCTCCAGCTTCCTCAACACCGTCACAGAATCAATCGGCACAAACGGAACTCTCTGCAACAAACAAACCGCAACCATAGACCTGACAACATTCAGTGGACTCCCACTCCCATCTCCCAACCCCTTATCCTTCTCCACTCCCGAATCCCCCAAATTCACACCATTCTCCAACGAATCTCTACGCTCAGGTGAATCCGACCGCCGATGCTTCTTGAAAGCGTTCAAATTCCGATTAGCGTTAGGGGTCGGAGGTTGAATTGGGGTGGGAGTAAACTCTCGGTTGTTGAAAAAGGAGACAACTTTGAGTGACAAATCGACGAAGAAACTATGTTAGGGATTTGAGTCTGGAGGGAAGCGAGCAGGTCCAACTGTGTGGCTTGCTGTGCTTCGATTCGAGATTCTAGTTGCTGTCGCATTTCCTTGATCCTCCCCATGCTCAATTCTTCAACATTCCCTCCTGATCGAGCCGCCATTGTTGTAACCTCACTTGGGTATCGAAATCTCTTGCCAGTTAGGGTTACAAAAGTTGATTTCTGAGCAACTAAAGACCCTTCAAAGAAACCCTAAATCCCTAATTCAACTTTTTGATTAAAGATTTATCTTAAGATTAAGATATCATGTAAATTTAATTTTACTTGCAAATTATACTAGAATTTGATTTCTAATTAAATATATTTAGTACAAAATTATATGATGATTTACTATTTTCAGTGAAGCAGTATTAATGTACTAAAACAAACATCCAACTAAACAAGACAACCTTAAAATTCAAGACTTAAAGCAAATGATTGCTTCAGCTTAAGTACTACAGAATCTCTACTTATACCAAAGCCTTGTGTTCAAAACCTTGGAGGATCAAAAGGTGAGTGAAAATCCAAGGTCTGGCTTCTGAAATAAATCAACTGATGATGTTCTTTTTTTAGTTGCAGGTTTTGTATTTGTTTCTGATGAAGATGAGTAAGCTCCAACAAAGGATGCAAAGCAGCTAAGTGAAGCACTATGCTTGGTTGATCCTCTCCGGCTAATGGGAACTGATTCAATATGTCGTTTTGTAATTCATGTTGGCTGCTGGGCGATCCGAATTCCCATCATCATAGATTGTGGTAACTCTTATGGTGATGATGAATATGCTGCTTCAGCCCCGCTTCGAACAACTGAATCTGTGTCATATTCATATATCTGCAAAGTGAATACTCATTAATTTAAACATTCGAGTTTGAACAAACATTTACAACCATTTGTGCCACGAGACAGACATGACTGGTTGACTAAGTAATTCTTCAAGACGAGATCTGTCCGTACGAATCATGGAAATCATCACATGAGCTAGTCGTGAAAACAAATGGGTAATGAAAATTACAGATAGTAACTACACACAAATAGCTTGATGCATCAAGAATATTTAATTTTCTAACATATACGCTGTTATCATTACATAGAACCACTTTTTCCAAATAAAAACAATGCTCAGAAGAAGATAATGGACACGCCCATAGCAAAGCATCCAGCGGCCACCCAAGGGCTCAGTCGTTCGCCTACATCACAAATACCATATCAATTCAGGTAGACTGTAACAGACATGGATTAATCGGCTGACTATTGTCTATGGGAATTTCTAGAAACAGACAGACAAGATCAGCTGTCAGCTAAATCCAGCAAACATGTTTCAGCAATGAATGGCAGCTTACCTATTCTTGCAGCCTTCCAGAAGAAACCTCTGAACCTGCAAGAAGTGAAAACAAGCGAACGTGTCTAGTCATAATACATAAGAGGAGAAAGATTTGAATTTTAGCTGTATCAGCTTCTACTATAGTTTAATTTGGAGATGAGAATGACAGTTGATTGCTGGATGTGGATGTTTTCAGTTGTTTAGAACAGGGTGTGGAATTCAATAGCAATATATCCAAATTTAAACATGCTACCAAGCTTCATGGTGCATTTATGCAATCTTAAATGAGTTTGAGACCCTTAGCATACAAGTTGCAGCATTTTTAGCCTCTTTGAAAATAACATGTCACATGACTCGAATAAATATCAAAACATAGTTAACATAAAAGAAAAGTCCAAGGAAAAATGTACAAGTCCTGTATTTGAAAAAATCATTATTTAAGTTGACAGAAGAATGTATAATCAGCAAAGAAGATGAACTGCAACTCCTGACTATCTCGCTCAAACCATTCTAGGCTCTAGCACGGTAAATCTTTACCGAAACACACAGTACCAGAAGTTTCTACCTGAGATACATGAAAATCCAACACTATTCTCAACGATTCTCATGATGCTGACGTATCCTTCATCAAGTACTTATAAAAAAATTAATATTTCAAATTTTCAAGGCAAAACACTGAACTGATAAGGATACTACCCTAAATATATCAACAGCGCAACGGAACGGAAGTACGAAACTAAGAAAGCGAACAAAAACTCCCCAACCATAGTCAGCAAGCATAAGATAACTCTTTGTAACAAGAAGACATTTGTAGAATTTCAAGTTTAGTTACCCGGTCTTCTGCTCCAATATGGCTGGAAACTGCATCTTGACGAAAGTGCATGTGCAGATAACCAGCAGGACTACCGTCAGAAAAGAATGGAAATTGAAAAGCGCCGACTACACACAAAACAAATTAAACTGTCAGTAGTCAAGCAAAGAGCCTAACACTCATAAAGGTCAACGCAAGATCGAAACTTTACCATCTGGGGATTTTGATTTCAATCCAAGGAGAAATCTTTCGGATCGAATTCCTACAGATCTGTTGCCTGATCAAACGAACCAGAATTATAGCGTTGCGAAAAGTATTCCTAATTTGTGAGAGATGGTGATATTCTGATTTAGGGTTCAACAGCAACGGCGTGGACGTTGACCAAGAGGCGGCTGAATCGATTACCGGACCGAGTTGCCAAACGGATCGATCAAAACGAAAGCCAGTTTCTGGATCTATTTGCCAACGACGTCGTTTTCACAGATGTATTTGTTTCTTTCAAAAACATGAATTTGTTTACAGTACAGATTCATTATAAACTTCGAGAATAATATTTCTGTATCAAAGGTTGATAACCAAAGTTCTAAACTGTGATCGCACCAAAACTAGTGGATCTTGTCAAATTGTACATGATACTGAAATTACCAAATAGTGAAACTGAAATTCCAGGCTACAATTCCATGTTTTCGCATAACACCCAATCATGGCCATGTTTGGACAAATTAAACAATTCGCTCCAACTCTCTCGCATAGCTTAGTGTCTGGTTGATGAGTTGCAGAGATGGAATCTCTTTGCAAGGAGCTGTATCCTTTGCCTTTTGGAAATATACACATCCATTTTTTATCTCCCATTCAGGGTGTTCCTGTTGTATAAGAAAGAAAATATCAATCATCTGAAACTAGTTTGTCCAAATAAAGTTAGCATTCCTGGCAAATATGATAACCTCCAAAACCCCATTCTTAGAACACAGAGAAAGGTGCAAGCACGGTAAAAGTACCGTAAGCGACGGTAAAAACCACAGTCCACTATGTTAGAGCACATCTTACATAACATATAGGGTTAATTGCTCCAAACTACCCATAAAATACGCATTTTCTCCAAAACCACCTTTAAAATAATTTCTTTCCAGAAACCACCCCTCCATTATACATTTTTCCCAAGAAACACCAGCCGTTAACGCCGTTAACTTTTCCGTTAACAACGCACTTTAATGGGTGATTTTCGAAAAAAAATAACATTTTATGAGTGGTTCAAAAGAAGTTTAAAAATAATTGTGAGTATAATATTTATTTAACATAAAATTAAAAACAATAGGTAATAAAATTATACATTTAATTTTTTTTGTTGTTTAAAATATTATGATTGAATGTCAATTATAGTTTTATTAACTTTTGAAAATATTTTAGCATATATAAACTCTATAAAATTATTATATAAGACATACAATTTTTTATTAAAATCAAATGACGACATACAATCAAACACTAATTTAAAAAAATATAATACTTCATATTACTCGGCACTCTTACATAGTTTAAATTACATTTCTTTGAGGTCCTCGTGATATACAATCAAACACTTAACAAATCGAAAGACGACATACGATTAAACACTTATATAAAAGTTATAATAACCTAATGATACTCGACTCTCTAACATATTTTAATATTCGCATTTATGAAGTACTATTGAAACTAATTATTTTGTACAAATTAGTTAATTTTTATCGATTTAACTTGTGAGTTATGGTTAGGAAAAAAATAGAGTTTTATGGGTGGTTTTTGGCAAAAATAAGGTGCTTAAATATAATGCACTAACGGCTGGTGATTTCTAGAAAAAAAGGTGTAACGGCAGTGTGGTTTCTGGGAAGAAATTATTTTAAGAGTGGTTTTGGGGAAAAGACGTATTTTATGGGTGTTTTGGGGCAATTAACCCTAACATATAAAAAAGTGCCAAAGACACTTTCCTAAATAGCTGATAGTTGTTGACTGTTGCCTACTTTCAGTAATCTTACATCATAGTCTTTCAAACTATCGACAGGAGCTATGTATTGAACAATCTTGAAACCATGGCAAATTCATAGCAAGCTTTTCAAAGTTGATCACCAAGAGTCAATATATCCTGAATTGTATGAGAGCAGGCTGTCTAGGCTTTAAAGGCAACCAACTGAATGCTTCTTCAACTTTTAAATATTGAAAATCTATGGAGTTATGCTGAAGTTCTTCAACACATTTCACATTAGAATTGAAATTCAAGCATGATGCAGTCTCAGAGAGAAGCAGACAAGCACACATGCTATTGTTCGCAAAATCTTAAATGAGGTTCTTCGAAAAAAATTCTCTTTTTGATAAACTAATCGAGCTAAAAAGAAAAATAAATAATTTACCTCGTTGATATATGCAGCAAGTTCTTGGTCAGAAGAGAACAGTAGCACCTGCTTGGCATCATTGACTGTAAGACGATCATATGCTTTCTCACTGCATCCAGCAATTTCATCCCTAAATACGTTAAGGAAGAAACAAATGAGAATATGTGCAAGAAGTAGACAATGATATGTGAAAGAAAGAAAAACATGAAACGATACACAAGAAACTCATGCTTGTCCATGGCAAGGTTTAAGGTACATAATATATAAACCAAGCTCCATTCTTTACTAATCATAATGACTATGCAGGGACAAATATACTATCAGCAGAGGCATCTTCCAAAATAGATGTTTAAAATGGTAAACGTTTTGTAGGCTTCACCTAACCGTCTTTGCTAAAAGATCCATGAAGTATACATAGGTCTCATGTGGTACAGTCTGTCTAGCAGTTAAGACACGATTGTAGGCCCCTTCCATGAAGGACTGCTCTAATTCCACCGCATGCTTGATGCAAAGGTTCTCCAAAGCTTCAGGAGATAGCAATTCAAGTTCGGTGTGGAACTCAGCTATTCTGTTTTGAACCAGGAGTCTCAATAAATTTAGCCCAAGAATAGGATATTCTTGCGGTGATGCTGGCAGTCGTCCGCTGGTTCAAATGAAAATAAGATTGATATAAATACTAGAGGATTGACGATAAAAAGCAAAGGATTATGGTTATCCGAACAAGAACGCGATATTACCAAACATCAGTGTAAAATGGCTTCAATTGAAAGAAATCCCTTTCAAAGGCTTCTTGATCCTCCGTCCTAACACTGAGAACAACAGCATGCTCATATATTTCCCCTATCAATTTCAAACATTTAAGGTAAATAAAACCCAACTCATTTATTGTATGATAATAAAAAACACCTTTCAAATAAGCCAACGGGCAGCTTACTGACTGAATAGGCAAAAAGAAGGAACAAATTGCAGAAGGGCTGAACAATGTTGTGTGCAGCAGATTACATAAAGGATAGTTAAAAGAGAGGCTACATGAATTAATACAATGGATTAGATATATTATTTTTGGATGGTTTCATCACATGCAGAAGATGCAATAGTATTTGTCCAACAAAAAGTCCTAACCAGTAGCAGAATGTGTGCAGATAATTCAAATAGAATAACTAATGGCAATCTAAACCAGATTGATCAAATCAAACAACAACAGTGCCAGCCTTAATTTCTACAATTAAATACATAAAAAACAAGTGACATATTACTCGCTATGGTCAGCTCCTGAACTGCATTGGGGGTGTTCTCAAACATTGGTGGAAGGCTTTTGAACTCTGTGAGCATCACCTGCATAAGAGAAAATCACTGGAACCATCAATGAGATAGAACCTAGTTAAAATTATTTATACGGAACAGAAGCTAATTTTTGAATGAAATAGCTTTCATTTCGTCCTTTAACAGCTTCAATACTATTCTCATGTATACATATCAGAAAAATCAGCTCAATTTCATGGCATCAATGTCGACATAAACTCATACAGATCCGCAAGTGCACCAAAAAACCCTAATTCAACCAAATCGAGTTACAAACCTTAAGCTGAGAAAGTAGAGTCTCGCAAGAGTCGAAATCCTTTCTCATCAATGCAGCTTTGAACCGCTCGAACAGCTGCGACACTTCGACGAGCTTCGGATCCATCGAGACGAGTAGAGTTGAGATTAGCGTCAGGTTGGGTTCCCTAATCGATTCTGACTTCTTGATCAAGCCGGACTCGGACAAATAGCTATATTAAAATTAGGGTTTCAAATCGGGTCGGGTCGCGTTTGAGTCAATGGATGATTTACCCGTATAGGATCCGTGATGGATTAGGACTTGGGAGTAGTTTTTTAGAGTATGAAATTTACTCTTTTCATTTTACTTATCATCTTTTATATTAATATTTTTCAAAAATTAGCCATGAAAATTTTAGTTGAAGACGTGTGCGATGTCTTTAGAGATTTTAGTTTAGTCATTTTACAATTTTTTAATCAAAATCACACATTAAAATTGTAAAACAAGTGTCAAGATGATTTCGGATTCGGTACAGCCAATCAGAGCCTACAACTGACGTGATTTCAACATTTTCGATGGCTATGTCAGAAAGGATTATTGAAGGAGAAGCTGAAAGATATTATGCCAACCGTACCATTCAAAGAAGATTTACAAGCCAAGGACTCTATATAAGATTAATTTTTCCTTAATTCATTTCCAACTCTTTCTATAAAGAAAATTTAAGTTTAGTTACACTAGAGTTGTATCAAATCTGATAAGTTTATAAAGTCTATCACTATGTTTCCACTATCCGTTTGGATGCGGGAAAAATAGTAGAAGAAAAATTCAAGAGATTAAAAAAAAAATTATAGGAAAATTGAGAAGAAAAGTTTATATTGTTTCCTTTGTTATATTTTCATTTTCCATAATTTAACCAAACACACACAAATATTTTTCTTTAAATTTTCCGTCAAATTTTCTTTTCCACTCATTTTTTCATACAACCAAACGGAACATGAAATAGTTTTTCCTTATCAAGGAATAATGAGTAAATGGACAATCATTCATATTTTGTGTGTAAATGTTCTTAATTAAACTGTGCACGAGTTATTCGCTTTATTTATTTTTGCGAAAGGCATGGATGGCGAGAAATTAATATGCCTCAAATCTATGAAAAGAAGCAGCTACTGAGAATCTTAACATTTAGAAATAGCAAAAAAAGGTGCAAGCATGAACTTTATAACCATTATTCGGGCTGACTGATATTAATTAACAGCTTTCAATTGCTAAACTTTTGTTTAATGAAAAATGGACTTACAGAAGCTGTGCATGGTTGGAAGAGTTCGAAATTGTCGAAGAGCTGACTCAGATACCAGTCTGCAAACACATTTTCCATCTTGACTGCATACACCATTGGCTTTTTTTCTCATTCAACTTGGCCGCTCTGTACACGCTCTATCTAACATCCAAAATGCTGCTGTCATCATGTGGTCCCAAACAAGAGAGCCATAGAACCACTAGCTTATCTGGAAAATTCCAATGCTCACATTCTCATCATCAAAGGCAAATATAACTTTGAAAATTAAAATATAATAGGTTCTACCGAGATTTGAACTCGGGTTACTGGATTCAGAGTCCAATGTCCTAACCGCTAGACCATAGAACCATTTTGCTGTGCCATAATATATTAAAAATATATAATATGCATATAAAGAAAAGTGAAGTTCCACTTAACTCAGGTATTAAACGACTGAACAAGTATTTGAAGGCTCATGAGGCAATTCAAGCAACGGCAACGCCGTCTAGTTAACAAAGCAGTCAATGGCGAGAGGCCATGTCACCTACCACCACAACACAGGTCCATGTATATGCCCAGGCTGGCTCGGGGAGCGTAATCGATGGGTCGTCTTCGGGGAGATCGAGAGTGTGTTTGGCTCCAGTGAGGATGAACAGGTCGACGAAGAGGGTGAGGGTTGGAACTTGGAAAAGAGGAGTTTCTCCTTCGATTCAATTATTTGGGGATTGGCTTTGGAAGAGGTTTTTTAAGAATGGAGAACATCTCGGGCAGCGGGCAGATTGTTACCGAGGCGTGGAAGAGTGTGGGATCTAAATTACGGGATCCGGATTCCGTACGGTCTACGGTCTTACACAATCAAAACTTAAAATTTAAAATTTAAATTCAATTGATAAAATGACATAGTTTTTTTAAAATTAATTCAAAATTATACATTTTAATAAAATCAAAATTAAAATTTCTGAATATTTTTCAAAACGATATAATTTTGCTTTATTAAATATCAAAACTACATTTGACTGTAATATGCTGCGTTATGAATTTGACCACGTGGTTGGGTTGCAGCAAATCGCGGCTACACTACAGGGGATTGCGATCAAGATGGCTATTAATCTTAATTTTCTTACAAATAAGTTCAAATTACGTTACCAAAAAAACAAATTGATATTATATTTTTATTTTACTTGAATGTGTACTTTGGATTATTAGTAATCTAAATAGCTTTAATGGTCAAATTAAAACTTCAAGTTTTGCCGACTGAGTTAATTTCTAATGAAAATCATTATACGGAAAAAGATCAAGAAAGACATGCGTTTATATGTAGCATAGTAGGACATCCTAATTTCTAATAATCTAACGGTTGAAATTGATAACCGTCGTTCTCAGCCGCCCGTAGATTTTTCATATTCAACTACCTATTTAATTTGAAAAACAACTTAATCTTAACCAATAGATCAATCAAAATTAACGATTAATATCGTGTTCTTCTGCCTAACAAAAGTTAGTTGTACCCCTTCATCCTTACTCCTCATTATACTATACAGTGTCAAATAGGTATTTGAAATATATTTTATGACAAGGATGCAGAAGTTGTTACATAGTTCATACTAGTGTTGAATACATATAGTCTTGATTTATTTGATACATTCCTTATTCTGACATTATTAGCCATTTTCGCATAAGTTTTATCATAAGGTTCATATCATAGTTGTTCGGCGGTCCGTTTTCAACGATGCATCACTTCTCATTGTCACTCTCATCACTGCAACCGCTGTCACTATCATTCCCAGACCTCGTCCGGCCCCAAGACCTCCTTTCCTTCTTCTTCATACTATATTTATAACCACCAGATTGAGCCTCACATCCAGATCCAAAGGAGGATCCATGATGAGCAGTGCCATGATGGCCAGAGGCAACAAAGCCTTGTGGCCTGTGCCAAACACCACTTGATCCATGCTGAGCAAACTGGCCATGCATCATTCCATGAGTGCTTTCATGCGTCGCAACATTTGTTCCGCCGTGTTGCACCGAACCATATGATCCATGCTGAGCAAACTGGCCATAGGGTTTTTGATTGCCATAGCCATGAGCACCAGCTGCATATTGTTGCAACCCATAGCCAGAGCCAGCACCAGGGATCTGAGCATCAAAGCACTGAGTTTGGGTTTGGCATTGAGTTAAGTTGTTACCTCCACCATACCCGGTTGGCTTAGGGCCAAAATAGGGGTTGATGGTTGAGTGTTGGTTGAAGGATTGCTCGTAGCAATCGTTGCTTGGCCTGAAGAGTTGCATTCTCAGATGCTTTGTTGAACTGAACCGATGCAAAAGTAAGCTGTGGAGTGTGGGATGAGTACTAGAAGCCACTCTTAAGATCCATTAAATAGGGCTAGCTCAATGGTATCAGGGACCTTGGCTAAGATGCCAACTGTGTCCACTTCCACTTGATAGAACATCTGCTTATCAGGACAGAATATGATTCAAAACATTATGATGGAAAAAAAAGAAAATTCGAATTCTCTCCATGATATGCATTATTCCAAACTTTAAATAATTAAAACACGTATACTTTTAGCTTGTCTAATATGGTTATAATCAGGTGAGCTTGGCTTTTTTAGGATGTTGGATAAGCTCAAAATATGTGAAAGCGGCCTTATCAGGAATCGAACTCAGGATGTGTGGGGTTTATTAAGTACAATGTAACTTGGTTAGTAAAAAACATTAAACAGTTAGATTTGAATGTTTTTTAAATTACACTCCTATTATAATGAACGTTTGCACGCAAAAATTAAGAAAAAAATGAATGCGGGAAGATATTAAATGAAGAAATAGAATAGTTGTGAGAGATGAGTTGAGTAAAAAAATATGATTTGATTGATAATAATTGATGAAAGTTAAAAAGTAAAGTAATAAGTGATAAAAGAAAAATTAATGTGAGAATAAGAAGAAAAGAGAATATTCATTCATGAAAAGGTGAAATATATTATGAGACACCCAAAATGGAAACGTTAAATTTAATAGGAGACCTAAATACTCAGAGTAAGGATCAGGTGAAAAGTAACATCTAGTTATAAAATGCAAACAGATCTAGACCATTAAATAAGATAGATTTGACGGCTAATAATTTCGGGTGGAATTACAAATATATGAAAGATTAAATATAAAATATAATTTTGAAAATCTTTGAAAGGCTAAATTAGTCCAAAATTTGAATTATAATTTGCATCAAATCATATTGCATCAAATCCGGAAGGGTGATTTTACCAAAAATGGAAATAAAATTTTGGAAATCTTTGGTTGTGATTCCGAAAATCTTTGGTTGCGTTGATGCTCTTAGAAGAAAGCAAAGCGCGTGAAGAATGCTCCCACCTGTTTGAGACCAGAAATGATAACACAAGAACTTATCTGTGTATTTTGATGTTTTGGATTGTTAGGATGATTACTTTGGTTTGCCATTTTGGGATGTTTCATCTGGTTTATGTTTTGTGAAGTTATGAAAACAGCAGGATTATAATGGTGTGTTGGTTCACAAATTGCATACATATGGTCCACGTTTGCATTCATATGATTCGTGATTTACTATAATATGATACATGATTTGCTATACTATGATTCATGATTTGCTATATTATGATTCATGATTTGCTATATTATGATTCATAATTTGGTATACTATGATTCATGATTTGTTATAATATGATTCATGGATCATACACTATTATAAACTTGTACCTTAAAACTCACAAACTGACGACCATACTGTAGAACATAGAGTCACTCTTGAATCATATCCGCAAGTCATGATTTGCTCGGATATGATTTATAATTTGACGCATTATGATTCTTGAATCATATCCTATCAAATCGTGAATCATACTATATAGCAGAAAGTGGTCGGTATCGTAAATCACTAATTGAATACTTGAAGTTGTATCGGCGGATTTAGAATTCGCCAAAGGATCATCATATTATCCTAATTGGAATAGACGAGAGTTGCTATAGAATTCAAAAACCATTATTTTGGAATTCGGTGAAGAAATAAACTAGCCGAATTTGGAAAAATCTATGAAACAAAATTGAATGATTGAAAAACAAATTTTGAATGTCGATTTCCCAATCAAAGAATTAAATGTCAGTTACCTTAAATAAGAGATTGATCTTAATTAATATATTTGTAAATATATTCTAATGTATGTTTCCATTATTGCCCTTTTGTGATTTAATATATTAATTAATAAGATTATATTATAACCATCGGATGTAATTAAATGGGTGATCTAGATTTGTTTGCATTTTACTACCAAACTACCACTTTTTATTTGATCCATTCTCAAATACTCAACATCGTAACTTTCACACATATTTTCACAGAAAGAAGAATAAAAAAGGTGTGTTTTTTCAATTATCCAAGTATTAAACTCATCCAACTTACGGTAATTACCATCATTTTCAAATAATTAGCTGGATTATTCAATGAACAAACATATTAGCCTAACTAAACAAAAATGAATAAGACATTGACTCATTCAACAGAAGATATTATTATTATTCCAACATGTCCAAAACCAACTTTCACGTCTACTTTAAGGGCGTGACAGGTTCACGTCTCCTTCAGATAGAAACAAATCTATCCCACAGAGTTAAAGCAGCTTCACTCCACTACCTCTGCACGGATCAGTAACATAACTTGTCTTTTCCTAGTTTTTCCATTCAGCTTCAAATTAGGTAAAAAGATTCAAGTCTTTAACTTCAGCTTTTTATTTCTTAATTAATGTCATTTAAATAAAATTAAATCAACATATATACAGACTCTCTCAATCCCATAACGTTTGTCCATTTTTCATTTTAAGTGTCCCTTAAATTTGTCCACTTTTCTTTATTATCTACCACACATTCTACTTTTTTACTCATTTATTTATTAACCATTTATTCTCAATCACATATTTTATACATTCTTTCTACTTTAATTACAGTACATTTTGTGCTTATACACAAACAAAATGAGACAAAGAATATTTAATATCAAAAGATGTGCTGTATGAAATTATACTATAATTATTGTATGTAAGAAATAGTCAAGAACTTTTAGCTTAAATGACACGTTTGTTTAGTCATTAGACTTTTGAAATGGACTCACTAGTTTACAAAGTATCCATCAATCTCACTCAACTGATCGTGTTCGATTTTGAACCCAACATGTGGGCAAAGAATAAATATATTAACCTTCCATCAATTGCATCTTTGCTCCGAAGAACGCGTCATTTAGGTCTGAAATATTGACATTCAATTTTATATGAATTTATTGAATAAATGGTTTCATATAAATCTAAATATTTTCCACCTTAAATATTTTAACTATATAAATATATGTAGCCTTAATTTCCTCTTCGTCCACGTTGTTGTAGTAATTCACACAACACCAAAATCTGCTGTTGACTTGTTCCACAGAAATTCATTTCTAAGGAAAATGCTCAAATGCTCAAAATGCTCAAATTAGCTTTAGTCCATGAGTATCTGAGTTGAATTGGTCAGCATCTTCTTCTTATGATATGCTGACTTGTCCTTGTACCTTTTATGATTTGTAACATTCTAAATCATGCTGACTTCAGAGCTGTTCCAAATACTCGGTTTCTTAGTCCACATTCAATCTTCAACCTTTCACAATAAATATAATCCCACACACCAATCACCAAATTATAAACCAAATCCCCATTCAGCAAACTTTTTTCTCTTCAAATTTGTAAGCAAAAATGGAGAACTGGGAGCAGCATACGTTGATCAACGAGCTCACGCAGGGAATGGAGCTTGCTAAGCAGCTGAAAAATCATATGGGTCCTTTGTCCACAACTGAAACGAGGGAGTATTTAGTTCAGAAGATATTGTCATCTTATGACAAGGCTTTAATGATTCTGAACTGGAGTGATCAGTCATTGTCTTCAAATGGGATTGGGCAGGGGAAGCGGGTGCAGGTGAGTGTTTCACCTATTTTTCTGCCTGAGTCGCCAGGTTCAATTGATGGGAGTCCGGGTAGTGAGGTTTCGGACAAGGGGTTTAAGGAGCAGGTTCAGCAGCAAGACAGCGCCAGTGATGTGTCAAAGAAAAGGTACTTGTTTTTGTATAGTAAAAACTAAAAGTGGACACTTTAAGAATGGCAAATTCTGACGATAAATGTGATTTGCAGGAAGTCGAAGCCAAAGTGGACAGATCATGTAAGGATATACTCTGAGAGTGGACTCGAGGGGCCCCATGATGATGGATACAGTTGGCGCAAATATGGGCAGAAAGATATACTTGGAGCTGTTTACCCCAGGTAGAATTGGGCACTTATTTTCTGCACCTGAAAATTTATAAACACGATTGCGTCAAGTTGATTTGTGTAGAACAGAATGCGATACTAATGACATATAAAATATGGAATTTATGTCTGCAGAAGCTATTACCGATGCACCTATAGGAACATAAAACACTGCTGGGCTACAAAACAGGTACAACGGTCAGATGAAGATCCAACAGTGTTTGAGATAACATACAAAGGAAAACATACATGTGCGCCAGATTGCAATCTAAGTTCAGTACAAGAAGGGCAAATGCAGAAACAGAACAGCAATGCTAAAGATGTAATGCAATTCCAACCAGATGACATACTACTGAATATGAAAAACAATCTGCGAGTCAACACTGAAGATTCGAACAACAAGGAAATGGTATCTCACCCTCACCTAGAGTTGAGATCAGGATCAGCAGGATACTTGGTAAACGGTAGTTACCCATCAGCAAATTTGGATGGAACTCTGATGCAGATATTTGCATCTTCAGCTACGTCAGGGTCAAATTACTTGCCATTCCCAGTGTCTCCTATTGAGCGAACAAGCAGCTTTGGAGGAGGGTTTGGTACAGTTTGCTGCTCGGAATCAGATCGCAGTGACTTGTTTTCAAGCAATGCGTCAAGAACCAACTCTCCATATTTAGAATTGGATTTTAGTCTAGACCCTGCAAATGCTGATCAAACCTTCCCGTTTGATAGTCCAATATATTTTCCCTCATCCAACTAAGGGCCTGCACGGCAAGGTGAGACATAATGATAGATGGGTAATTTAGCTAGCACAAATCCGTGGTTCAGAATTGAATGTATCATTTCTATTACATTGTTATTCAGCATAGCGGCCACACAAGACTTATGAAATTCAAGTATTTCAGTAAGGATAAATCCACTTTTGCATTCAATACAGCATTCAGAAAGCGTCCTAAATTATAAGCTAATTCATAGCGGTCATATGGTATACTCTATATTACTGGGCCACTGGCTCCTGGCACAGCAAGGCTAACAAAAGTAGATTAAACTACACACAGGAATGAATAAGGGTTTCATACATCCCGTAGCCATCTCAATGAGACAAAAATGTAACAAACTGGAGAAAATCTATGTGCAATTTTTAAATTCAGATATACATCCACAAGCTACATGCATATACTTCACTTCACATAAACAACAATAATGATCAATGAAAGACAAAAGGTCTGTAATCATGTAAAATACACATTCAATCCAAAAACATGGAAATACTAAACCTTCATCAAATCAACCCAATCCAAATTAATACGAAGGCCACACATTTGATGTTTTTTTAACTATATTAACTACCAATCAAAGCTCATAAAAATCAATAATAACTACTCACAAGTCCACCAACCAAACTAAGGAGGAATAAAATCAAGAATGTGCAGACTTGAAAAACCAAATGCAACTCATGTTTCGGAAAAACCCTATTTGTCCGGCCCCTGTTCCCATTTTACCTTCCAAAAGGACCAAATTTGCGACATCGTGGTGGCCAATTTTGAGTAGAAATAAACTCTCTTGCGACATCGCGGGCAGAAACTTTAACAATTACTAGGGTTCCGGAGAACCAATCGACTCGGTTTATATTGAGTTTTTCAACTCAATTATTTGCTGCGAATATCTAAACCGGCTCATTTCATTTTTGATATTATAATAATTTCATGTAATTTTGAATAAATTTTTTATCAAAATTATGTAGTTTTAGTTCACTGTAAAATATTATTGCTGCACTGGATTTCAATCCATTTCTAATACGCTGCAAATTTAAAACAATAAAAATCAGTATAATAATAGTAAATACATCAGAGGATTTTATTTTGGATTAGCAACATTAAACTATAGTACTATCTGATACGAATTTTTGGTTTATGGTTCAACAAAGCAGAATGCTCAAAATGTGTTACAAATATTTTATTGGAGATGAACTTTTATGTGACAATTCAACAAAATAAATTTTGCTCTAGTGATGTTATACCATAAGAACTAAATTTAAATGGCGTTAATATTGTCAATGTGTTCGTTGGATTCAGATAGTGTTGCAACAACACTTTGAAGAGGTTTAAAACTATGTAGTTTTGACAAATGATTCATCCAAAACTATGTATGATTATTGACAAACGATTCATCCAAAACTATGTAGGATTATAATAAACCACGTCAAAATAACGTCATTTTGATGCTCGCAATAAATAACAACAAATAGATGCGCTTCATCGAACCCGTGTTCCTCATTCACTAAAATGTGGCTATTTAACCAAAAACTAACTCGTAAATAAGTTTACGTAATACTAGTAAAGTCAATGGTAGTCAAGTCTATTTATGCTAATGGCTTATATTATGATAGTACTAAGGATCGAGGATGGTCCTGGTCCTGGTCCTGGTCCATGCCATATTAAGTACTCCCTCCGTCCCGGTGAGTTTGTCCAAAAGCACCATTTGTACGCAAATTAAGATAGAAAGAAGGTATAAAATGTGTGGTTGAGAATAAATGAATAATAAGTAAATGAGTGAAAAAGTAAAATGTGTGGTGGAGAATAAAGGAAAGTGGACAAACATTAGGGGACGCTAAAAAAGGAAAGTGGACAAACTTAGCGGGACAGAGAGAGTAATATATAGACAGAGACAAAGTAAATTATGCAGTATGGCAGTCATCAACTTGTGTATCAAATCTACCATGGAAGCATTTACTATATATTCATACTTGTCAGAGCATCCCCAACGCAGTGCTTCAAATGGACTGTTAAGGTAAAAAAGCCCAGCTGGCACTTGATTATACAGATCCTTATAGCGAACCCTTCCTCCAACGCATGCGTCAAATTCTCTAAAATTATACAGATCTGGATGGGGGATCTCCATATTTGCTAGTCATCTCTCGTTCGCTATTTTCCTTTCTTATTGTTTTACTCATTCTTTGAGTTCCAATTTCACCTCATCTTCAAATTCGCATTTCTTTTTGGATTTGTATGACTTATGTGAAGGTTCTATCCTTCCAAATGTAAGATTCAAGATCTACCATTACTAGGGCTGATTGCTTGAATTGTTATCAGTTGCGTTTTAATTCGGATTGATGCGTTCTATAAATTAGGTTGGATCTTGAATGTTGAATATGAAATCGTATGTTATGACTCATTGGGACTTGGATTGAAGCCTGCGCAGGAATGAATGAAGGGAGGAGACAATAGAATGGGTGTGAGTCTTGAATTAAAAAGAATAAACATTATTTAACTTATTATACATAACAACTTATACACATTAGCGTTGGAGCATAATCGATTTTTGATCATCTAAAATTTACATAACTAATATAATATCATATTTTACATAAGTATTTTACCTCTTTGCATTGGGGATGCTCTCACCTAATCTTCCAACTCTATCTACTTTTAAAGAAATAAGCCAACAAAAAGTTCCACAAATAAGACACCAAAAACCCCCCAAAAAGTTGCACCTTTCCGGCTAAATACATCTAATATTTGACCTTTAAAACTTCAATAAACAATGCAAATTATCTTCGGTCCAATAATTCCCATCGCATCGATCCACAATTATGTCAAACCTCAAACCCACCTCAACCATCCACGTTACATGGGGTCATGAACAACGGCACATATAGAATTTAAAGCCATGCTTGGATACTTCCAAGAACTAGACAAAGCAAATTATTGCACGGTCCTAAACTAGTAATAATTGTTTAAAATATTCATGATATTATTGTAAGAAACATGTGCAGATCAATTCTCAGTTCCGGAAAATGATCAAGAGGCTCCATGTTTATTGCACATACACAAGCTCATTTACAGCCCTCTACAAGTTTAGAGATTTATAACATCAATGGAGAATATAGCACACTTCACACTTTTAATATCTTGAATAACAAGAAACACTGACAAGTGGTACTGTGAACCTATCGGATGTGGCTCTTCGAACCACTGTGGTATCATCTATCTCTGGCATCTCCTGGATTGTGTTGAGTACACGCACCGATCGACTTGGATCCACTGTAGAGAAAGAAACACTCCTGTGCTTCTCATTCGACGCAGCTTTGGTGATAAATGGATTGTTTGCACCATTGCTGACATTTGTTGAGGATCCAAAAACTAATTTCATAATCTTCTTGAATGACTTATTGGAAAGCTTACTTGCTTTCTTTGCCTTAGTTTGATGCTTGGTTAATGTTGTTATAGCCTGTACGGGTTGTGGAACGGTTAAAGGAAGAGCGCGTCGATCAGATAAATGCGGCATGGAGAGAGACCTGGAGGAGTCTTTGATGGCTGAGTCGAGTTGACGGTTGAATGAGTTGAGTTCAAATGAGTCGTAAAGTGAACTCTCACAATCCCATACTTGGGACTTGCTCGCTTGCTTGCTCATGATGTTCTGACCATCTAGGGCAGGGGGCTTTGTTTTCACTGTGGCTTCTACTTCAAGTACTTTTGTGCTACCATACCTCTCTACAGGTTTTATCGAGATCATCTGATGACCTGCCATATATCTGTCGTGTTTATGATTCTTACCTTGTTTGAAATATCTTGAAGCTTGCTCAAACTAGTTAGCTAGAGATCTGAAAAAATGGGACCAAGTGAGAGTTTAGATAAGAAGATAGAAAGAGAGAGAGACTAGGAGAATATAACACGATAAACGTTTGCTTAAATGAATTTATATACGCCTCTAGGTAGGATATGTGAAAGGTTCTAGGAGGATGTGCATTTTTTAGTAAGACGGAAAGACATGATCTCAACCGTTGGTTTTTATTGATCCAACAGTTGTTATTGGTAACTGTCAATCACCAACGGCCCGTATTTTTTGCAAATCCAACCGTCCAATTAATTAAGAACCAACTTTAATATAAAACCATCGAATTAATCAAATCAACAACCAAAATTACATTCTTATGTCTCACAAAATTTACATGTCATTCCAGAACTCAACTCGGTAGGATATTATGGACGGTAGCCAAACGTGGGGAACGCGTAAAGAGCGCCTTAGAGGTTTTAAATTAAACTAACTGAAGATATAAATGTAATATGTGCTGATACACATTGATAATTTCTTAGCAGATCGATGTTGATCTCTACGTGTTTGCATCGTGTATGTATGAATGTGTGCATTGACTAGAGCTCTCACTATTCAAACTTAAAAAAAGGGTTCCACATTCGTTACCAAGTACTTAACATGATCTTCGTTATATCGTTCCATATGCCAGAATTGCCCTTTTTCAAATGATCAAAGATAAATATGTATGGGTTACCATACTGATAGACTTTCAATCAAGCTATCCTTTGTGTTATTTATTGCATCCATATACATATGCACCCTTTCTATTATGTTGAATAATATAGAAGTCAGTTGATAGGTTGTCACACGTCGATCAGTTTACTAAAAATTATTAAGTAAATATTAGATCACAATATATAAACCAATTTTTAGGTCAAACTGGGAATTGACTCGTGAATACTTAACAAATTCAATTTATTTGTTGTGCGGTTCGAGATTATTGGTGACATAGAAAAGAACAACAGCAGCTATTGTTGCCTAACAACATAGGTTGGTTTGGCATGACAAGGAACTGGTCATTGTTTATTTAAATTAGGGTTTGAAATGGACTGGTGCCTGATTTCCGTGATATGCTAGCAGGAGCTGAGAATAATGACAACCATGTTCGTTAGAATGCAGGAGAATCAGGAAAAATAATCCATGAATAAACATCTATAATTTATCAACTATTGGACTGGTTGACAAAATAGATTGCACATCCTCAAATTAGGTTTAGGGAAGATTATAAATAATACAATTGGACTACTCATTATTAGCTCAAACAATCTCACTTTTGGATGATTGACTTGTCATTATCTTTGCAATTAGTTTTTTTTACTTTGAACAAACAGGTTCTTTTTCACGAGAGTTCAACATAATATCGTGCTCAGATAAAAAATTGTTAATTTTTATCTCTATAAATATTGATTATTTGTAACCATAAATCCAGTCAGTTCATTATTTACGTTAATTTATTTTCTTACAATTGTCAGATTGATCAAAATCATCCGTTGAATGATTCCTGTTTGGTGATTAAGCAAATGCAACCGCTGTTGGATTTTAGTGATTTTGATATTTTGGATTTTAATGAAATTCAATAATTTGAAGACAAAGCCAATGATTGATTCAACATTAATAAATTTGTCCCACTCCCTTTTTAATAAGTGTATATTAAAAGGATTATTATTGAAATAAAAATGTGATGCGAGGCTTTGGAAATGCCTACAGTGAAGCATCGAGTGTAATTAGAATGTACAAATTAATGTCTCCAATTATCATTATTTTACTAATTATTATTCACGCTCTGTTTCAACTAGTGACAATTAAACATAATTCCTCTCTTATCCATCAAACCTAAATTACAAAAAAACAAGTAAGATTGAGTTGATTTCTACTTACAGAATGATGGCACAAAGTTTTACTCAAAAGGCTAATGAGATTAGTCTGATTGGAACTAAGGGGCCTCATGACTTTGGTCTTCTCCCTTTCATCCTAGCCTCCAGGAGCTTTGCCTTCAAAGTATTCTCTTTTACAGCTGGCTCGTTTCTTGAAGATGATTCCCCTGTATTTACATCACTCGGTACAAGTTTCGACATCCACTGCCGCACTGGACTAGCACGCTTTCTGTACGAAGAAGTTTCCCCACGATCCTTTTGTACGTGCATACTTCCGCCTTCCGACATCAAGTGCTGGTTTCTTATTAGATATTCCATGGTGTAGTTTGAGCTTGAATAATTCCCATCATCTTCAGGAACTTCACATATTTCAGACTTTTGAGAATTTCGGATCCCTACAGCGTTTGGTTTATCTGCATTTTCATCTTCTGCATTTCTCGCCTGACACTCATTTTCATCAGTTGACACAGCCCACGACATCTGTTCTTCAAACTTAACTTGCAAACCAGATGGATTTAAACTTTTCATGCGTTCACGGGTCACTGGCTTCTGATTAGTTTTACTTGCAAGGCCTTCACTTGCCATTACACCCTCACTTCTATCATTACTATTTCTGGGTTTATTTAGCTCAAAACAATGTGTATCACTATCCACGGAGTCTTCATCTCCCGTGTTCTGTGGCCCACTCACGACATCATTCATAGGAACTGATTCCATCGAGCTTCGACGTAGCCTACTTTCCCGAGAGTTTCTGTTCAATTTTTGTCCCTTGACTCCTGATCCTGAAAGCCTGCTGCGTCTAGATTGAAGGAACTTCTCTACTTGAGGGCGTAGTTTGTCAACTACAGAGTACTTCTCAGCGTAGCCAGTCTCAGCCTCCCTAGTTTTCATCTGCATCCTTTCATTTACCCATGCCTCTGAAACATGGAAAATCAAACGATCTCGATCCATCCCATCGCTCTTCTCTTTTTCAGATAATCTTTGTCTCAAAGAATGAACCTCGAGCTCGTAGTCCTTGATTCCTTCAGCGAACTCGTCACATAATCCCTCCAATAACACTCGTGACGTTTTCTCTCTTTCAAGCTCCTCCGTGGCAGCAGTTAATGAAGTCTTTGCCTCAACCATTTCACGAGCCAGCTTTCTGTGGAGGCTCTCAGAGCGTTTCCTTAATTGCCTCTCACTTTCCAATTCATCCCTTGCGGACTGAAGTGCTGTGCTTACTCGGTCCTGCTCCTTACCCTTCCTGGTTATTTTGTCTTCAGTGATTTGTTTCATTAACTCTTCTATTTCTTGCCTATCAGCTTGCCGATCACGGGCTAACTCTTTGATTTTAGCACGAGCATTATGAAGCTCAATTTTCAACGCTTTTATCAACGATACACTGGAGGCATGTTGCTCTTCCAAGCTCCAAATTCGGTTCAACACCTTGAGGAGTTCAGTCGAAGTTTTGAGACTATAACTAGATTCGCCCATTCTGCCCTTAAATTCAAGTGAGCTGGTAGGGCTTGGAGCAATTATAGGGTTATAGCGAGTGATCTGGAATAGTAGAAAATATCAATATCACAATGTTAAGTGCTTAATTATGAAGAAGCTCCTCAGGATAAACTGCTCAAAACAAGAGGCTCGAGGTTTTCTTAGAGTATAAATAACTAATGAGGAATCTTGCAGAGTTTGTAACACAGTGAAAAGACCGCCACATGGACACCATTTAGGACGGTAGTTTAACCAACTGAAAAGTCACCGAATATAACTACTAACAAACTTACAAGCAACGATCTGATCTAGATCTAAGTACAACAGTTCACTATAAGTTTATTACCACATGCACCTCTTCCAAATAATAACTGTAAGTTTACTTTTTTATATGCATGTGTGATCATTCACAATGAGTTATTACTAGACAGTTCAACAATAAAAAAAGTTATGTGACACCTACACGGTAAACAGGATTTATCTCCTGATAGCAATAAAAAGGCATCCACGTTTGCAATTTACCATCGCGACAAACCATCCGAAACTGAAGGTGCAAATATGCTAGAAAATATACCTCCATGGAACTACTATAACTTGCAGGAGAAAGAGGTTGCTTGGAATGGCTACGCTTATCCATCGATCTATGATGTTGCATCAGAGCAGCAGCAATATGCCTCTTTAAACTACTCGCTGTTTCTGGCTGAAAATAAAAATAGAATAAAAAACCTTATGTCAGTAGTGTACAAAACCTTGTATTTGTATAAAAAACCTTGTACAAATACTCCGTGAACTGTACTATATAGATGAAAGTAATCAGTCTCCCAGTGGATAAAATAAACATAGGTTGAGATTCAAAAAAATTATTAGTTTTGGAAGAATCACGAGTCCATCTAAATATGCTCCGTTCTCTACAGTAAGAAACAGTAAGCAATAATTATACGAAAAGCTAAATATAACCTATTTATAAGGATATATAACGCAGACAAGCTATACAGTTTCTGTCACTGGTTTATATTGAAAATCTAGCACCTCAATAATAAGTAATAACTAAAGGGAGCAAACTCATTACAGAAAAACAAAGGCTAACACAATTCCTCACCAGTAGAGAATTTACAGGATTGATAAATGTTCTAGATACATAAATCCATCTCAATATGACACATTATGTCCGATTGTAGCAGGATTCACATCCACGAAAGATACACCTCTCTTAATAACTAGTTTTCAACTTAATCTTCTCATGAGCTAAATGCTTAACACTAAAAACAGCATCAGATGAACATAAAATCATAAAAGCAGATATCTTTTCGCAAAATTCTGAATCAGATTTCAACAGTAAAAAAGCAAATGAAATCTCAATGAAGCATTTCAACAAACACGTACAGTACCTGATCCGGAAACCGATCTACATCAGGATTCTCAACCCCCTTATCCTTCCCAGTTTGTCCCCGCCTCGCAGCCCTCCCCTGACCCTGAGACTCACTGGCACCACGATGCATCTTCCCAACCAACGGCCCAAAAAACTCCAACTCCCAAACCGCAGCCGCGAGCTTCCTAGCCGACACAGGCGACGACGGACTAGGGTTTTTCAGAACAGAAAAAGGTGCGTGCGGTTCAACAAAAGTAGAGCTGGAGAAGTTAATGTGCGCTCTCCATGGATGCACTGGAGTGCTTGGGCCCCCTTTGACGCTTTTTCTTGACAAAGCCGAAGCAAAGTTTACCTTTTGATTAACCAATTCGTCTTCTTTGTTGCCGTTGGGTTGCTTTTCATGGTGGCCCACTTGGCTTTTCTTCATCTCGTTCATACGGCGGAGCTGTTGCGTGTAAAGATTGGATCTTTGGAGTTGGGAGTGGGGTTGGTGGCTTGGTGGATCTTCATGGAGGCGATTTCTGGTGCGAGGCTGAGTTGTTGATTAATGTCGGTGATGAAAGTTGTGACCTTTATTTCTGGGAAGTAGACTAGAGCAGATGTGTAGTGCCACGTCAGGAGGCAGGAGATGAGACAAAGACTATGAGATTGTGTACAACAACAACAACTTGCTGCTGCCTTGTAAATTGTATTTTTTGTTCATTCTAAAAAAAACACCAGAAATTAAAAGATAAACAGGTGAAGGGTTATAAGAGACATGTATCTTTTAGAAAGACAAAAGAATATGATTTCAGCCGTTAATTTTTATCAATTCAACGGTTGATATTGGTAATCGTCAATCACTAACTGCCCGTGTTTTTTGCAAATCTAACAGTCTAATTAATTAAAAACCAACTTTAAGCTCAACCATCGAATTAATAAAATCAACAGCCAAAACTACGTCTTTATGTCTCATAAAATTTACATGTCTCTCAGAAGCCAACTATGATGAACATAATAAGTGAGTTGATTTTGATTGACAAAACTTTAGTCGCCCAAGTAAAGTTTTGGTTGAATTTCAATTTATTTGTTACATAGATTTTTAATTTTAAAGAATTGTCAGAGCATTGCTCTTGCCATATGCCAATCGAATAAATCTCTGTTTATTACTTCGATAGAATTAAGATAGAATTAAGATAGAATTAAGGTGGTAATAATCTACACTATATATAAAAGGAAAAGTCTGCTATTGACAAAGCCACAAATTTATTCAAATAGTATCTCTACAGTTATCATTTAATACCTACTTAAACATTATTCTAAAGTTAATATTATATATATGAGTATTTTATAATATAAATATGCACATATTGTTATGTGCACTTAGGGTGTTCATTGGGCCGGGCCTCATCCTAAAATGCCGAGCTCTAAATACGTAAAAATTTCGAGCTTTATGGTCAAATTCGGGCCGGGCCGGACCTCCCCTAAATTCAAAAGTCCGCTGACTTAGGGCATGACCGGTCCAAATCGGGTTTTTTCGGGCTTTTTACGAACTTTTTACGAGTTTTTCTGAAAATAAATAAATTTAATTTTAATATTTATATCATTTCAAAATATTTTTAATATTACATTGTGTTAATTTTAATATTTTTTAGTTATGTTAACGTTGAAGTTGGTTATTTAATCTACATATTTAAGTGTATGTTATCAAAATAAACGTCAAATAGTATTAAAATATTACGAGTTCGACACTAATATTCGAACAATGTACCAAATGTAATCAATATTTCAAGATTAGTTTTTATTATATTCATATTTTTAGTTATGTTAAAATTGAAGTTGGTTAATTAATTTACATATTTAAGTGTATGTTATCATAATAAACATCAAATAGTATTAAAATATTACGAATTCGACACTAATATTGACAAATAGTATAGTTTATATGAACGGGTTTTTCGGGCTTTGGATCGGGCCGGGCTTTCGGACCGATCAGGCTTCGAGAGACAAGCCCGAGTCCGGCCCTAATGTATCGGGCTCGGACCTCCATCGGGCCGACTGGCGGGGCGGACCGAACTTTTACCGGATCGAACCACCGAGCTTTTACCGGGCTTTCAGACCGACATGCCGTTTGAACACCCCAATGTGCACTAGGAAGTAGAAGTAGTTACAGTAATTCAAAATGAATTGGATTGGATTTTTGACTATGATGGGAGACAGTGCGCACCTGGCAGCAGAGGGATGCTGAAAGATACAATGATTAATCATCCATTCATCTAAGCATTCATATCCTGTGTCCGAAATAAATGGGCGCAACTGCCACTTTCACAAAGGTGGACACAGTCTCATGTTGGATTGGAACCCCTTCCAATCTCAGTTTGTATCAACCCAATGCATCCCGACCCGTATCCTCATTTGACATGATCCTCAACTGACCTGGAAAGGTTTCTGGACCACAACATATGTCACCTTCAAAAGTAGTAACATGTTTGGATTTTGGTATTTGAGCATTAACGTTATAAATTTTACAACTGGTCAGATTGTGAGGACTTTCCTTTTTTCAAATCAATTATATAATAAAATTTAACTCAATTTAATTAAAAAGTAAATGAAATAAATATTGAAGATTCAAGAGAGTTAAGATCAAAAGAGGCATTATTTTATGGTAAGACATAAGAACTTAATATCAACTGTTGATTTGATTAATCGGAAGGTTGAGATTAAAGTTAGTTTTTAATTAAAATGACGGTTGCATTTCCAAAAAACAACGAACGGTTGAGATTGACGGTTATCAATACCAACCATTCAATGATTAGAGATTAATGTTTGAAATGATATTCTACTATCCTACCAAAATATGAAAATATGCATGTCCCCCTAATCAATTCCAGACTTAAGATTATGATATTTACACTGAGTTTGGATCTTGAAGGACATTAAAGTTTTGTAAGGCATAAGGATTTCATCTCAACCATTGATTTTGATTAATCTAACGATTGTGATTAAATTAATTATGAATTAAAATAGGTGGTTGAATTAGCAAAATACACGGGCGGTTGAGAATGACGGTTATCAATATCAATTTTTGGATGAATTAAAATCAACGGTTGAGATGATGTCCTTCCGTTTCACAAAAAATTATCTGTCCTCCTAGAACTTGATCCATGATATTTACACTCAATATTTCTTTAATTCAAACCCAATTATGCTGTTTTTGAAGCTAACCTTGCATTACATCCATTTACCTTTGATTTTAATTTGCTTTGTGAAAATCCCGACGAACAGGGATTGATCGCTAAATCGTTACTCTTAATGCCACCAAACAGTAGAATAATTGTGCAGGATTGAGATCATGTGAGACATGATACATATGTAAGACAAGAGGACACAATCTGAGCCATTGATTTTAATAAATCGACGGTTGAGATTTAAGTTGATTTTTAATTAAACTAAGCGGTTGGATTTGCGAAAAACACGGGACGGTTGATTTTGACGGTTATTTTACGGTTAATTAAATAATAATTAATGAACGATCGATATTGTGTCCCTAAAACTTTACCTTAATTGTGCATTATCTAAATACATATGCACCTTCTAATTTGTGTTGTTTTTGTTAGATACAAGGAATAACCCAGTAAACAAACAAAAAAGGTACCAAAATGGTCTAAAAGCTCGTTCGGCTTACGTAAGGAATCGAAGAAAATTGTACTTAAATCAGAGGCAGGCAGAGATTATTCCTCAACTTGGACAACTTCATGCTTATGCCCACTCAATATGTATATAAAGGAAGCATCCCGTAAGGCCTACTGTTAGATCCGCGCATATAGTCAAAAGTTGGATGGCTCTCATTTCCTGAATCCGTCAAATTAAATGTCCATAGAATCCTGTCTACTTTTTTCTTAGTATCAATGTATTTATATATATGAGATAAGTAAAATGATTGGGGAGACATTACATCGTTTACTTTTTGTTTGTTCATTTTAATTCGTGAATATATTCGAATGCGTCGATAGGTATGACGTAGAGGTTCCCAAACACTCCGAGAGGTCTAAAAATTTCATTGGCACGGACGGCATGGGTTCGAAGTTGACTCGATGTATTATAGGTCCGAACTAAGGGTATGGTATGTACTATGTAGGCTTTGAGGTCTCATATCCGCAATACTTGTTAGTAGTTATGTTTTTACAAGAAAGGGAGCAAACAAAGAAAGGGCTTATAGATGCGAAAAAAGTGTTTTGCATAACACATTCTGAAGTAAATAAGGTAGAATCAAAACTTTTAAAAAATATAGCATTAACTATTGGATTGATAGAATTTAACGGTTGAAATGATGTCATTACGTATCAAATAAATTGATTTGTAGTCTTAAACCTTTTCTAAAAGACAGAAACAATGTTTAATAAATACTTCTAGTGCACATTAAATTAAAAGACATTGTTTAAAATTCACATATTATAAAGTAGTATACGTAGGACATATGGAAGGGTATAATGGAAATGTGAATCATGGATTAAAAAAACCCGCCAATTACACTCATTGTATTTTAAATATAGGATAATAGACATGATCATGAGAAACGATATAATTTTGTAAGACCGAATGCCAAATCTCAATTGTTTATTTGATTAATTCAACGGTCGATATTAAAGTTAAATTTTAATTAAATTGGCGATGAATTTGCAAAAGCTACGAATGATTGAATTTGACAGTTATATCTTGATTGAATCTCATATGTTGTATTGACAAAAAATCAACTACTTAAGTAACTTCATTCAGTCTCATAAATATTTACTTATCCTCATATAAACCTCTCGTGTAGAATAAATATAATTTTGTTTATAAATGAACTAAACTTTAAATTAAAATGAAAACATTTCCAAGTGTTTAAGCAATAAATAACATTTTACAGTTGTAGATTTTATCCAAATATAATTTCCAGTTGAAATTAAGATTTGATTTAAAAGTGAAAACCAGAAAAGAAAGCTGGCGAAGTGGCAGAGTGTATAAATAAAGGAGTGCGAAATGCTCGGCTGATCAATCAAATTGTACGACCTTCCTCCATCATTTCATCTATCCAACCAAACACGATGAACTGGCGATGATCTTTAACTCACCTCATCGCCTCAATATTCACTCCGCATCCCCAGTCGACAAAAGCTTCATCCTTTTTGCGATTACAGCCATTTCGTAAGCTCATTGTTTCCATACAAGTTTGCATTTTTAATCCATTTTTTGTGTTTCTGGACGATTTGATTTCTGGGTTCATTGGTTTAGGGTTGCACTGTTGGTTTTCGTGATTTTGCATTATAGGGTTTGGTTTTGGTTGATAAAGTTGTAATCTTTCCCCCCACATTGTTGGATTTTTCTAGGGTTTTAAGTTAGGAGTTGATTGTTGTTATAATAGTGGTGATGTTGTTATTTTTGATTGTGAAATAGGGTGTCTTGAGGGAGGACTGGAGGTTTGGTTGATTTGGATTGATAAACATGGGGACAGAAGCTGCAAATTCTACGTGTCCGAAACCGATGAAGGCTACCTCTAATGGTATATTCCAAGGAGAACATCCTCTTGATGCTGCCCTTCCGCTTGCCATTGTTCAAATATGTCTTGTGGTTGCGCTCACCCGAATTCTTGCTTTTTTACTTAAACCGTTGAGACAGCCTCGAGTCATAGCTGAGATCATTGTAAGTTCGTAAATCATCATTTTGTCTTATAATTTTCGGGAAATATATATTTTCACAATGAAAAAAATTGGTTTTGGCGACTAAAATTGTTATGATTGCAGGGAGGAGTATTACTTGGTCCCTCAGCACTTGGCCGTAACAAAGCCTACTTGGATTTGATTTTTCCTGCCAGAAGCTTAACGGTGTTAGATACTTTGGCGAATCTTGGACTTCTTTTTTTCCTATTTTTGGTAGGACTTGAGTTGGATATGAAATCCCTCCGTCGGACAGGGAAGAAAGCTCTTCTAATAGCAATAGCCGGGATTTCCTTTCCCTTTATATTAGGTATAGGTACATCGGTTGTACTGAGAGCCACAATTTCTAAAGGAGTTGAAAATGCACCATTTCTCGTATTCATGGGAGTAGCCCTTTCCATTACGGCCTTCCCTGTTTTGGCTCGAATTCTGGCTGAACTCAAGCTTTTAACCACGGATGTTGGTCGTATGGCAATGTCTGCTGCGGCAGTTAATGATGTTGCAGCGTGGATTTTGCTTGCTTTGGCGATTGCTTTATCTGGTGCAGGCCATTCTCCTCTGGTCTCCTTGTGGGTCTTTTTGGCTGGTGTCGGTTTTGTCACTGCTTGTATAGTCATTGTGCCTCTCACTTTCAAAAAAATGGCGGATCGCTGTACTGAGGGCGAGCCAGTGAATGAGCTATATATTTGTATCACCTTGGCATCTGTTCTTTTTGCTGGATTTTGTACAGATTTAATTGGAATTCATGCCTTGTTTGGCGCTTTTGTTTTCGGAGCTTTAATGCCTAAAGAAGGACCTTTTGCTGGAGCTATGGTCGAGAAAGTTGAGGATTTAGTGTCTGGTCTTTTCCTTCCATTATACTTTGTGTCAAGTGGACTAAAGACAAATGTAGCCACAATCCAAGGTGCTCAATCCTGGGGTCTTCTCGTTCTTGTCATATTCACAGCCTGTTTCGGTAAGATTGTAGGCACTGTTGTAGTCTCCCTTGCCAGCCGAGTACCTTTGCAGGAGGCTTTGGCTCTCGGATTCCTGATGAACACAAAGGGATTGGTGGAACTAATTGTTCTCAACATTGGAAAAGAAAGGAAAGTAAGTATACATACTCGAATCTGTACTTAAAAATGCTTTACTGAGGAATATTAATCTTGGCAATTTTGCAGGTGCTGAATGACCAAACGTTTGCGATCATGGTGTTAATGGCTCTTGTCACTACATTCATTACTACGCCACTAGTAATGGCTGTGTATAAACCTGCAAAGAGGAGTCGCAAGTCGGAGTATAAGCACAGGACAATCGAGAGAAAGGAAAAGGACACTAACGCTGAGCTTCGTATCCTGACATGCTTCCATAGTACATCAAACCTCCCAACTATTATTAACCTGATTGAGGCCTCAAGAGGTAGTGGTAAAAAGGAAGCACTGTGTGTATATGCGATGCACTTGATGGAGCTTTCGGAGAGATCATCTGCTATACTGATGGTTCACAAGGCTCGAAAGAATGGCATGCCCTTCTGGAATAAAAAGATGGGAGAATCAAACCAAATCATTGTTGCATTTGAAGCATTTAGGCAACTATGCAGAGTGACTATCAGGCCAATGACGGCCATTTCTCATATGCACAACATTCATGAGGATATTTGCTCAAGTGCTGAGAGGAAAATGGTTTCGATGATAATCTTACCGTTCCATAAGCACCAGAGGTTTGATGGGTCATTGGAAACTACTCGGCATGAGTTTAGACTGATCAACCAAAGAGTTCTTGAACATGCTCCGTGCTCAGTGGGAATCCTCGTTGATAGAGGCCTTGGTGGATCCTCACACGTTCAGGCAAGCAACGTATCATCAGTAATAACAGTCTTATTTTTTGGAGGCCCTGATGATCGTGAAGCTCTTGCATATGGTATACGCATGGCAGAACACCCTGGTATCAACCTAAAAGTGATCCGTTTCATACTAGCCTCAGGTACTCCTAAAGAAGCTACAAACGTGGATATCGATGACAGCCCTGAAAGGCAGCCAAACCCAGCAGATGCTCGAGCTCTCTCCACATTCAAGAAGAAAGTTTCAGATGATGGATCCATCAATTTTGAACAAGTTACAATAAAAAGCGCTCATGAAGTCATCGAAGTAATTCAGGAACATGCTCAGAGTAACATGTTCGTTGTAGGACGGATGTCAGATGGACAGGCTATATCAGGCCTTAACGTGAGGAATGAATGCCCTGAGCTTGGAGCAGTTGGTAACTTGCTGAGCTCACCAGAAATCAAAACACAGGCTTCCGTGTTGATCATTCAACAATATTACCAGGACAAGCAGGGTTTGTCGTGGTCAGATTCTTCAGTAAAAGAAATTGGAAATAGTAGCACAACTGATGGAGATTCTGAATCAAGTTGAGTGTGAATGTAACAACACTTTGTGTATCTCAATAAGAAATTCCTCTTCAGCCCTTGCATGTTCTAACAGCATAGCATCAGTTTACTACAGCCTTGTTTACATTATGTATAAGTTGTAAATGAAGATGCAAAATTGAAATACCAAGCTTGGCAACAGTACAGTCAGGTAGTGCAACTCCTTTTTTGCAATTCAAAGAATATCATTAACTCGCATAAGTGTCAAATAGTTGATGACAAAATGAGCCTTCCACACATTCATGACCATTTCAGAAGACCCAGGAGAAATATATACTCTCTGCTAACATTCTTGGATTTCTATATTTTCAAGTAATAAATAAACTGAGATTGGCTGCCAATGCCATATATTTACTCGCAACTTTTTCTATGGAATCATGGGTTACGACAAGCATGAGTCGAGTATAGCCATATGACGATCTTAGCCTGGAGGAATCAGCATATCTTTTTTCGGTTTGATGTCTTGTATTTGATTAGTTTGACCAGATAGGATCTTGACCTGTTATCACTGGATGCGGGATTTGAAATGTTAGCAACCGTCAACAATGAGAGTCTGAACTGTAATGACTTTCTTCACTGAAACTGAAGTTCTTGCTAAATGCCATTCTCCACATCTCAAGACGTGTAGCTTGTTCAGCTGAATCGACGATTTGGCTCTGTCCCACTTTAAGTCCATTATTTAGGTCTGAGACTGTCATGCTGTCAAAAGCTCTAACAATCTGCAACAAGTTTAATAGTATATGACTGTATGAGCAAAACAAACAGATATCTTCAAAAATAGTGAATCCTTATCCCGACCTTGTTGAACTTGCAAAGTCAATATATTACCTGTCCCATGCTGGGCCTCTTTGCAGCTGAATGCCGTACGCAAGCTGATGCTGCTTCCATTACTAGGAGCATTTCACTTGATACGTAATTTTGCCCGAGCCTTGGATCCACTAATCTTTCACATTTATCATGATCAGGTGCCTGCGTCAATATCGGGCGAGCCTAAAACACAGCACAGACAGGACGTTTGATCAGGAGTACTGCAAACTTTAAAATTACTCTGCAATTTGTAACCTCTTGAATTTTTTTAACATGTTAAGGCTAATGTTTCGAGGAGGGCACAAGGCAGCACAAGATAATACTTACCCATTCAACTAGACTCGCTTCTTCTACAGGTTTTGATGAATCTACAGGCTTACGTCCCGTAATCACCTCCAGAAGCACAACTCCAAATGAGTAGACGTCAGATTTTTCAGTGAGTTTACCGCTTGATGCATACTCAGGAGCCAAATATCTGAGAGATGAACCAATCAATAATAATCATATGTTATTTAAAAATTTCAATGATATATCAAACATTCAAGCTTGAAATTGATACAATCCATAAGAGCTGACGTACCCAAAGGTCCCCATCACACGCGTGGTCACATGTGTATTTGTATCGAGAGCAATTCTAGCAAGTCCAAAATCAGATACCTGAAAATTTCAACATGACAGTTAATCTAACATGCATAGGGCAAGATGCAATTAAAATTTAGTATAAATGTTTTCAGCTTACCCGAGCTTCATAGTTGTCGTCCAAAAGTATGTTGGATGACTTAATATCCCTGTGAATGACTCGAGGACGACCTATCAGATGGAAAAAAGTACAATTTAAGCCATTTCTAATATTATGTTCTCAAACCAAAAGCATTTTCTCTATAGTTCATGGAAAAAATATAATTGCATTAACGTATTCAAAACTCAAAAAGCCAGTTACTGATGAGATGTCATGTGCATTTTTTACGTATGCAATAAATTTCTGTAAATATAAAGTGCCATGCTAAAAGCAATGTGAATTAGCTATGCATGGATTTGATGCCAACAGTTTGAAAACACTCTAAGTAAAAAATGGAACAAAAGATAAATCATCTGAAAGTGGTCGTGCAATGGTTAATGTATTAGAGAAATAAAGAAATGCATTCAGTACATACAGTCTTGATGCAGATAAGATATTCCACGAGCTGCACCAGCAGCAACCTTTATGCGAGTGGCCCAATCCATGAGCGGCTGGTTTCCCCCTGAATATATATGCAACCCCATCAGGATGACATTCTAAATGTTTAACAGTAAGATAGATGAAACTAAATTAATCAAAGCTCACCATGAAGATGAAAATGAAGGGTGTTGTTAGGGACATAGTCATAGACGAGCAGCCGGTTGCTGCCTGAAATGCAGTAACCAACTAAAGAAACCAAATGGCGGTGGTGTATTCGACTGATTATCTCCACTTCTGCTTTGAACTCTCTTTCCCCCTGACCACTACCAACCTTTAACTTTTTCACTGCTATTGCCTTCCCGTCTGGCTTGAATCCTTTGTAAACAGAACCAAACCCACCCTCGCCCAAGAAGTACTCAGACGCAAACCCATGAGTTGCGCTTTCTAGCTCTTCATACGTAAATAATGACGTTGAACGCCCTAGTCCCTCATTTTCCGCCACTGAAGATGCAGAATCACTCCCATAACCATGCCCAGGAGATTGAACTTTCAAGAACGATAACTCTGGGTTCAAAAGGTCATGTTTCATAAGCTTCCAGACTTACCTCAATAATATACCAACACATGTTTGTTTGCAAATCAAGACTTCTGCTGGTATTTAATGATACCACGAAATTGAAAAGTCGGTAACGCAGTTATTTAGACTAGCACAGCGTTTGAGATGTGATCATAGCATCAAATATATCCAAGAAAAATAAATAATGAAGGCAGAGAAAGGGCAATAAAACAAACCTGCTTCAGGGGAAGAGGCTCCATAAGATGGCATAATGTATCCACTGCGCACTCTAGTTACCCTTCTCCGCTTTTTAAACAAATACATAAAAATTAAGAAGATGATCGCAGCCGAGAAAACCACTCCTAGAGTAGCACCAATTATAATGACCTTATGGTCACTTTTGATCCCTGGTAAGCTATCTGGTTGACTAGGAGGAGGAGCAAAAGGTGAGTCTGGAGGTGGAATGGCAGGGGGAGGGGGTGAAAAACTAATAACTGGTGAAGGTGGTGGTGACTTTGGTAGAGGAGGAGGCGGTGGTTGGGAAACAGGAGCTGGAGGTGATATGCCAGGAGGAGGGGGTGATTTAGGCGGTGGAGGTGATTTCTTGGCAGGCGGAGGTGGAGAGTCAGAAGGCGGGTCAGCTGGAGGTGGTGGCGAAGGTGGATTTTTAGGAGGGTCAACAGGTGAGGGAGGAGGGGGAGGTGAGACTGCAGGAGGTGGAGGCGAAGGGGGACTCTTGGGTGGATTAGGTGGAGGTGGTGGTGCACTTTTAGGAGGATCAGACGGAGGTGGAGGAGAAGGAATATCTGGTGGGGGAGGCGAAGGTGTACTTGGTGGTGGTGGAGATGTATTATCAGGCGGGGGAGGCGTAAGTGTATTTGATGGCGGTGGAGAATTGTTATCAGGTGGAGGAGGCGTAGGTGTACTTGGTGGCGGTGGAGAAGGTGTGGGTTGAGCAGGCGGAGGAGATACTACAGGAGGTGTTAACGGAGGGGAAGGTTGAGCAGGTGGTGGCGGAGCAGTAGCTCCAGGGTCAGGTGGATTTGCTTTAGGCTGCGAAACCGGTGGAGTTTCACTACTTCCCAAAGGCGGAGGAGCTGACCCTTTGTTGGACATTCTACCAATTCCCTAACTCCTAATACTCCAGTTTCCACGCAATCTTCAAATTCAACTCGACAATCAATGAAAATTCTTCAAAATCACAAGGTCATCATAATTCAGTACTAAAAAATCATTAAAGCTATCCCCGTAGCTATTGCATCCAGCAAGAAACCTCAGTACCACCAAACTCCAACAACCAATCCTCAAACTCTCTTCCAACCCTGAAAGACCTTTTCTTCAAAAATTCAATCTCAGTAAACTCCACTTAAGAATCAAACCTCAATCTGTCTCCAGAAAACACAAATCTAAACCTCACCAACAGCCCTAATATCAAAACTCTAACAAAACCCAGATCGAAATCCAGCAAAACGAAACCCTAATTTCACCAACAACCGACAACACTTCACTAAGCATCAACACTACTTAAACGAAGAAAGCTCTTACCTTTGAGAACCCAAACGCCCAATAGCATCAAATCGATCAACCAAAAGTCGGTCCTTCAACATCAAGAAGTAAAATCAACGCGTCAGTGGGAACACAACTCCGATGTAAATCTCAATCAGCTACACAGAAAGTTTCAATTTTTGGCACATTTCCCGATTTGGTCAGATTGAATTTTCACGCGGTAATTGTCACTATCATCGTCATCATCGTCATTAAACCAGAATTAGCGTCTACTGCAAATCTTGATTCAAAAGATTTTCTGTCAGCTGAAAATTACAATTAATTAAATACTAATTTTTATTTAGTCAACATAGATTAATATTGAGTTTAATAGAAATCGATGAAAACGATGGCTTAGTTTGGTAATATCCGTATGACGCCAACTCAATTAATTTGAATGATTTCTGATTTGTTACTAATTTTTTTTGATTGATTAAACATAAAATGATAACTTTTTTTTGATGGATCCACGGACGCAAACGAGAGGAAAGAGAAGTTCCAGAAAAATTTGAGGAAAAGTGATGAGGCCAGAGTTCGAATACCGTGTAAATAGTAACTTTGATGATTTAATTGATTAAGAATAGATCAAAAGTTGAAGTTTGAAAGCAATTTTATAACATTTGACTCGTTCTCAAAGCAGATGGAAACAAGAGGCCAAACATATGTTACACGTTTTAAATATTAAGTTTGGAATGAAAGTTTATAAGACGGAAGTACATGATCTCAATCGTTGATTTTTATAAATCCAACAGTTGATATTGAGAACCGTCGATCACCAACCGTTCGTGTTTTTTTGCAAACTCAACTGTCCAATTAATTAAAATCAACTTTAATCTCAACCTTCAAATTAATCAAATCAACGGCCAATATTACGTCTTTATATTTCACAAAATTTACACGCCTCTCTAGTTACTGTGGATTTTACAACTATTAGTTTTAATATTTTACTTTTAAATTATGATAATAATGAGTAAATTACGTGGTAAATTAAAGTTAAAATGCACATAAATAATTGTGCTAGAAGTCAATTACTAGTAGTAATATGCATCGATTTCTGCTTATTCATATAAAACTGCTACGTCGTCATCTGAAAACAGTCAGCTAACTAATTCAATATTTTGAAAATAATGGATTCATTCTTGTAGTTCAATATTAACAATTATAAATGAGGATGCGTTGTTAGAGACTTTTCAAATCATTACAAAATGTTCCACACAAGGTAGAGAAATATTAAGCCTGACTGGTTCCTTATTTCTGTCAAAGCCAAACGGCAAGTTAGTTGCCTAGTTTTTGTGCAGAATGGCACAGTTCTGACAGACACTGCGTGAATTGAAGGGAGAACCCTGTGTAAATAGTTTAGAATAACTGAAGCTAACAAGTCAATCATGAGACAAATAATTTAGGAGAGGAGAACAATGTTACAACAACAGTGGTGTGGGAACCCTACCGGGAATCTTAAAAAGATCCAGTGGATGAATCATGTGCGTGTAGGTGGATTGACTCTCTTTACCCCATTATGCAATCAGTAGCCTGGTTGCAACATGTCACTATCATACTTGATGGAAAACTTCTAAACTCGAGATCAAGGACCACCAACTTTCTTCTATTCAAGGGGAGCAACTATACAAGCCCTTCAGCTCCAATTTTCCCATTCATTATATGAGGGTGGGGGGCTGTCACATAGCTCTTACTTCTACTACGCAGCTTCTCGGCTAATGATTTGTTCTCCTCAGCCAGAGTGGCTAACTGTGGAAGAAATTTTGATTAATTGACCTTTTCCATAGAGAAATAGTACAAGGAAAAAGAAGGGGCATTAAACACAGTAACACGGGTAAATAAAGGTACCTGCTTCTGGACGCGCTCTCTTTCAGTAGCTATTTGTGCAACCATGTCCATAATTAGCTTACTCTTAATATTAATATCTGTTGAAATTGCTAACTTTTCACTATTCATCTCTTCCAGAGATGTCTCCAAGAACTCTAATCTGTCCCTCAAAAAACTTAATTCCTTGCTCAGCTCAAAATTTGATTCAGACAGCAAAAGGCATTGCTCCTCTGTGCTTTCATTTTTACTTTCATATTTAGAGACCTTGGATTTCAAATCTTCGATCAATGTTTCCATGTCCCATATTGCGGTGTATAAAAGAGTCTGCTGCTCTTGACTTGCTTCATTGGCTGCGTTTTTATATTGCAACTGAATTTCCAAGTCTCTCAGCTGCTTCTCCAGCAATGTTATCTTTTCAACATTTGGATCGTTACTTTTAAGGAATCCAATCTCCTCAGTGAGTTCCAAATTGGTCTCCGTTAGTATAGTTACCTTGGCTTCAGCACTTTCCGCCCTACTTTCAGCAATTGCTATTGTTTCTCTTAAGCTGCCCACCTCACCAGTGGTTGAAGTTTGATTGCGTGTTTCTGACTCATTCAATTTCCCTTCTAGAAGTTTCACCTTTTCACGAAGAGCATGCAGCTCTAAGTTCTCTTTCTCGCGCATGCCGAATACACTGGTTTCTAAACTAGCGGACTGTGCTTGGAGCTGCGTTATTAATTCATCCTTGACTTTAAGTTGGTCAACACAATTTTCAAGTCTGGTTTTTAGATCATTTTCTCGGTGCAAGGACATATTCAACTGGAACTGAACAATCTGAAGTCGGCTCAAAATTTCCTTTGAAGTGCATTTAAAAACTTCAGCAGCATGATCGGCTTCAAGAAACTTTCCCCACGCAGCCTCTTTCACGTCTTCCATACGTGAAACGGATTGTTCAGTATAATGTAACTTCTGTTTAAGCTCCTCTTCACGTTCTCTCGCATCTAAATATTTCTTTTCAAGATCTAACTCTGTTGCAAGTGATTTTTCTAGCATCCTTAGGATGTCTCTTTGATTATCAGTCTGCATCATCGAATTGCCAGAGAGTGGAGATTGCGCAATACCTACACCATCATCAAACTCAAACGTACCTGTCAAATTAAACCATACTTCTGATATAAGAATTCGAGTCAAATACTAGTAGACATGAGAAAATATTCACAATCCAAAAGGTTGCTCATTACTTACTATTCTCACTCTGAAAAGCCAGCACCGATTGCTGCAACTTGGCAGACAGAATCTTCATCTCCAAAACTTTTTCTTGAAACTGATTCAAGGACTCCTCAGAAACACCTAGTTTATCCTCCAAAATATCAAAAAACTCCCCTTTCTCCTCGCACAAACTCATCCTCTCCCGCAAATCAACAAGTTTCACCCGCAATGCACTCACATTCATATCCAACTCCAACACCTCCCCATCTAGAAACCCTGATAAAAAATCAAACACCAACGCCTTCCCAACGAACTCCTCTGACTTAACGCCTTCACGCATCCCACCAATCTCTTCCAACTCATCCCACGCCAATGCATGCGACAAAAGCATATGCAAATTCACCAATTTCTCCAAGGAACACTCCAAGTTCAAATCCACTTCAGATAACACATCCATAGCACCACTCAATCCTTCCACAAACTCAGCCATTTTCAGTACTCAAACTCCTACCAGATTTTTTTGCATATAAAATAAGTCAAAATCAACAAAAAGTCAAAACCTACAATGAAGATTTTGAAACCCTAATTCGCTAATCTCAAAAATCATTCGTCAAAACAAACCTGGATAACATAAAGCCTAAACTACGATAATCGAGCAGAATCTAACATTGAATTTTGAGATTTAATATGCGAATAGTCGGTTTACCTGAAGCACGTAAATCGACGGGATCTTCAGCGTTGGTGCAATCGAAGTGAATCGCTGTCTGCGGCTGCTTCGGTTTTGAGAATCGTCATCGGTTCGGCTTCGCTGGCTGATCGTGGAGCAGTTGGTGGATGGCGCTAAAGTGCGCCGAGAGCGTCGTGGAAATTAATGGCGACTAGTTTATTCAAGGTTGAAAGATCGGCGTATGTTAGCATGGGACCTACTTCAATTATTGGTCCATTGGGCATGAAAGTATGAATTGATGATGCTGTATGACGTGTGTTGACGGGCCAAACTACAATTGTCATTGGGCCTCGAGTTTGTCATATTGGCCCATTAGATGGGTACACAGTTCTAAACCTACTAATTTTTCAATTTAGCATGTGGCACAATGGTTATGCTCTTAATTTAGAGGTGTTGAAGCCTGAAGGTCACTGGTTCACAAAAATAGTTTTTTTTAAAAGATTAGAGACTGATGCATAGTGAAATTGTGTTGTGTTCTTGATTAGGTTCCATACTTATGATTTGATAACTGTCAATCATCAACTGCTCATATTTTTTACATATCTAATAATCCAATTAATTAAAAACCAAATCATTAAGTATTATTGAGGTTATGTCTGTACTAAACTTATGGGACAAAACAAGTTTAGTTTATGCACATTCTATGTACAAATGCTTAAAATAAAGAATCATTTTGCCGAAAACCACCATCTCAATACCTAATTTTTAACAAAATCACTCATTCAAAATTTTTTTAGATAAAAACCCATAAATTTCAAATCGTTAAATACTGACACCCCGTTTTCGGTTCAGGCGTCTTTTACCGAAGAACTGTTCGTTGACCAGTTAACCATGTTTTAAATCAAATTTTTTCGTTAATATACTTATCAAACAATACTATTAAACTTTATATGATTTTATTTTTGTTCAATTGTGCTAGAATTATCCAAAAACTCATAACACAAACTTTAATCTATCACTACAAACTCAACAAATCAAAGCATTTCTCGACATTAATCTTTAATTATCCTTCTCTGCCACTTCTCTGCCTTCTCTCCTAACTCTTCTTTCATCTTCATCCTTCTTCCTTCATCAGCCAACTCTCCAGGGTAAAGGAGAGGATCTCCTCCACGGAATGGATCCATCTACCTCTACCCCAAGGAGCTTTTGATCTTATGTTTTGTTTTTTCATCCTTTCATCGGTAGTCTCCACCACATCCACCACCGTCATCATGCATGTGGCCGATTGCCACCTCCTCGACCATCTCTTACCTCCACGGTCACATGCATGTGACGGATTGGCTTCCTAGATCTATCTATGTCATGTTTATAAATAATCGACATAGTTTTTGTTTGTTAATATGTAATCCATCCTTAACGGATGATTGTTGTTCCATGGAGGGCTTCATCCCATCATGTTTTGTGCTGCGTAATAAGGCTTGATATATGCCAAAGGTTACTTTGATGTTCGGGTATCAGATCAGTGGGAGTTGATGGTTAATGTGCCGTTTGTGGCCTGTTCGTTTAATGTTTTATTGAGATACTCATTGTTGAAGTGTCTTAAGCTTTGTACCATCATTTATGTTTTACTTTGTAATCATGTGGTGAGGTACTCATGGTTCAAATGAAATGCTTTTATCAAAAAAAAACATTAATCTTTAATTGCTTTTATATTTGGGTTATGATGTTATTAGATTAGTTTTTTAGGGTTGAAAATTAGATTTCAATCATCGTCAACTTAGTCAACGACCAATTTTCCCGCAAAAAGATTTCGAAACCGGCGATAAGGTGTCAAGATTTAATGAATTGGAATTGATAGGTGGTTATCTCAAAAATAATAATTTGAAGAGGTGATTTTCTTAAAATTTAGGTATTAAGAGAGGTTTTCGGCAAAAAAAAACTTTAAGTAAATGAAAGAAAACAAAAAGCTAAATGAATCATAAGAGCACTCCCCACCATGGTTTTTTTTACCATGAGATTCTACCATAAGAGATTGTATAAAAAAACCATGCATCCCCCACCATGGTTTTTTGCATGGTTTTTTTGATCATCGCTTGATTTTTTCATGGTTTTTCATGAAAAAAAACATCTCATGGTAGAATTTGAGAATCTACCATGAAAAATAAACCAATCAAAACGTGCCACGTGTACTGTGTAAGAATTTTTTACTGTTCATATTAGATATTATAATGATTGTATCTTAAAAATAACAAAATTTTGATTTTAAAAAATATACCGTTTAATTTACCTCTTTTAAGTCTACAAATGGACACCCATTTTGATATATTTTAATATATTTTTGAATACTTTTATTTGTTGATTGATGGATTTGAGAAGAAAATGATGGTTTTTTCTTGTGAATTATGGTGGAGATGTCCATAATCTTTTTTAGTGTGAATCATAATTTGATGAGATATAAAATTGAAGAGATATGAATGGTAAATTTTTATTACCATGGTGAAGGATGCAAAAAAACCCCTTAAAATAAATGAAAGAAAGCAAAAAGCTTAATGAATCATAATGTAGGGAAATTAGTGGTTTTGGTGCAACTAAATTACTTCAGTAAAGTAAGTAGTGGATTTTGAGAGATTATTTTACAACCCGGATATCCGCGGCGGTGGTTAATCATGGTTTCCCTCATTTTGTTGCAAGCGTTGTAGTATAAATTCAGGAACTTTACGATTTCAAGGCTCCTTTCTAGTCACTCCTTTCCCTTGTTTCATTCATAAAGTTTCAAACTTTCTGAGTCTAATTCATGCTTGCTCTCTTGTTGAAGTCTCTGTAGATGTTGTGAGTAGGCAGATATTGTTGCAGAGGACGTTTTTAAGCTGAAAAGGAGGTGGGGTTGAACTGGATTGAATGGAGATTTAAAAGCCCTAATTGAATTTAGTTTGCAGATGTAGAAAGGGATTTGAATGATGGAGACTTGGACAGGTGAAGACCAGAAGTATGCACTTATTCTGAAATGGGTACCACTTTTCTCTCTTACCCTTTTTGGTTTCAGGTCTCTTTCACTCGATGTAATATTGACTAGGGTTTTGAATCTGCATCTATTGCTCTCTTTGAATTTAATGGATGAGGGGTAGGTTAGCTTTAGTTTTTGCTCAATTTTTTATAGTTCTCTGGACTTAGTTGCTGGCTCTATCACCACTTTTGTCCTTGTTTCATTCATCTATGGTCTACTGCACCCTATGTACTTGTAATTGATCTTGGATGCTGTTTTGGTACTTGGATCTCTGATCTTTAACAAAAGTTAGTTCCAACTCCAAGCCCTTAATTAGTTGATGTGGGTCATCTAATATGCTAGTTTGAAATCCTTTAAAACTAGTTGTTGGGCATCTTGCCCTCATTTTAATGGATTTGTCTACCAGTTTGAATGACACTTTTGAAGCTTTCAGTGCCTTGTAACCATTTGTGTATGAGTTTTTTCAGGTTCAGGCGTTTTGCACTTACTGAAATCTTAGATATCTATGCATGAGTTGGGTTGATCTTGATTTTTTTGAACTCGTGGCAACCTAAAGATAGAAGCTTTCTGCTTCTGCAGGTGGCAATTGTGAAGGAAATAATATACTGAGCAGTGGGAATAAATTTGAGGCAGAAAAGAGAACTGAGAATTCTCTTATGTCATCAGACTCGCATAACTGCAGTGACAACTTACCTGGTTACTCGATGGGCTTAACTTCAGCCGCAGCTAGTGAAGGGAATGTGACTGGCTCAGCCTTTTGTGCTTCTGATCCAATGATGAGTTGGTGTCCAGATTCAAGGAAAAGGCCTGCAGAGACCCCCAGTGTGGGGTTTTGCGGCATTGATGAAGGCGGTAATTTTGCTAGTTCACTGAGTATGTTAAAACACTCGAGAGGGAACAGCATTGAGATGGTGAGACCGATGTTTGTTGGTGGATGGAATAATTCATTGCCGAAACGGGGCTTTTTGTTGCCTAGTGGTCCTGGAGTGCTTCATCTAAGTTTAACCCAGTTCCCATCTGATTTTGGCATTATTGAGCGCGCTGAAAGGATGTCTTCTTTTGGCAGTAGGAGTTTCAGTAATATGATGAATACTTTTGCTTCTCCAGAGTCAATTAGTCCACTCGCCAAATGTAGACCTGTTGCTAGCGGATCCTTATCTTTTGACAATGGTGTTAGTACGGCTTTGATAGAGTCCGCTGAGTGTGCTGATCAAAATGGGAGTTTAATTATGAATAAGAGTGTTGCAAGGTCTCTTGATGAACCGAGACAGGGTCTTGGTGCATCTAGCAATGAGTCTGACAAAGTGAATCTCAGAAGTTGTGATGGGGAAGAGGAGCCTTCTACAATAGGTGTGGCTGGTGAATTTTGTTGTGCCTGGGCCTATGGCACCAATAAGAGCAAAAGAGCTTGTCAGCTAAAACGCGTATTTATTGATTGCATTTTTGAATTGTGATTTCTCAGGATTGTGCATATCTTAATGTAACAACTTATTTCTGCACGTAGAATGCAATGGCCAACAGCTTCCATGACTTCCATCAGTTGTCAGTGGAGGGAGCTAGACCGGATGGTCAAACTCAGCTGATAAGCAAGCAGAATCCATTATTAGGCACCAATGATAAAGCTTCTGAGAACACACAACAAAAGTCCCAAGGCATAGATACACCGAAAGATGAGTATCTCCATGTTAGAACTCGTAGAGGACAGGCAACAAACAGTCACAGCTTGCGGAAAGGGTATGTATATTATGAAAGACTCGGTTTTATACACAAAGTGACTTTTCTTTAGTATCTTTCTTTAGGTAAGAAGAGAAAAAATCAGCAAGCGGATGGAATTCCTGCAAGATCTTGCTCCTGGCTGTTGCAAGGTATTTCTGGTCGATTACAATATTACATTAACGAGTTCAAATTATCCAATTGTTGGTTATTTAGTCTGGTTTTGTTGGCATTTGCAGGTGATGGGCAAGGCAGCAATGCTTGACAAAATTACTAACTATGTACAGTCTTTACAAAGGCAGGTTGAGGTAAGTGTAAGACAAAGATCGATTTAATTTTCTCCCTTAGTCGTGATCAATTTCTGAAGACTACAAAATGTTTTTGCTCAGTTTCTATCAATGAAATTATCCACAGTCAGTCCTCGGCTGGATTTTGACACTGAAAGTCTCCTTACGAAAGATGTAAGTAGCTAGTATCTTCGTGTGAACTTCAGCTATTATAATTTGGTACAAGGCGCTCTCTCAAATCCAGAACAATGTATTATCATTGATCGCAGATGTATCAGTCGCAAGCAACACCAGCATCATCTTTGGGTCTTATCCGCATCTACTTCCTTCACCAACTGCACATTATCAAACAAATCTCTCTACTTCAGGGAACTCCGACATGAGAAGAACAATGAGCTCTCACTTGGCTGACATAGGATACAAAGAACCCGATCCTCAGGTTTAAACATCTCCTTATACTTTTATACTCCATTAATCACACTGCATGAAATGAACTTCGAGATCTTTACATGCATATTTATCATTCAGCTTGCTAATATGTGGGACAATGATCTCCACCATGTCATCCACACGGGTCTTGGAAATTCCATTGAATCCGCCAAGAGCCAGGAACTCAATGGTATAACGGTTAGCTGCCTTATTTTTGTGACACATTATTCTCATAGTTCCAACTTACATAATTTACATATAATCCAATTCATTCATTTTCAGATTCATACTAATCTGGTCCAATGAAATCTGAACCATAAAGTCCCTGCTCATAACATTTACCAACATTCAAAAGCTGCCACCTTTCTGAATATATTATTACTATCTGAAAGCCAGAGAGTAGTACTGCGGCTAAAACCCAGCCTGAAATGCCAGGGCATTGAAAATGCCCCAGCTTTTCAAACAGATCAGCTTGGCGTCTAATTATCAGACAGTGCTGGGTAAGTACTTGAATATGTTAAGTAATTTTCATTTTGTCATATACAGAACTTGCTTTGGGTTTAAGGTTGTGGTAGTCTGTTTTGAAATAAAGTATTGTCTTATTGTAGAGAATATGTTTATATGGAAATTTGTTGATATAAAAATAGTTGTTAATAATTTAAAGATCTTCTGGTTCTATGAATGATTATAAATGTTTTAAGTAGGGAACTCTTGTTCATCCGTGAACAACTAATTTATGGTGAGATTTGAAGTCTACCTTGGAGATGATGCATCTGTGTATGGGTTCTAGAACGGTAAGTACCGCTAACTAAATCTGGGATCTTGTTCATTCGGCTCAATAGGTTTGCAGCTATTTCCCTGGCATTTGCATTTCCACTGTGATAGACATTTACTAGTGTAGCATGTAACCATCTATCCTGTGATATATCTGAAACTGACTTGTCTTTTCCATTGATCAGGAATTTCTCAAGAACCCAGAAAGCTTTTTGCCGTAGACTGTCTTGCTTGTGCTCTTTCACTGCTTTCAGAAGGCGGTGTGTTGCATCAAATGAAGATAGCATTGTTATGCTTTTGTCTGAATCAACATTGTCATCCAAAAGAGTATGAATAGCGGACAGTGCTGCTTCAACCACCTCTGCATTTTCATTATCCAAGCAAGCTAAGAGCTTCTCGACTGCCTTGGCTTCAACCAAACAGAATGTCTCTTGTGCAGAACATATACCCTTATGAATTGGGCAACATGTTATTAGAGTTATACCCTTCTTGCTCGGCAACCTGCATTTTAGGATATTGAGAAGCTTGGAAGATTTCGTAAAATTTGGAATATTGGCCTGTGATGGCTGCTTTGACAAAGTGCTAGACTGCGATGAGAGATTGCCAACCCAATCACGGACAGCCGTTGCACTTCATCACTAGATGTATCCACGAGTAGCTCTGTGAACATAGAAGTGAGGTTGTGGTTTCGTGCAAGGTACAACATCTGGGGCTCATATAGCGTTGCTGTGAATCTTACTAGTATACCAACTAGGCCTTCCAAGTAAGACTTCGCATGTCTATTTCTTCGTATTCCATTTCTCTGAACTTGCTCTATTAGTTTGACAACTGTTGCAGCTGCATTGAAATTGAGAAGAGAAAGGTTGAGTGTTAAGTTCTGATGAGGTAGTTTTGCAAGAAAATTAGCAGCAACTGCTTTCTTTTCGGTTATCATATTTTCATCTTCTGGAATCCTAATCAGGTTCTCAGGTAGGCCTTTTGTTTTGCAGAGCTTGTCCACCAGCATATTGCCGATATGTGGTGATAGCTTGATGAGTAACTTAATGGTTGCAATCCCAATTTCTTCATGCAGATAGTTTATGAATCCAATCAACGTGTAACTTGTTTCTGTCTCTTTGATCACTGATACTATTGCAGCCATTATTTTTGGGGAATCCGCTAAGCACAGGAGAATTCTGATGAGGTTGAGGTTGACTTCATCTGGGGTTGAATTTCTGATCAGGCAGGTTATGTTGTACACAGTGTAGTCTGAAGCCATTGTATGGCCCTGGTCGTTGACAGACAGTTTTTCAAGCTCAACACCTGACTCAAGTATGTTTGCAATTATTCCAGTGGCTTCTCGTCTCAAATCTGCTGGTTCGTCCTTGTGATTCTTCCTATTCAGTATTTCTTCTGCCATCATTTGAATCACTCCAGCTTCTATCAATATTTTGCTGCTTGTGTGAAATGTTGAAATCTGCTCAAGTGCTTTAAATGCGACCTTTCTGTTCAGGGAACCCCCTCGACGAGCCATTTTGGTAAGGGCCGGCGAAGCCTTTTGTGCTACGAAACATTTGTCTTCGTGGCTAAGGATAACATCTCCTAGGTAACTTGCCATCTGCATCCTTGACTCATCGTTACCTGCCACAGATTTTTTGTTTTCGTATTAATTTACAGCCATTCTGCTAGGTATATAACAGCATTGATCTTACCTTCAGCAAGTTGATTCAGCAGGGGATTCAAGTACCCATTTTCCGCCATCAGCTTGATGTTTTCAGATGACCTTTCTAAATTCCTCAGTATCTGATCTGCTTTTTCTGAAGCAAAAGTGTCGTTCACTTGGTTATATTTTACTCCTATGAGCATCAATATCCCTCCTGTGATAGATCCGATGATAATACTCAGTGACCGAGGTAACGAAAGTTCATATATTAACTTCAATGCCCCATGCCTAATAATTTGATGAGTACTCAATATCAACTTCATAATTTTTGATATGTTCCCTGGAGTGCCAATCAACATCTGCATGTAAAAGACCTAAACATAAGCAATTATTTTGTCTGATTTCTCTATTTTTGAATCATACTTGGTAATAATTTACCTTGCTGTCTTCCCCATCTTCAGCAAGTTCTTGCAGCATCTCTAGCGTTGCGCTTCTGACTTTACTGTTTTTATATTGCAGAAACTTGATCAGCAGCGGTATGATTCCATTTTCACGTACATGTTGCTTGTTGGCGGCTTTGTTGTGACAAATTGTTTGCAGATCACGTAATGCTTCAAGCACCATACTTTCTGAGCTTGCAAGTGATAAGGCTGCACGAGACAGCTTTATCCGTGCAGCGTCATTCCTTTTTATCCACTCCTCGATTGTGGTTTTCAAAGCTATATTTACACTCAGTGACCTGCTCTTCAGCATCTTTCCCGTGGTTGGGCAGCAAATAGGTTCCGCGCTATCAAATTGTTTGAACACCTTCAAAATTGCATGTCTTTCATAAGTAACTCCGCTTTCAATTGTCACAGGATCTTCCATAATGTTTTTCGTTAATGGACAAAAGAAAGCATCGTAAAGAGGCTCAACATACTGCCCAAACTGTAGCGAAGATGCTGATGAACCAATGCTCAAGTCATCGAAATTCCTTATGCTACTGCTCCTTGAGGTATGATTTTCAGTAAAATCTTCCATATCCACCGAGTAAAGATCTGTTCCATAATTTCCGCTTATACTCATTTCCAGTTCCGGTTCTTTTTCATAATTTTTATTTTCTTTGACCTCACTTGTTTTCGTCTTAGTTTCTATATTTCCAAAATGCGCATTCTTCATGTCCTCTGAAATAACCTGTATAGCAATCTCAGCATACTTTTCGTCCCGTAGGTAGATGATGGCACCAGGCTAAGTTTTTCTCCCAGTTGATTGATAACCGATTTGAGAAGTCCTGCGCTGCGATCCACCTCACGCTTGGAAGCTGAATGGTCGCACTCATCCATCTTCCATTTGCTTATTATATCTTTAGCTAAGTTTATACCTTCTGAAAGTGACTGCAGAACCTCAATTGTGATCTTAGTGTTATGCTCCAACGTCTGCAACTCCTTAATAGCTAAAGATACTCTGTACAGGTAACACCCTGCTTCCACATAAAATTCCTGCTTATCCTTGATCTGCTCTAATAATGTCAAACTTTCAGCGATTGAAGCCAGCAAAGGCCCAGCTACAAGAAAAGCCAGATTCAGCCTTTCGTTCTGCATCGAAAATAGCTTGATCTTCAAGATATGCAAAAGGGTCGCAGATTCTCAAAAATACAAAAATATGAGAAACAGAGAAAAAGGTTCTTACATGGATCATATCAATCGGATTTAAAATGTCAGACCAGCGGCTTCCAGAGCTATTCCTTACCCCACATCAGAAAACCACGAAGAGGATGACCGGTGCAGCTTACCAATATATCAAATTCTCGATCAGGTACAGACTTGTCTCGTTTTGGAACCTCCTTCACCTTTGAGTGTCCTTTTAACTTTTTAATCTCCATCTAAAATGTTTTCATCTAACAGGAAGACTCAGCTTCAGGCAGGACTCGGTCAGATAATTTTCGTTTCACATAACCACAGAGTGGTTCGCAAGTATATCTGTAAACTGCTGAGACTTAGCCCAGAGTAGATGCACCTTCCACTAGGCATTTTAATCGCATCTACGACTTTCATCATCTTCAAGGTGTAAAAATACATTGACTTAGTATGGCTTACAAAGGATTGGCTCCGGCTGTGCGCAATGATCAGCAGATGCAGCAGGTAATATTTGTTTATAGCGTCTATTTTGACTTGTGGCACTGGTTCCAGGTAACTTGCATTACAACAAATCTACTTGACCCACCAGTCACATTTTTTAGTAAATAGCTCACATTGACAATTTGCTTGTTGTATAATGGAAAAGCCAACCAACCTGGTTGAACTAGTCCGAAGAAGCTTCTGTTATTTTTCAGAATAATACAATGGTGGGATAATAGTTGATTTGACTAAAGTTGATTTTCAAATAATTGCCCGGTTGGATTTGCAAAAAAACAGTTTGAAGTTGATCATTGTTTTTGGATTAAATATCAATTCTTCGAGACTCAAGATTGTTTATCACTATCTTATTAAATTTTTCCTAAAACATCACTCCCTGACGAGCACGTCGTTGAGTGCTGCAAATTTGTCCCGACTCTCCTTACTAGTATAGTATTGGCAAGCTGGGGTCGAATCCACAGGGAACGGTGGAAGTCTCCTTTCAACTACAAACTAAAGATTGGGTTGTGCGTGAGTATTAAATGAAAGAAAGGAAAACTGCTGCGCAAGTATAACTGGCGCACACACAGACAACTAGTATGAAAGACGCAAACAAATATGCAAGAGATGAATCCGGTTCAGATTCTTCACTATGAACTCTATGTTTTATCCTTGGTCACTAAAGGCACATGATATAATTGTCCACGTAGATTAAGGTCCTGTCACAGCTTAATAACCTACACATACATTCCGGTCAAGGTTTGTATGATATTACTACTCAATCTAGTCTAGTCAATAACGAATCCGGTCAAGGTAGTTACTGCCTATTCTAGTGTTACTCCTATCATTCACAGTCACGTACTTCTGATAGTTTAACTATAGATACTAGATTCTACAACTAAGTCTGCGGTGCAAGGCTTCGCTTAATTGTCTAACCTAATTATCATGCAATGGAGTGCGGAATAATAATACTAAACTTGATCATGTAAATTAAGAACAAGACCTCAAAAACATATTATTCATAGATCCAAATCCAAACCGAAATCAGTAAGTTAGCTAGACATACTGATCGAATACATCTCAAGAATAATTATAAGACAACTAAAATAACAAGACAAATCTGTATGTAGCGTCGCGTGACAGGTTGTGCGCACGTCTTCGCCGGAATTCTGCTCTGCGCCGTCAGCTCTCTAGTGTGTCTCCGAGATTTCCATAAAGCTTTGTATTTATAGTCCTTGCCTTCTAGGGTTTCCACGAATATTTAGGCAAGGATATCTGTAGGAAATCATCTATATCTCTAAAAATCAGCTTAGGAAATATTAAAATCTAAAAACTGAACTTAGAAATATTCTCGCGCGTGATGACGTCATCGTTCCGAATATCTCGCTATCTGCTGACGTCACCGTTTTGCTGTCTTCTGCGCGACCTTCACTCGCGCGCCATGTTGCTCGCGCGCCAGTGGCCTTTTGTCTGTTGTCGTTGCCTTGTTATCTTTTTGCTCGAGATTCAGCCTCCTTGTTGCGTTTTTGTTCTAACTCTTCTTTAAGACCTGAAATACAAAACTACACCAAAAGCGTAATCTTATACCATAATATGTTAGAATAAAAGCAGTGTAAAGGACATAAAATAGCGTACAACTGCACTCTATCAAATCCCCCACACTTACTCTTGTTCGTCCCTGAACAAGTCGGCTTCCTTACCTCTTGTGTACTGCACGCGTGAATGTTGGACTTACTGCGCCACACATGTGCGCCACTCTCACAACCTGCGCAATTGTGACTCTACAACACTAAACGATTAAGTAACTGATTCTAACCTTGTGTTACCTCTCTTGTGGAATGCAAATCAATTTGGATGATTGGGAGATAGTCCTGCTTAAGCACCGGTCACCGAATTCTTCTTGATTCGCGATTGCATGGTTATTCGTATCCGCTTTCTTTGGTACGTGATTGATCCGCGTCTTAGGGTTTTCTGAGCTCTACGTCTTTGACGCTTTACTGTTTGTTTCTCGGACATATTGATAATCTCTGTTGCACAATTTCTTCTTTTCATCGTTTCGGCCTTGTAAGCTTTCACTTTGAATTGAATACTCTGCTTTCTGGTCCGGATCCTTATTTTTCCCTAGAACGGCTTCCAATCACGGCCTTCGGATAACAGCTATGGAACCACGCCCCGCTCTCGCTTCTGATTAGTCGCGCGCAAGTCAGGTCACGCGTTTGCAACCGCGCGCCCCTTCCTGAGCAACTGACTTCCACGAAGACGGTCTGTTTTTCCGTCTCGTCACGCTGGTAGGGTTTGCCTTCGGCATCTGCGTGACTGAGCTTGCTCTTATTCCTTTGACCGCGAAGTACCAACCTCCACGAATACTCATAACCATGCAACCGATCCTCAAGCTTATTCGATCGACTGCTTCTCTAGGACGTTTCTATCAACTCCACATCCCTCGTTATTCCACTCAAGAGATACACAAAATTCGAAAAAATTACCAAAAATCAGAATATGTCATATAAGCACAAATTACCTCAGGTGCGCGAGTACGCACACAGGTGCGCACGCCAATGTTTCTTCGCGCAATACCTCTTGAGATGTGTTCAACTTTCGGTTTTGGTTTTTTTAAACTAAAAAACGAAAAATTTATCCTGAAAAAATAAAAATTCCTACTCCTAAGATAGATATACTACTGCCCCCCCACACTTAAACAAAAACGTGTCCTCACGTTATGCATAAGTAATAAAGAAAGCAATAGCAATGCATGCATGTAATGCCAATATTTTACCGATCACAATTCATAATATGCCACCCACCGAGTTATTGAAAACACCGATTATTAAAACACCATTAAAACATAAGGACAGTTAAAACAAGTGTTTTAAAAACAGTTCAAACAACCACCGAAATATTCATTACACCGATCAAAATATTTAAAACGAAGTAGAAAATGACCGGGAGAGTTCTTCGATTGGGTCTTCATCCTGTAGTGCATACTCTCCTGGGATCGGGTCTCCAGCGTGCCAGCCTCTAGGTGGCGTTAAGTCCAAGTTGGCACCCTGTGGTGCCACATACTCCATAACACGCTGAGCGTTGAACACCCAGCGCTGATCAACTAATACTTGCGCGCCACTTCCTTGCGCGCTGGACTCTGCTTGCGCACGCTCTGATCGGCGCCTGCTCCTTCTGGGCGCCACTGTCTCTTGCGCCACAACCTCTGGCGCAGCTCTGACGTTCTCAAGTCCGCGCCTGTAGCTCCAATACGCAGTTCCATCTGCGCGAATCTTGATACCTTTGTAGAGACGCATCTTCTGGCGCGTCAGAAACTCAGCCCGTATGATCGTGTGCTCATCCAGCCAAGGCTCCATATGTAATGCACGCAGGAAGTGCGTGATCAGTCCTCCGCACAGCAGCGGGCCCTTCATGCTCACCGCTTCCCAGTAGCTGGTGAGCAGGCGCGTGTAGCGCACCTTCTTTCCATAGTATAGGCCCTTCAAGATGGCCATGTCCAGTAGTCCGGGCCGCTGAGATCCATTGTAGCGGCCGATGGAGTGGGAAATGAGCCTCTGGAGATAAAACATCTTCGGGTCCAATAGCTCCGTCCCCAAACTCCGTCCACCCGCATACGGCTTGCTGCCGTCAGTCCAATCTCCCAGGCCTCTTGATCAGTGTGCTCATCCACCTCTGCGGGCATGCGCGCATCCCATGACTGCGCCGAACTGTGATGGCGCGGCCTCATAGTACACGCCCCTGTGGCGGTACCTGATCCGATCGGCCAACCTTCGTACGACGCGAGGAACTCCAGTGTATCCTCACGTCCGTGTCGAGCTGAGTTCCATAAACGCTCCCCATCCGGTTGCGGTGAAGGCCGCATGTATGTCTTCATAGAGCCCCATCTCACGGAGAATTCCTCATCCACAAACACGGTGGCAAAATTCGCACTACTGTACATCTGTACTTAAGCTCAAAATCCAACTTCTCGATTGATCACACAATCGACATGATACGCAAAAAAACACCCAAATACTAAACTGGCGCGCGTGTCCTGTCACGCGCGTGCATGCAGATCTAGATCTAAACTTCTACTGCAAAATTGAACCACAAAACTATTCCAAATCAATGAAATTTTGACAGTAGAATACCTGCTGAGATCTACGTTCTGACCAAAATCTCGAAATTCTGGGTTGCGTGACGGCGGCGACGCGGCGGCTGTGGCGGCGGTCGGCGGTGGTGGCTTGTGGCTTTGGGTTTTTGTGTATAGAGAGATAAGTTGAAAATGAAAAGTGACAAAATTTACCCCTCATCACATATTTATAGTAAAAGCCCACATGCATGCATGGCCCAAAACTACATGGGCCCAAACTAAAACTAACCTAAAAACTAAAACTAAAACTAAACTAAAACT
>QZGG01000176.1:0-214523 GCA_006409495.1 Sedum album | reverse complement strand
CGTGAGGAATATGTACCCAGAGGATGTTTTGAAGCTGATAGAAGACACAGCGGACCAAGTCAGATATCAAGTGTCTCTAGAGAATAACCGCACCAGATCACTGCATCAAGTAGACGTAACCGGAGAGATCAAGGAACTGAAGGATATGATGCAGAAACTGATGACGAAACAAAGCGTCAGTACCAGAACTTGCGAATTCTGTCACGCCACAGATCACCAGACTGACGCATGCCCCTCCCTACTCGAAGAACACGCAGATGTAAATGCAGTAGGAGGATGGAATAATGGACAGGCTAGGCAAGGACAGCCTAGATTTCGATTGGCTGAGAATGGGTTTAGTTGGAAGAATCACCAGAATTTCCAAAGACCGCGCGCTGACTGGCGCGCGCAACCTGATGCACCCACTGGCGCGCGACCTTACGCGCCAGCTGCTGCCTATAACCCGCCACACAAATGCGCTGAAGGACCAGTGCAATACAACCAGCAGCCACCCAAGAAATCACTAGAGGAGATAGTAGGTCAGTTGGATGAGACAGTCCGAAGGAATGAAGCGCAGAATGACAAACGGTTTAAACTAATAGAGAACCAGCTCACCCAGATCGCCACTGCTGTAAATGAATTAAAGGCTAGTGATGGTAATCTGCCCTCTCAGGTCATCCAGAATCCCAAGGGAAGTATCTACATGGTTCAGATGGACGCACCACAACCAGACAATACTAGCGCGCCAGTTGATACACGCGTCGCTGCTAGCGCAGAAGAACAGAGTAAAGAATTGATTGTAGCACTGATAGAGCACAATTGTACGCTACTTTAAGTCCTTTACATTGCTCATATTCTAACATATTTCAGTATAAGATTACGCTTTTGGTGTAGTTTTGTGTCTCATGTTTAAAAGAAGAGTTAGAACAAAAACACGACAAGAAGGCTGAATTCAGAGCAAAAAGACAACAACTTGATAACAAAGGACAAAGGACCACTAGCGCGCGAGCAGTATGGCGCGCGAGTGCAAGTCGTGCAGAAGACAGCAAAAACGGTGACGTCAGCAGATAGAGAGATATTCGGAGCGATGACGTCATCACGCGCTAAAGATATTTCTAAGTTCGGTTTTTGGAGATTTAATATTTCCTAAGCTGATTAGAGATAAAGATGATTTCCTACAGATATTCTTGCCTTAAATATTCGTGGAAACCCTAGAAGGCAAGACTATAAATATCAAGCTTCATGGAAATCACAAGGGAGCGATTTTAGAGAGAGTTGACGGCGCAGAGCAGAATTCCGGCGAGATCGCGCGCACAAGCTGTCACGCGAGCCTGCCGACGCACCATTCAGATTTGTCTAGTTATTTTAGTTGTCTTATAATTATTCTTGAGATGTATTCAATCAGTATGTCTAGCTAACTTACTGACTTTGGTTTGGATTTGATCTATGAATAATATGTTTTGAGGTCTTGTTCTTAATTTGCATGATTAAGTTTAGTATTATTATTCTGAACTCAATTGCATGATAATTAGGTTAAACAATTAAGCGAAGCCTTGCACCGCAGACTTAGTTGTAGAATCTAGTATCTATAGTTAAACTATCAGAGGTACGTGACTGTGAATGATAGGAGTAACACTAGAATAGGCAGTAGCTACCTTGACCGGATTCGTTATTGACTAGAGTAGATTGAGTAATAATATCATACAGACTTTGACCGGAATGTATGTGTAGGTTATTAAGCTGTGACAGGACCTTAATCTACGTGGACAATGTACCTTTAGTGACGAGGATAAACATAGAATTCATAGTGAAGAATCTGAACCGAGCTCATCTCTAGCATAGTTATTTGCATCTTTTATACCTACTTTCTGTGTGTGCGCCAGTTATACTTGGGCAACAGTTTTTCTTCTTCTTTTAATTGTTCTCACGCACAACCCCAATTCTTAGTTTGTAGTTAGAAAGGAGAATTCTCACCGTTCCCTGTGGATTCGACCCCAGCTTAACAAGACTATACTAGTAGGAGAGCCGGGACAAATTTGCAGCACTCAACGACGTGCTCGTCACGTATGAAGGGCTTGCTGATCGGATCAGGTACCGCCACAGGGGCGTGTACTACGAAGTCGCGCCATCATAGTTTGGCGCAGTCATGGGACTTGCGCGCATGCCTGGCGCAGAAGTTGATGAGCACACGGACCAGGAAGCTTGGGATGACTGGACCGATGGCAGCAAGGCATATGCCGGAGGAAGGAGCCTCAGCACTGAATTGTTGGATCCGAAGATGTTCTATCTTCAAAGGCTGATCTCGCACTCGATACTGGGGCGCTACAATGGATCACAGCGCCCGGGGCTTATGGATATGGAGATCCTTTAGGGTCTCTACTATGGAAAGAAAGTGCGCTACACGCGCCTGCTCACCAGCTACTGGGAAGCGGTGAGCATGAAGGGCCCGCTGCTCTGCGGAGGACTAATCACGCACTTCCTGCGTGCGTTACACATGGAGCCCTGGCTGGAGGAGCATGATGGAGCGTATTTATACGATCCATCATTGTCTTATTTTTGTTATTCTTATATGCTTTATTTGTGAAATATTACCTTGTTGTAGTGTTTTGCGTTTCAGGCATATTTGGAGAGGAAAAGAGATTTCACACGCTTATAGGTTGATTTTAGACGGATTCGGAGCATGAAGACGAAGGGAAGAAGCAGAAGGGAGACTGGATGACGTCAGCATGACGTCAGCCGCGGACCTTACTCTATTTTCATCCGCGGACGCTATTAGATTTATGGATATTATGAAGGGGCCGCGGATTAAATTCAAGAAGGGGTCCGCGCGACGTTCGGCCCGGCCCAATTTTGACAATCAGCAGCTTTATGATTAGGGTTTCGATCCTAATTGAGAATCTTGGGACGGCGAATTCCAGAGCGTAGAATAGAGAATACCAAGCAAGCTTCAACTTCTGTCTTCACAAACGATAACTCTTCGAACTCAATTTTAGTCTTTTATTTTTCTTACAATGTTTTGCATGAGTAGCTAATTTCCCTGCAGTTTGGGGAATTGAGTTGCAACAATGTATGAGACTGTTGAATAGCAAGTTTTATTCTAGTGAATTCTGTTCTTTGCTATAATTGCATGTATTGTTATTTGCCTAACTCAGCCTAGCGGTAAACTTAGGTTTATAGCAATTGCATGATATCTAGTTGAATTGTCATAGTAGTAAAGCCTAGCGGTAGAGCTATTGTGGTAGTTGGATTAGGTTATTGTTACATCTTCTTGAGACTCTAGCGGGTAATAGAAGATAGAACTAGAATTAGGTAACTACCCTAGCGGGACTATCTATTAGAACAACTATAATTCATTAGTTTGAAACTTGTCTGGTCTGTGATTACTAGTTGTAACGAGATTCCCTGAACTGTGCTTTCTCATTCAGTAGTCAAATCCTTTAGTTTAGTTTTAGTTACAAACAATCATTCAAACAAACCCCCTGATAGGAGTAGAATTAACTGGTAGATTAATTTCCTAGACTAGATTACTTTCCCTTGGGACCGACCCTGCTTATTGCTATACTAGTTTTGAGTAGGTTATAAATTTAGATTTGCAGTGCACAACGACGCGCTGTCAAATTTTGGCGCCGTTGCCGGGGATAGTTCTGTCTAGTATAGGATTCTTTATTTTGTTATCGTACTTTTATTTTCTATTTTTGGTACACTTTTACTGGGTTTTATAATGGCTGATGCAGGAGATATTGGAGACGGCGCTGACGGCGAGAGGAAGTGAACCCGAACAATGCTATAGTAGACGGTGGCCAGAACGCAGGAAATTTACAGGTAGTAGTACCCCAGGTGATCCAGCAACAGCCGCAGTATTACGCAGATCCGGAACAGGTGTTCCATCAGAGGCGAAGAGAAGCTCAGGCAGTACGCAGGAGGTTACAGTATGAGAACCTGCTATACGATCAGCAACCCCCTCCTCTACCGCAGCCACAGCCGCAGCAGCAGCAACACCTTCCACCACCTCAGCAAAACCCAGTACACCCACCACAAAATCCACCTCCACCACAAGTTCAGCATCAGAATCTGAATCCACCACCTAACCAGCCTCAGTATGCATATTATCAAAATGCATATCAGCCACCTCCTTACAATCAGTACCAACAGCCACCACAAAATGCCTATTACCCACAACCTCCTCCACAGCCTTATGTGCAGCCTCAGCAGCAGATACGACCACCGGCCACTATGAGAGATATATCCGTGCCGGCTTTAACTCAGCATTCCTGGCCTGTAGCTATTGATCCTAATGACGACTTTGAGGTCAGACCGAATCTTATTCATCATCTTCCGAAGTTTTCAGGGTTACCGGGAGAGGTTGCTACGAGACATCTGCAGGAATTTAATGGAATCTGCCATACGATTAGACCATACGCCATCACAGAGGATAAGTTCAAATTATTGGTTTTCCATTTTAGTTTGACTGATCTCGCAAAGAATTGGTTTTTATCGTTGCCTGCAGATAGTATTCGCACATGGGAGCAGATGCAGAGAAGATTTCTTGAAAAGTTTTATCCTCCCGGGAAAGCATCACAGGTTAGGAGAGAGTTGACTACGATCAAGCAGGGGCCTATGGAGTCTACTTATGAATATTTGGAGAGATTTAATGGCCTAGAGCGAAGCTGTGTCAACCATGGGATTTCAGAGGCAATGTTAGTGGAGTATTTATTAGAGGGGTTGAGGCCAATGGAGAGGATGATGTTAGAGGCCGCAGCTGGCGGTACCGTTTTAAACCTGACACCGGCTGAGGTACGTGAGCTGATGACAGATGTAGCAGAGAGTGCCAGGTTCAGAGATGAGACTTTCAGAAGAGATGATCACAGCCGAACTAGGAATGTGTCTCAGGTAGATTCCACTAAGAGTCAGGCAGATGAGATTAAAGAGCTGAGAGAGATGGTACAGAAATTGATGGTTGGCCATATTAGTGGAGTTAGACCGTGTGAGTTTTGTGGAGCTGTGGATCACAGAACTGATGAGTGCCCGACTTTTGTTACAGAGGATACTGTTGAAGTCAATGCCATGGGAGGATATCAAAACTTCAACAACAGACAGGCACCGAGACAATTTGGATTGGCAGCTAACGGCTACAGCTGGAGAAACGATGGATTTCAGAATAATCAAGGACAAAACCAGCAGCAGAATAATGCATACAGACCACCATTTCAGCAGCCAGAGAGGTATTATAATAACCAGAACAACAATGGCCAGTTTCAGCAAAGAAAGAACTACAATCAGAATGGTCAGTACACCTTAAACCCCTCCCATAATCAGAATAACGCAAGCTCAAGGAAATCATTAGAGGATATGGTGAAGGAATTAGCTGCAAGCCAACAAGCATTCCAAATCGATGTCAACAAGAGACTAACCCAAATGGCCACTGCCATTTCTGAGCTCCAAAACGAGAAAGGGAAGCTTCCTTCCCAAACGGTTCCAAATCCGAAGAGTAGCGTCAATGCAGCAAGCCTGAGAAGTGGTAAAGAGTTGGAGGAGGGCTCAAAAGAAGAAATTTCGGAGTCAAACTCAGCGCCAACCGCGGACGCTGAAGTGATTTTTGGCGCGGACGCTTCATCATTTTTGGATATTTCAGTAGGGACCGCGGATATTGGTTTAGGGTCCGCGGATGGGCATTCAGCGCCTACCGCGGACGTTACTGAGATTTCACACGCGGACGGTGGACAGTTTCATACAAATTCTTTAGGGGCCGCGGTGATAATTGCTGAAGGGTCCGCGGTTAGTTCTGATTCAGTTTCAAAAATTCATTTTTCCGATCCTTTTTCTCTAATTCCTTTGCAGATTCAAGAGGCTAGAAAAAGGAACGAGTCAGCAGGTCAAGGAGATCCAGGACCGTTCATAGTCACATGTGAAATTGGTAACACTAGAATTCAGGATTGTTTAATTGACTTGGGGTCTGCTGTGAACTTGATGCCTTTTTCTATATATTCATCTTTAAATCTTGGAACTTTGAAACCACCAAGGCTAAATTTAATTCTTGGAGATAAGTCGCTAACGAAATCTCTAGGGATGTTGGAGAATGTTTTGATGCAGGTCGGTGGACAATAGGTGACATGTACTTTTCATGTAATAGATCTGCAGAGTACGGATGAAGATGATCCTCCTGCCTTACTCCTCGGACGTCCGTTTCTGAACGAAACTAAAGCGTTAATTGATGTCTACAGAGGACTACTTTCACTGGAAATTGAGGACACTGTTATAAAATTTAATTCGAAAGGTGATGTACTAGAGCAGAGAAGGAACAAACCACCTGACCCCCCTGAAACAAATGCAGGAGTCTCTGATGTTAATACAAGCAGACGAAGGATCTCAGACAAGATCAATTTGAAGACAAAACCACCGGATCACAGAGGTAAGGATAAATTGAAGTACAATGATAATGATCGGTGTTGTGCAGATAAAGCAAGGGATATTAAAGTTGACCCGCCAGATCAGATAAGGATATCCCATCAATTGGGTGAAGGGAGGTCAAACAACAAAGCTGGAACACAAAGTGAGTGCATTAGTCAATCAATTTCTAATAAAAATAATGCTGACATGATGAGCAGGAAGTTTGACTTAATGCATCCCTGGGCACCCAACAATTGCTGATCACAAGTATCGTCGAGCCAGCGACGTTAAAACAGTGCGCTTATCGGGAGGCAACCCGAGTGTACTTAGTTAAATTTCTTTTCTTTGTAGGTTTTTATTTTGATGTGGTATGATGATCAGTGCACGTCTAGTGCATGTGTTTTATGATTTTTAGGTGTGCAAAACAAACTCTGCTACACAATAGTCAGCATCAAACACGGACGCTTCAGTGAATTTATCCGCGGACGGTTAAGGGTATTTGAAAATAGTGAAAGGTCCGCGGATGGAAAAGTTCATCAACGTACGCGAATGTTCGAGCCCGGTACAAAGCCCAGCCCAACATCGCTTCCCACGGACGCTACTGCATTTTCAAACCGCGGACGTTATTGTATATCAGAAATATTTGAGGGTCCGCGTTTGGTAATTTACTCAGGGTCCGCGGAAGCCTCCGTTAAGCAGCGTATCGATAATTCCGAAGTAAAACTCTCAGCAACCCATATCCTTCACAGATCCGTCGTGCGCACTCCAGCAGCTCCAGGTCCTAATTCACTCATTCAGGTACGAGATTCTCATTTTGTGATGGTATTGAGTTGTTTTGCGAAGGAGGATTGGAGTTAGGGTTTGTTGAGTAATTCGGAGTTTGGGGCACGGATTGTATTTTAAACGGAGGATTTTGGTGTATTGTGGGTTTGATTGTGTGAAGTTAGCTTGTTGTGGTTATAGTTGTGTGTGGATCGGAGGAATTGGTCGGAGGACGCCGGGATCGCGATCTGGGATCATCCGCGGACGTTATTGGAGTTTATCCGCGGACGCTCAAGGATTTACTAAATATCAATAGGGGCCGCGGATAGTAATTGTTTAGGGTCCGCGGTGGACACTAGATTTTGAAGATTTTTCCTGATTTCAGAGAAATGAGCAGAGCAAGGAGAACACGTACTGAGGAGACATTCCTGAGGCTTCCTCATCTAGAGCCTCTATGGCCGTCTCGGCATTTTATGGAGATGATGAGAGTGTATGAAGAAGCTCAGTCTATGCTTCGCCAGAGCGGATGGCGCAGGTTTTTTGAGTTGAGTGGCGAAGCAGACGTAGAGGACACATCTGAGTTTTTGGGTACGCTGGCTCTTGCAGCGAATGAGGATCCTCCGAGCTTTCAGTATAGACACAGAGGGGTGACACACACAGCTACTAGACAGCAGTTGAGAGCTGTCTTTGGATGGAGAGCTGGTGGTGAGTTTCTAGCGATGAATGAGTCCGAGATGCAGGAGGCATGGCGGGAGGTCTCAGGTCTGGCTACGGCCTTTCACCCTAGTGAGACCAAGGCACGGTCTATTGGTAGACCAGTACTGTTTGCTATACATTTCATGATGGCCAGGACCCTCCACGCCCGGAAGAACGGAGGCGACAAGATGACGAAGAATGACTTAGCCATTCTCGCTTTGCTATGCAGAGGAAGAGTGGTGAACTGGAGTCATTACATATTGACACATTGGAGTCAGGTTAGAGCATCCGGGCCTGTTACTTGTGGAGGCATGATCACTTTCATGCTTCGTGCACTGCATCCCCACCCAGTCCCGCCAGAGCATCGTCTGCTTTCCTACTCATGGGCTGATGAAGGCATATTCCTAGCAGGGAAGCATATCAGGTGGTCCCGCACTGCTGATAATTACGTATGGATTTATTTTGCCACTGAGGGACTTAGACCAGCTGACAGTCCACCTCGACGAGGTAGGCCTAGGAAGCAGACGGGTGGTATAGTGATAGGTGAGCCATCTGGCAGCGAATGAGGAGCCACGCAGCAGCCTGGGGCCCAGCAGGGCCAATTTACATCTGAGCAGGTTTATTTTTTGTTTAACTCATTTCGCTCTCAGATTCTTGGCATGCAGGGTTTCCAGCCAGTGCACCACCTTTGGGATGGACTCCAGGAGCAGCCATACCTCCACAGTACTTGCAGCCTTTTCCTCCACCTGAGGATCAGTAGGGGAGTCACTTATTCCCTTCACATCTTTTACATTTTATTAGTGTCTGTGTCCCCTTCTTCATTCTTGTTGTATGTTGTGCCGTGAGGACACGGCATATTTCAAGTGTGGGGGAGGGAAATCGAGTCAGTTTAGAGTCTTAGAGTCTGTTTTTTTTTTTTTTGTATGAGTCGAAGAGGAGAATTATCATTGTATTTTGTGATGAAATGACGATCTGTATGAATGATGTTCTATCCTATGAGTTTCTGATATATCTGCATGCATGAAATCTGATTTTTGTGATATTTGCTTGATGATTTGAATGCTTTTGAGTTGAGATATCTGGTGATGTAGAGTTGATAGAAAATGTCCTAGAGGGATTTGACATTCATTCTGATATTTGCATGAATAATTGCGCTATATGTTGAGTTGATATTGTGGCATTCCGAAGTGTGAAAAGATTATCTAATCTCTTGTTTGAGTAACCGGGAAAAGAGATGAGCGACCCTCATCTTGACTCGCGTAAAAAGGACAAGAGAAGTGAAATCTATATGTGGATAGTTTATTGGCAACGAATGTTTTTTTTATATTGGTTATTGACCAGTGCCGGGGGTTAGGAAGAAAACCAAGACACTTCCCACTTGAGCACTTGCTTTAACCAATGGCACAAGCCAAAATAAGGCAAGCCATCAAAAAAAAAATGAAAAAAATGAATAAAAGTTGTTGTTGCCAATGAATTTATCTAATAGTATGTTTTGGATGCCATAATTAAAAACTCAACTGTTAGTGTGATTAGGATTGTGTTGAAGAATGAAGTTAGGAATCTGAAAAGGACTATCTCTACATTATCATTGATATCTTACTTGAGTATTCTATATTGTTGAGTGCAGATTGAGCATTATTGATGATGATTGTATGCAGATGTTGATGAGATGATTAGATAGAATGTCATGAGTTGGATTGTCATGTACAATACTCTGATTGATTCGAATCTGTCTAGATCTTTACTTGTTCGAGACGAACAAGGATAAGTGTGGGGGAGTTTGATGGAGCGTATTTATACGATCCATCATTATCTTATTTTTGTTCTTATATGCTTTATTTGCGAAATATTACCTTGTTGTAGTGTTTTGCGTTTCAGGTGTATTTGGAGTACAATGGAGATTTTACACGCTTATGGGAATTCTAGACGGATTCGGAGCAGAAGACGAAGGAAGAAGCAGAAGAGACTGGATGACAGCATGACGTCAGCCGCGGACCTTACTTATTTTATCCGCGGACGTATAGATTTATGATATTATGAAGGGGCCGCGGATTAAATTCAAGAAGGGTCCGCGCGACGTTCGGCCCGGCCCAATTTTGACAATCAGCAGCTTTATGATTAGGGTTTCGATCCTAATTGAGAATCTTGGGACGGCGAATTCCAGAGCGTAGAATAGAGAATACCAAGCAAGCTTCAACTTTTGTCTTCACAAACGATAACTCTTCGAACTCAATTTCAGTCTTTTATTTTTGTTACAATGTTTTGCATGAGTAGCTAATTTCCCTGCAGTTTGGGGAATTGAGTTGCAACAATGTATGAGACTGTTGAATAGCAAGTTTTATTCTAGTGAATTCTGTTCTTTGCTATAATTGCATGTATTGTTATTTGCCTAACTCAGCCTAGCGGTAAACTTAGGTTTATAGCAATTGCATGATATCTAGTTGAATTGTCATAGTAGTAAAGCCTAGCGGTAGAGCTATTGTGGTAGTTGGATTAGGTTATTGTTACATCTTCTTGAGACTCTAGCGGGTAATAGAAGATAGAACTAGAATTAGGTAACTACCCTAGCGGGACTATCTAATTAGAACAACTATAATTCATTAGTTTGAAACTTGTCTGGTCTATGATTACTAGTTGTAACGAGATTCCCTGAACTGTGCTTTCTCATTCAGTAGTCAAATCCTTAGCTTTAGTTTTTTAGTTACAAACAATCATTCAAACAAACCCCCTGATAGGAGTAGAATTAACTGGTAGATTATTTCCTAGACTAGATTACTTTCCCTTGAGACCGACCCTGCTTATTGCTATACTAGTTTTGAGTAGGTTATAAATTTAGATTTGCAGTGCACAACGACGCGCTGTCAGAGCACACTATTGTACGAGCTGAGTATCTGACGCGCCAGAAGATGCGTCTGTATAAGGGTATTAAGATCCGCGGAGATAGAACAGCCTACTGGAGCTACAGGCACGGATTGGAAAACGCCAGGCCTGCGCCAGAGGCAGTTGCGCCAGAGCCTGTGGCGCCGAGAAGGAGCAGGCGCCAATCAGGGCGTGCGCAAGCTGAGACCAGTACTCAGGGAGGTCGCGCTTATGTTCAGATGGATGAGCGCTGGGTGTTCAACGCCCAGCGTGTTATGGAGTATGTGGCACCACAGGGTGCCAACTTGTACATGACGCCACCCTGAGGATGGCATGCTGGAGACCCGATACCGGAAGGGTATGAGCTGCAGAGTGAAGACCCAATTGAAGAACTCTCCCGGTCGTTTTCCACTTCGTTTTAAACTTTTGTAATCGGTGTCTGAAACTATTTCGGTGGTTGTTTGAACTGTTTACTTTAAAACACTTGTGCTTTTTATCGTTATGTTTTAAATGGTGTTTTAAATTAATCGGTGCTTTCAATAATTCGGTGGGTGACTATGTTCTGAATTCGGGCTATTTACATGCATGCATTACTATTGCCTTCTTTACTACTTGTGCATAACGTGAGGACACGTTTTTGTTTAAGTGTGGGGGGGTAGTAGTACATTTATCTTAGGAGTAGGATTAAAATTTTCGTTTTTTTTAGTTTAGACAAACCGAATGTGAACACATCTCAAGAGGTAATTGCGCGCGAGAAATACTGGCTTGCGCGACCTGTGTGCGCACTCGCGCACCTGTGCTAATTTGTGCTTATATGACATATTCTGAATTTTTGATAATTTTTTCGAATTTTGTGTATCTCTTGAGTGGAATAACGAGGGATGTGGAGTTGATAGAAACGTCCTAGAGAAGCAGTCGACCGAATGAAGCTTGAGGATCGGTTGTATGGTTATGAGTACTCGTGGAGGTTGGTACTCCGTGGTCAAAGGAATAAGAGCAAGCTCAGTCACGCAGATGCCAAAGGCGAAACCCTAAGCGTGACGAGACGGGAAAACAGACCGTCTTCGCTGAAGTTAGTTGCTCAGGAAGGGGCGCGCGGTTGCAAACGCGTGGCCTGACTTGCGCGCGACTGATCAGAAGCGAGAGCGGGGCGTGGTTCCATAGCTGCTATCCGAAGGCCATGATTGGAAACCGTTCTAGGGAAGAATCAAGATCCGGACCAGAAAGAAGTATTCAATTCAAAGTTAAAGCTCAAAAGGCCGAAACAATGAAAAGAAGAAAAGTGTGCAACAAAAGTTATCAATTGTCCGAGAAACAAACAGTGAAGCGTCAAAGACGTAAAGCTCAGAAACCCTAAGACGGATCAATCACGTATCAGAGGAAGCGAATACAAATAACCATGCAATCGCAACTCAAGAAGAATTCGGTGACCGGTGCTTGAAAAGGACTATCTCCCAATCATCCGAATTGATATGCATTCCACAAGAGAGGTAACACAAGGTTTGAATTAATTACTTAAATCAGTTTTGTGTCGTATAATCACAAGTTGCGCAGGTTGTGAGAGTGGCGCAGACGTGTGGCGCAGTAAGTCCAACATTCACGCGTGCATTACACAAGAGGTAAGGAAGCCGACTTGTTCAGGGACGAACAAGAGTAAGTGTGGGGGATTTGATAGAGTGCTTTTGTACGCTACTTTAAGTCCGTTACACTACTTATATTCTAACACATTTTAGTATAAGATTACGCTTTTGGTGTAGTTTTGTATTACAGGCTGATTTGAAGAGTTAGAACAAAAACGCAACAAGAAGGCTGAATTTTGGAATGAAAGACAACAACTTGACAACAAAGGATAGAAGACCACTGGCGCGCGAGTGAGGGTCGCGCAGAATACAGCAAAACGGTGACGTCAGCAGACAACGAAATATCAGGAGCGATGACGTCATCATGCGCGAAGAATATTTCTAAGTTCGGTTTTTGGAGATTACATATTTCCTAAGCTGATTTTTAGAGATAAAGAAGATTTCCTACAGATATTCTTGCCCAAATATTCGTGGAAACCCTAGGAGGCAAGACTATAAATACAAAGCTTCATGGAAATCACAGGAGTGCGATTTTAGAGATAGAGGAGCGTACTTAGAGAGAGCTGGACACGGCGCAGAAGGAAGAAAGCAGAATTCCGGCCAGATTGTGCGCGCGAGCTGTCACGCGAGCCTGCCGACGCACCACATCAGATTTGTCTTGTTATTTTAGTTGTCATATAATTATTCTTGAGATGTATTCATTCAGTATGTCTAGCTAACTTACTGAATTCGGTTTGGATTTGAATCTATGAATTATATGTTTTGAGGTCTTGTTCTTAGTTGCATGATAAGTTTAGTATTATTATTCCGAACTCAATTGCATGATAATTAGGTTAGACAATTAAGCGAAGCCTTGCACCGAGGACTTAGTTGTAGAATCTATTATCTATAGTTAAACTATCAGAAGTACGTGACTGTGAATGATAGGAGTAACACTAGAATAGGCAATAGCTACCTTGACCGGATTCGTTATTGACTAGACTAGGTTGAATAATAATATCATACGGACTTTGACCGGAATGTATGTGTAGGTTATTAAGCTGTGACAGGACCTTAACCTAGTGAACATTATATCATGTATCTTTAGTGACCGAGGATAAACATAGAAATTCATAGTGAAGAATCTGAACCGAGCTCATCTCTTGCATATTTATTTACATCTTTTATATTTGTTGTCTGTGTGTGCGCCAGTTACACTTGCGCTGCAGTTTCCTTTTCTTTTTCTTGCTGTTACTCTCAACCCCAATCTTAGTTTGTAGTTGAAAGGAGATTTCTCACCGTTCTCTGTGAATTCGACCCCAGCTTACCAAGACTATACTAGTAGGAGAGCCGGGACAAATTTGCAGCACTCAACGACGTGCTCGTCAGCGGTCTTAATACATCCGAAATGCAAAACATTACAAAAAGGTAATATTTTACAAACAAACTGTATCAATGATTTGGAATTAAGAACATGATGAATCGGATATATATGCTCAATCAATACCTTATGGTAATGCTATAGGTTCTATGATATATGCAATGATAAGCACTTTCCCTTACTTGAATTATGCTATTTCAAAGTTAAGAAGATATATATATCAAACCTTGGTAATGAGCATTGGATTGATTTGAAGTATGTAACATCATATACTGCTAGTACCGTTGATATGGGTTTATTGTATGGTAAAAGGTTGAATGACTTCGAGTTAAAAGGTTTAGTACCGTCAATATGGGTTTACTGTAATGTAAAAGGATGAATAACTTTGAGTTAAAAGGTTTAGTACCGTATGGTTTTGTGAATGGTGCCTATGCTAGAGATAGAGATAGAGATAGTAGGAAGTCTAATACATGTTATATTTTTTAGGGTTAATTACGGATAACCACCCGTATAATATGCTATATTCCACCAAACCACCCCTATATTGTAATAATACATTCCACCACCCTTATAAGTATAAAATTTCCAATCAACCACCCACGTACTGTACTGTCACCGTTACCGTTAAATATATTAATTTTTTAGGTCCTTCACAATTCTTTCTCCTTTGTTTCTTGCTGCCAAATAAGCTTCTAAATGTCTATCTTTAACGCATATTCATCCTTATACCATAAATTCTCCTAAAATACAAAACTACACCAAAAGCGTAATCTTATACGAGAAAATATACAAACAAGCATAGTGTAAAGGACATAAAATATCATACCAACGTGCCTTATCAGCTTGACATCCATAACAATACTTAACCTAAGTGCTCGGTGATGGAAATTCCACCACAATCCTTCTACTGCTGACTAGATTAAAGGCGTTTAAGAGATTTACCTTAAAACCGTCAACCCTTCATCGTTCGAATATTATGCTAACAAGTAGTTCAAGGAATGTGTCATAGCCTTTGACACACACCCAACTGAAATGACAATAAATGCATCCTCGCTGAAGTACCAATAGCTCCCACGGCCATCGTCGACGTTAGACGCCGCCAAAGCCCTCCTACTGTAATTGGTCTAACTCCCCATTCGGATTTAGAAAGAGGAATAATCAAAATAATCATAAGAAGGAAAGTAAAACTAAGTGGTGCCCTCTCACTGAACAAAAGTGTGACATGTGTTGTAACCTGTAAAGGACATATGTAACTGATCCTCTTCCACTCGACCTATAATTCGTTGGACCATATATAATAATAATAATTAGGGTTAATTACGTAAAACCACCCTCATAATAGGCTATATTCCACGCCACCACCCTTATATTGTAATATTACATTCGACCACCCGTATAACATTTGACGTTCCCAAACAACCGCATATCACTGTTCCGTCAAATTTTCTGTTAAATATTTTTTTTTTTTTAATAAATTAAATTTTTTTTTTTAGATTGGTCAAGGAATGGACAGTCCCCATTCTCAAGCCAATTAAATTATTCCCCTCTACCCTACCCCGCAGGACCCCAGTCCTGCCCCCATCAGGAATCGAACCCGGATTGGCTCCAGTGGTGGCCATGTTGGCTCCGGCTCTTACCAACTGAGCTAACCCCTGATGAGTCTGTTAAATATATTAAATTTTTAATATAATAATAGTATTTTTATTACAATACACCACCTCTATAATAAATATGTGTCCATTTCACCACCTTTATAATCAAGTTGGTTTCCATTTAACCACCTCTCCGTTAACTGCCGTTAACTGAGGTGGTTCTTTGGAAACGTTAGTAATTATAAAGGTGGTCGAATGTAATATTACAATATAGAGGTGGTGGCGTGGAATATGGCCTAATAATTAACCCTAATAATTATGCTTTTAACCGTCTCTCCCCCATTAGAATCACTCGGAAAAGATTGAAAAATCCAAAACACATCCTCCCAAAAAGGCACGCCCGTTAGTCGTCGGATTAGGATCTCTTCGTCCCCATATCCATGCTACTACCGTTGCACCATACTGTCTTTTAGTTACACCACAGTGACTAGAGAGTTCAAATTATTTATTTGACTGTATGTATTATTAAATGGTCACTAAATTAGAAGAATAAGTGGGACACAAATGTAAATTTGTAAAGAAGTTGATCTAAAATGGGTGATTGTCTGTCACAAGGTCTCAAAATAGCTAGAAATCTCAAAAAGCACAAAATAGGGAAGTAGAAAAATATATATTTGCTAGATTTTTTAGAGTCAGAATTTGGATCGTCGACTAATATTAATATCCATAGATCTTTCATTAAATTATTCACCAAAACCAGAAATAAAGAAAATGTCCCATTAATAAACATAAATTACTACATACTTATAATGTTATAATCAACAGGATTCAGTATGTACTAAATTCCTGGATGTCAATGAGTGCCACTTTGCATTCCAAATTTTGAACTTATTCTCTATCATCCTCGAGTTTTGAAAGATACAAAAAACCTTCCTTAAACTAAATAGTTTACGCGTTGTAAAATATAAATTTAATCCCAAAATTTTACAAAAGTACATGACTGTCTTATTGACATCTTGTAACTTTGTGCTGGTGATTTTCTAAACCAAACCCCAGATCATTGTTGTTAAATGTTGATTCCCACAATTACTCGAATGATATATTTATAGCGTAGCCTATTTATTCTTGCCGAAGACTTTTAGCGGTTGATATTAATTTTGACGACACCTTCAAGTGGATCTTATATGACTCTCAAAATCCCAAACTCCACCATGATAAGATTCGCTTCACATTTTGAATGAGTTTGTGTCTGACTGATATAGGCTTGATAGGAGTTAGTCCGAAAAAGTGTTCCATTTATTGAAGACATTAAGTCGAATTTCGACAAACTTATATCAAACTTTTTGATGAGAAGTGTTTAGCATTACAGTTTGCAGAGAAATAAGAACATGCAAAAGTGGTGAGCTAAAGAGCTGGTTCATGTTAGCGCCTTAGCGGGACGGTCTCGGAGTCCGATTGAATTGTGTAATACCTTGTTTCGAAGATTACCACGACGCGGTCACGAGCGAAGTTAGTCAGCACTCACCACATTCGCTCGTGACTTAAGCTGTTTTGGCCCATCCGAGGCCTTTTACTATTTTATTTTAAATTTTTATAGTTTTTAGACAGATTTGGACAAGTTTCTATATTTTGATTTTTAGAGAGCATTCCTAATTTTGGTTGGATTAGATATGTCATTATCTTGTAAAAGTCTGTTAGGATTTGTTCTTCGAATTTCCTATTTTTCGATTTTTTTCCTAAATAAAAAGATTCAAGGAATGAGAGACGTCTCTTTGAGATCCATAAAAATACAAAGTTTTAATCTATTTCGTTTGTTATTCGAGCCTAGATTATAATTTCAAACAATATCGTCTGTTTGTCCACACGCGGTGCATTACTTTTTGATCCATAGGGTCAAAAACTATTAGAATTTGAGGTTTTAAAAGTTGGGCGTAGCTGTCATATTTCATGATTTTAATATCTATATTTTTGAGTTTGATAGGGATGCTTGCAGCAACATTTGCTTTTGTGTTGGGAAGTCGTCGATGGAGATCGAGCGACAAAGGAAAATAGGGGTGATGAGAATATGATCAAAATTAGAACTGAATGTGTCACTCACTTTAGTAGCAAGTGCCATGGAAAGAGCAGGACTATAATCACCAACCATTGGAACCAAGCCGATTTCAATTCAAATCATGCTCGACGAACTTATGTAGTTATGGGTAGAGTTCAAGCACTCTATTCAACTAACGAGCCAAGCTCAAGACTAACTTGAGTCGGCTCTATATGTTCTTATTCAAATCGTGCTTTAATGATTAAATATAGATTAAATTAGTTTGTATTTATTACCTTTATTTTAATATACCCTTATTTAGTAAGTCTTATTTTAGATTATCTGTATTTGGATCTCACATGTGTATATAATCACCAATTACCTTATTTGATAATACAAGATATTCTTCCAATCATTGCCTTTATTTTCTCAAAATCCTATCATTTTTTGTCTAACATGCTATCGTAGCATATTTTTTTTTTTGATAAAATGAGTATTTAGACTCAAAAAAGGTACATCTGAGGACTTAATCCCAATCGCCTAGCGAATGGAGACCTCGAATACAAAAAAGATAGTACAGTAAACATAATGTAAACGAGATACTTGGCCTCAGTACCAAAAAAATGCGCGAACAAATATTGACAGAAAGCGAGTGAGCACGACCCAGCTGAATAGACTGAAATTACAGAATCCCCAAGCTGCTTTAATACTACAAAAGATGTGACCGTTAAACTTTAGAAAAATGGCTTGAGAATTCTGATCCAGAGCGGTCCAAATAGCAACTAAACATTTAGCATGATCCTACTCCACTGAAGGTCCTCCAAATTGCATGTTATCCAATACAAATCCATATACAGCCGACAGGGAAAGGAGGACCACACCACCACGTGGCAACAACAAGATGAACACGTGCCGAAGACCACAGCAACATGGATAAACCCAGGGACACGCGGCAAAGGAAAAGAAGACTGATCCTGTTTTGTGAAACAACAGATTGAACCAACTGGTTCCAGTTGCTGAACCCTTGAAGATAAAGAGACACGTGTTGAAGCTGAAACCCAAGACAGTAAAGCAGAAATTGATTTAGAACACGTGTCATAAGCTGTTGGAAATAGGAGATGAGGCAGCAAATGAAACGCCACGTGGAACAACTAGGAGCTGCACAACGCAGCTGAACACTGATGACAACAGCTACGTGTGTAAGGAACGCCACGTCACCATCCTCCTTCTGCAGCAGAGCTGCTGCACCATGAACAGCCGCCATTCGCGCGAGACAGAAGGAGAGTAAGGAACGAACAAAACAGCCAGTCCGACCAACACCAGAGGCACCGCCACAGGACCGACAAATGAACCAGCACAAACCGGAAATTGACATGGTTTGGTAGAGCCAGCAGCAGCGGAACACCACAGGACCACCAACCAAAGAAGCAGGAAAAAACTAAGGCCTCCGGCATCGCTGAACAGAAAGACATCATGCTGCAACGAACACAGCAGATAAAAGAGACGCTCAACCGGAGACCGGCGAGCACCAACTGCCGTCGCCATCCGTTCGCGGACTCAGTACGCGAAACACAGCACGCGAAAGGGATAACGACGGCCAAAGAAAGGCTAGACAGGACGGACCAAGCCATCCGCCGTCACCAATTGAACCAGCCACCAAACACAGCAGCAGGAAGAAAAAAGAAGAGGACCATACCACCCAGATCAGGAAGCGACAACCTCTCCAAGAACACATCAAACATAAGCAGCAACCCAGGCAACTGACGTCCGCCAGCCAGCCGGGCGCTCAATAACGGTCACCATAGGACACATCAGCTCCCTTAACCTGAAAGGTTAGAGAGAAAAAAGGAGCGATATTGCACGCCCAAGTGAAAAACCCAGAGACAGAAAAAAGCCTCCCTCACTGAGAGAGAGGTTTTCCGCTCCAGGTTTCAAGAGAGGTATCGTAGCATATTTTTTGATCCTGAAAGGTATCGTAGCATATTTTTTGATCCTGAAGTTTTATCTTGCTTCCGCTCATGCGGTGGAGACATTTTTCATTATTGATACACCACCGCCCTAATATTTCTCTACTTCAATTGATTCATCCAACCTTGTTTCGATCTACCACATCCTTAAGAAATATTTTCAACGCAATCAACAATTCTGTCTCCACAGAGGCTCCATCTAGTGTCAACCTCACCATTTAAATGGACAGCGGCGCGCTACTGCTTCGGATTCCTTACCTCCGATTCAACCAGATCCAGATCCAGAGTTGGATCCTCCAATTTAGATCGGATCTGTCAAATCTAAATTTTCTATTCCCTAAATTGTTTTCAAATTGAATCCATATAAGTGTTTTCAACTATAGCCTATCATCTCGACTCCAATATCTTTTTCAATTTAATATGTCATCTCAAATTTCATCGGATCTCCGTTCAATCATCAACAGCGCCATCTTAGCATTATTCAGCCCTCAGCTAAAAAATCATAATTTATTCGATAGCCATCGTGATATGATGACATATTTTAGTGCCCTATCTCTCATGGTTTATCTACCTAAATCACTAGCTTAGTCTTGTGATATTTGTTTTTAGTGTGAGATATTTTTCCACCACTCTTGTTGAGATGTCTTCCCTCAAATATGTTAATAGTGAAACAAGTTTTTTCGTCCACCCTATTTATGATGAGACGTGATTTCTGTACAGATATGTCTGTTGCTGTTGTTCAAGAAATTCAAGTCCAATCTCAACATGTGTTGATAGTTGAGATTGAGGGAGAGTGATAAAATATAGATTAAATTAGTATACCCTTAATTAGTAAGTCTTATTCTAAATTATCTATATTTGGATCTCACTTGTGTATATAATACAAGATATTCTTCCAATCATTCTCTTTATTTTCTCAAAACAATGTCATTTATTTTGTCTAACATTTTTTCATAATATTTGACAAAGCCTGACTTAATATTGATTTACTTAAACCAATGGTTTCTAATTAATGAAATATCAGACAAACAATGAGTCTTTGGTTATCAATTGTCAGTAGACAACTACATACTTATTTGTATGCATAAATCAATATCTGAGATGTAAGACCAAGGAAAACACGATATATTATAAAATTGAAGGTCAAAAACCCAATGACCAATTTTGTTTAATCACATTGTATTTGTTCCACATCATATTATCATATTAATGAATCAAAATTCAAAGGTATTTTTGTGAGAAAATAAACTTTGTTTAGACTTTTCATCGGCCTCTAAATGATACCGCCTTTGGTATCAAAATACGAAGAAGAATACCTTCGATATAAATTTTTGGGGTAATTACAGATAACCACCTAAATAATAGGTCATATTCCATGGAACCACCTGTATATTGCAACATTTCATTAGACCATCTTTATAACTATCGTCGTTACCAAACAATCACTTCTAATAACGGAGATGTGGTTTACTAGTAAAAGAAGTTATTATAGAGGTGATGAAGTGAAAACTCATTTATTATATTGGTGGTGAAGTGAAAACTCATTTATTATATTGGTGGTGTATTGTAATAAAAATATTATTATTATATTAAAAATTAATATATTTAATAGAATTGAAAACATTACACTACCTTATGGCCTTATGTACACATTGCAACTCGAAAAGTTGTGGATTAAAACTGACAATTGCAAAGTGCATATGTAGCGAATCAATTCTTAGTTTGACTAAAAGCCAATTTATATGTGATAAATTGTCAAGCATATACCGAACCAATCCCTAGTTTGATCTAAAAACTAGATTACATATCATAGTTCAAGTTTTAATATATACTTAACAATTCTCATTCAACTGGTCGATGTGACAACTTGTTAGCTTACTTTCATATTATTATTCAACAATATGTTATGGTTCAAAGTTCAATATATAATTTGCAAAAACCACTCAACTAGTCGATGTAGACAACTAGTCAACTAACTTTTCATATTATTCGATAAAATATTATATTAAAAGTTGGATAAACAGCGATATTTTGTAGGGAAGCCCAAATAGTAGATTACTTCATGCAAGCCAAATTAAATGTTTAATTTTTCTTATTTACATTTTTCCTTGTTTTAAACTTTAATGCACACACATTTTTCAACATAGCATACGTTGTACGCAAAATGAGAATCATATTATCAAAATAATGTTCTGATTAGCAACAAATCAATACATTTTGCACATGTCTTCTTCTGTTCACACTGTTTTATTAAATTTCTATCCACATTCAAACTGTAAGATTTAGTGTTTTCCTGATACTCAAACAAAATGTTTCCACTTGAAAGTTTGATGTCAAAATCAAAGACAATAAATTGCTTTGGAATTTGATTCCCATACGCGCACCTTCTTTCCATTCCCCTCCACTCGCGATGGAATGTCACTCTCTCTATACAAAATTTGATTACAACCAAAACGTCACCGTCTCAACATCTAAGCGGCATATTCGAAATGGCAATTCCCTTAATTAACCCTCATTTCAAGCTTCATTTTCAAGCTTGTCGTGTATATATATATATAGAGGGCATATCTGGTGGGACTGTCAGATTTAGTGGATCCATGGATCCACCTTAATCACCGTCCATCTGTGATATACTATGAATGAGAGATCGCCACGTGTTTATGTCAGACATTTTTGATTTGGTTTCATTTGAATTGGTAGTTAGGTTGCTTTTTGATTAAAGGGCATATGCGTCATTTGTAAACCATCAAATCTGTCTGTAATATACAGACTGACATCTCATACCTCTCTCTAATTCAAAACCAATTTTTGAAACATTCTCTCCCCTCTCGCCGATCCCTTTCCTCCTCTTCAGTCCTTCCCCTCTCGTCAAAGCTCTCACTCCTCGTTGTCCACTTCTCCGACGTTGAACTCCTTCCCCGCTTCTCCGTTGATTACGGTGATGATGACTTCTCCGACGCCTCAGATCTGGTTGATTACGTTGTTGTCGACGGCCTTGGGATTTGGTTAGATTGGTGTTTGGTGGCTTTGTTAAGCCTTTGCAAGCGTTGGGGCAGCTTCTGGGGTTTAGGGTTAGATTGGTGTTTGGTGGCTTTGTGAATTAGGGTTTTTCAGATCTGTGAATTGGGTGTCTGAAATGGCGAATCTTTCTGGTGTTGGCGGTGGTGGTCGGCGGAAGTTCAATGTTGGTGCGTTTTTGGGGCTATTGGTGATTTTGCTGCCGGTGGAGATGGAGCTGATCAGAATGGTTTGCGTGAGTCAAAGAGAGGACGCTGACTTGACGGTTTGGGTTGCAGTTGGATCTGGTTAGGTGGTGGTGTTAGCCGACCAACCCACCCTTCTTCATCTGCTTCTTCCGATTCCTCTTTCTTCGCCGTCTCCGCCGGAGCTCGTGTTGGAAGCGTTGCTCTCGCTTCACTCTTTCTTCGCGCCGGTATTGGCCGACCTGCCATCTTTGGGTGGGAGTGAGTTTGGGAAGGAGTTGATTTATAAGACGTGGCTGCGGTCCAAGTTTGAGGAGTTTGTGAAGAAGTTGATTGAGATATGTGTTTCGAGTGGAGCAGACCTGACGCTAAAGGTTTGATTGGATTTTTGTGTGAAGTGATTTTTTGTGCTGGTGGATTTGATTGTCAATGTGATTATGTTGGTTTAGGAAGTTGCATTGGATACGGTTATGGAGTTTGTGAAGATTGGCAACTCTGGAGGATTTTATTCTGCTTTGTATCACAAGCTACTTCAGAATATTGTGAGTTCTCATCATTGAGTTGAGTCTTAGTGTGACATTGGCTCTTCTTGCTATAGGCTATGTCCGCTGCAGAGGAAGATTTCCTAATAGAGGCACTCTCATCTAAGTATTTTAACAACATTGATGTCAGGTTTGTGTTTTTGTTGTGCGGATTTTCTTTTTGGTTTATGTTATTGTAACTTGTTATCCTTAACCTTAATACTTGCATTTTGTAGGGTGTGTGAGAATATTCCTATCGCTTTGTGTGGTAACAAGGTTGATGTGAAGAACAGGCAGGTCAAGGCAAAGCAGGTCACTTTCCACAGGAAAAAGAACCTTCAGTACTACGAAATCTCTGCTAAGAGTAACTACAATTTTGAGAAGCCTTTCCTTTACCTTGCCAAAAAGCTTGCTGGGTATTGATCTGCGTCCTTGGGTGGGAACCCCTAATATTCTGCGGCAGACACTTAGAAACCCTAATATTCTAGTCTTCTGTAATTATAGGCATTTGCCTTACTTGTATCACCTAATTACTATGAATAATATGTACTGGTTACTTTGAGAATCTTAAGGCAGTAATTTGTATGTGCATTTAGTATGTGCATTTGGTATGTGCATTTTGTATGTGCATTTGGTATGTGCATTTCGATATGTGCATTTGGTATGTGCATTGCTTATTTGCATTAGGTATGTGCATTTCTTATCTATTATATTGCGCTTATCATCGCCAAATTAACCTGTTGGGATTAAAAACTCTACACAATATGCATCTTCTATTTGCATATTTCATGTTAATATTTAATATTTCATAGTACTTGACGCCGGCCCAATTGAAGACGGATCAAGATTTATCATTGGATTAATTTTACCCGATGAAGATAGAATCTGACCCGATTGTGTTGCTCTAATTTGACCTGATGAAGATGGAACACAACCCAATGGGTTTCTCCTTAATCGACCCAATGAAGATGCTTGTGATTTTAGCAACACTGCTGCTCTTATCTCTCTCGATCCAAGTAATTAGTTTCTCTTTTGATGTAAAATACAAATTTCTGATGCTTGTTGAACTGATGATTTTTGGTTCGTTGTGAATTTTTGCAATGTGCTTGTCAGATCTGATGTCATTTGATTTGATTGTGTGTTTTATATAATGCTCTATGCTTTTAGTATGAGCATTTCCTTATTTACTGCTATATGACTTTTCATTTTATGTTTAGATTTTATGTTTAGATTTTATGTTTGCATTTTATGTTTAGATTTTATGTTTGCATTTTATGTTTAGATTTTATGTTTGCATTTTATGTTTGCATTTTGTTTTTGCATTTTATGTTTGCATTTTGTGTTGCATTTTATGTTTTGCATTTTGTGTTTACATTTTATGTTTTGCATTTTGTGTTTGCATTTTGTGTTAATCAAAATGCAACAACAACAAGGTGTAACAACAAGATGCAAGAACAAGGTGCATGTTTCATATGTTAATCAAAATGCTCAATTCGCCAAATACATCCCCACTAATAACACGAATCCGGGTTCTAAGTTATATGTTCACAATTCTAGCACTGACTCTTAATATTACAACATGTTCCAAACCGCCAGTACAAATCAAAATACAACATATTTTACAGACCTCTACACCAACAGCAGCGTACACAACAGCCTCAATCTCCTTCACAACTACAACAACAGCAACTCATCTTTTTCTTCAGCAACTAACGGAACTCAGCACTTCAGCTATGACTTCACAGACAACGGAGTCCAATATGTTGCCCCATTCGGCGATGTAGTCACTAAACAATAAGAATCATCCGTTACCATACAACTGCGATTTCCAACTGCGAACATAACACAATTTAGGTAAAATGATACTGAAGCATATCATTTTTGTTCAAAATAATGCAATGCAACACAACACAGGACGACTGCATGTTGAAGTGCAAGTGGGGAAAAAATGCAACTATGAGTTGCAACTACAAAGTGCAATAGTAAGGTGCACATGTGAGGTGCAACAGTTAAAATGCACATACAAAATGCACATAGCTTCAAGCAACCTTCATGATTGTACAAAATATGTTTGCATTTTATGTTTGCATTTTATATTTGCATTTTATGTTTGCATTTTATATTTGCATTTTATGTTTGCATTTTGTGTTTGTATTTTATGTTTGCATTTTGTGTTTGCATTTTGTATTTGCATTTCATGTTTGAGGAACGTGTGTTTCCATTTCTTTGCATTTTATGTTTTATGTTACGTGATTGCATTTTATTTTTTATTTTTAAATAATTAAATATTTATTATTTATATTTAGTTCGTATAATTTTCAATAAACAATAATGGTGATAAAAATATTATTTCATAACTTGTAAGAAATTGTTTACAAATAATTTTCATAACTTGTAAGAAATTGTTTGCAAATTGTAGTGATTGTGGGTGAGATTGAAATGGATTAAAAAGAAGATGAAGTCTTGAGAGTTGATGAGTTTGATATGAAAATGAAATTTGATGAAAAAAGAATGAAAAAGTCACAAACATTAAAAAGATTACAAAATTAACTTTCATTCATATCATTTCAAATTTCAAAACAATACTTTTATGATTTCATTCTTGTTGTTGACCAAATTCTTGTGAGCCTCACACAACGTGCTTTTATTTTGCATTTTGTTGAAGCATCCCATGGATTAGATGACTCTTCGAATCAAACTCTTTGAATCAATTTAACACATCCAGTTCTATTTATAACTGATGACTCTTCGAATCAAACCCTTTGAATCAATTAAACACATCCAGTTCTATTTATAACTGATGACTCTTCGAATCAAAGTATCAAACCCTTTGAATCAATTTAACACATCCAGTTCTATTTATAACTGATGTTTCACTTTTGAGACTCACTCCCTAATGCTATCCCTAACACCAATAATCCACCTTCCTAAGTATAATTTACATACTGCTTCCTGATGTGCTTGAAAGAATGATGAATGCACAAACCACTGAGAGTGAGAAGACTAGGGTAAAATATTCACTAATCATGAACGGAGAAGCTCAACCTGATCATCAAACCAACGGCCTTGTCTCAGCCATGCAGTAACCAGGGCAAGTAAGATTCTAGGTGGTGTCAAATAATTAATCGCTTTTCCATTACCCTTTACTATCCGAATTCTTGGGACTAAGGTCCTAGCTACAGTCTCCGGCAGCTCACAGATGATATTAAACATCTGTTTATTTTGGATAGTGGATCCACTGCAACCATATAACGATTAAGAGTTAAGAGTTAAGACTGCATATATCCAATCACTACACCATTTTACCCCTAATGCAACGAAAACGATAATTCGTCGTATAAAAATAATGTTGCTTAAGTTTAATGCGATGACAATAATATGTTGCATAAAAACGTCGTTGCATAAAGACTCTTTTGCAACAAAAATCAATACAACCATTTTTTTATGTCGTATATGTTGAAAAATACTACAAAAACTAAATTTACAAAAATTAAAATTTTGAAAAAAACATCATATGCCACATTTGAATATGCCACAATGATGTGTTGTTGCATAAACCTGATCGATACAACATATCTTATGGCACTACCATTGACACGTTGCATAAACCCTGAACCCTAAACCCTAAACCCTAAACCCTAAACCCTGAACCCTAGACCCTAAACCCTGAACCCTGAACCCTAAACCCTAAACCCTAAACCCTGAATCATCTTATTTTTTATTGAACTAATCAATTACGGTAAAGAAATTAAATTGAATTTTATATTTGAAGTAATTGCTTGAAATAATTATAAAAGAATAATTAGTCTCATCACTAAGAGATATATGGATTAAACAAAAGAAAGTGTTATGAATAGGTTTAGTTTGGCAAGCTTAGTCAAAATTACTATTTACCGAACCACTTAGTTGAAACTAAGTGCCTACATTGTTGAAACTAAGTGCCTACATTATTGACAAAGGTTGTGTAAAATTCCTATAAATAAGAGCACTTAGCAAAGGGAAAACTCACCCCTTTGCCTTCAACTTCACTTCCTACATCTCTCTATATTTCAGTATATTTGGTTCGGTTTTTAGTCTCGAAGAATTGCTAGCATTCTATCTAAGAAAGGCAAAAGTTATACTGAATTTATAACAGAAAGCAAATTAAGTTGATGATCAATACGGCGAGGCGTTTACAAGGCTCAGGGGTTAATCAAGGTAGTTGTTTTCATTGGTGCTATGAAGATTTGGATCGAAAACTCTTTCAAGCAAACATCACTTAACGATTGTAAGTCAATTATACTATGTTAAGGTTCCACAAGTATGAGCGACACTACCTCAAATAAACTATGTTAAGACAAATTGAGGGTTGTTGATAAGTAGAGCTCAATGTCATGTTTTTAGCAAAATCGTTTATTTGAGTATTGTAACTAATCAATCGTTTAAATCAACGTGTATCAAATTTGTGTTTCATCAATAAAATTATGTTTCATAATTAAATTAATACATTTTCTAATCTTTTATTATGGATACATTTTCTAATCTTAAATCATGTGTTTGATAATAAAAAATGATGTTTGGAGCCAAAATGATTTTCAAGAGGAGGTAATCAAATTTATGGGGGGAAATCAAAATTTTGCATTAGTTTTTGGGTAAGTTGAAAAAATGAAAAAGCCTACTTTTTCAACTTCAATCTTCTTCATATTCTCTCAAGAAACCCTAGCCTTTGCAGCTGCCGCCGTTGTGCTTCCCCCAACTGAACTTAGAAACTATGGTCGGTTTTACTTCTCCGTTTCAGATCCAACGTTTCATCCTCTTCATCCAATTTCACACAACCTCATCTTTTCAGATTCTCCAAACCCTCTTCTTCTTCAAACCCTAACGCGGATCTATCCGGTCAGATCTATACTCCAGCTAAGAGGTGCTGCTGATGAGCGTGTCCTAGTCGCGAGTCATATGGAGTTGGTTGCATCGATCCATAAAAAAGACATCTTCTTAATACAAGAAACTAAATCTGGAAAACAAGCAGAACAAAAACAGAGCAAACAAGCATATCAATGGCAGAACCGTCCAAAGATTCAATGGCGACAGAGGCTGAGAAGCCACCCATCACGGCGGAGCGAAAAGTCCGAACCGACTTGGAATCCAAACTCCCCAAACTCTGTAAGGATTTTCTGTTTTGTTTGATGTTCTGTTTGGTTGTGTTCTGATGTTTTGAAGATATGCCGAGGGCACTGATCGCGCCGGATACAGAGAATGTGAATGGAACATGGGGACATAACATAAGCATAATAACATGTCTGTACTGCAGCAACATGCTGCATTTTTTTATCAGAATGGAGATGGAATCATCTACCCTAAAGAGACTTTCACTGGTACTAAGTTCATATTTGGAACATTACTTTTGATGATGAGTTTCAATAGTGTTAAATATGGTGTGTAAATGTAGGGTTTAGGAGCATTGGATTCAATGTGTTTGCTTCGGCATTTCTGACATTTATGGTACATTCCAGCACACACAGAACAGATGTTCAGCAAGTATGCTAGAACGCAACCTGATAAGCTGACACTCAAGGAGATATGGCACATGACTCAATCTAATTGCGATGCCTTTGACTTCTTTGGCTGGTACTGCTCCATTCTTTTATTGCACACCAGCCTTCATTTGCCTCGAATGATCGCTAATCTATGGTATCCTTGTCGAATCACAGAACAGCAAGCAAGCTAGAATGGGAAGTTTGTATATTCTAGCAAAGGATGCAGATGGATTTCTATCAAAAGAATCAGTCAGACGCTGCTTCGAAACTGCTTCCCTTGCGACTGCCCATTGTGCGATTGAAGGCACAAGATGTGTTCTTTGAAGTTTGAACTTTGAAGTTGTACACTTTTTGAATTGAGAATTTGTTGATTTCATGGTTTACTTTTTTATGTATGGAATTTCTTCCTTTTGTCATTTAACAGATATGAGAATATTGGCAGGTTTATTAGCAAATGAGTATCAGAATTATGGTTTATAAGATGTAAAATTATAGTTTCATAAAAACACAGATTGAGGTTGCATCAAATCATCAATTAGGTACAATACTAAAAAATGGTTGTTGCATAAAATTGGGCTTATGCTACGTTTTCGTTGCAACATACTTTGTTTGTCTCATAAGATATACTTTATGCCACATGCACAAAATTGTACATGTTGCATAAATCGATGCAACGAGGGTTAAGCAACGTTCACTTATGCAACGACGGGTCGTTGCGTTTCATTTTAAGCCACGTTTTTAGACTATAGACAACAAATTTTCTAACGTTGCATAAGGGGTAAAATGGTGTAGTGAATTACTGGTTCACAAGAAACCTTCGTCAACTGAATGCTATCTTGTACCTCAATAGCAAGTCTGTTAAGACCATGCCAGGAGATGCTGTGTGGACACCAATGTTGGATCGCTTACACTCCTTAAGCAGCGACGACTGAAGCTGCCTAAGGCCACATTTTGTCGCCCCATAACTGTCATTAACATAAATTCAAACGTGTCACATTTAAAAATGGAATTATAAGCACTTACAAAATCTTTCTCAACAATGACATCCACATGAAACCTCCTCATCTAAATTCAAACACCCTAATTACAGAAAAACCTAGTCAAACATTGACACTCCAGATCTATCTGACAAATTGCATTAACCACACATATGAACACCCCCAAATGCAGACCCATCAACAAAATCAAACAAAAAACACATAACCAGACGAAGAGGGTTGTTAGGTTTCCAATGATAATCAAAATCAATCCAAACCCACTTACCAAATTCCCCAAAATCAATCCAAACCCACTAACTCATCTTACTGGCACCTCCCACCTGAACCCTAAACCCATAGCTCCACCACCGCCGCCCACCTCGAGCCTCCATCTCCGCTTCGCTTGTACAGAGTATATAGATCCACCACCGCCTTTCATCACCTCCTCCACCACCGATCAAAACCACACACAAACAAACACAGTTGTCTTCTCATTCGATTTCAGGTATTAGAAATTAGAAATCAGAAATAAAGGAGAGAGGGGTTGCAGAATGGGTTACAGATTTGATGGGAACTAATTGCTAACTAAGACAATAATACCCCTGGTTAGGTAATTAAAAATTATTTAGTCTATCCACGTGTCACTCCCTCCTTTCATCCCACTTTACGATCCAACGGTGATTAGGGGGGTTCCACGGATCCACCAAAAGTGGGGGGTTCCATGGGATATTTTTCCTATATATATATATATATAAATGTTGTGTTGTGTTGTGTTTTCATTCAAATTATTAGTTGCACTTGCTTTTTCTTTTCACATCTAATTCCCTATTTGATTTTCTTACTCTATTATTAGAAATGGCAGCTGAGGAAGGGCAAGTCATCAGGGTTCATTCCGTCGAAGACTGGGAGGTGCATCTTAAATCCGCCATAGAGTCCAAGAAACTGGTAATATATTTGACGTTGTTACTGTGTTGTTGAGGTAGTTAAACCTGATATTTGACATGTAGGTTGTGGTCGATTTCACTGCCTCATGGTGCGGTCCTTGCCGCTTCATCGCACCTATTCTGTCTGACATTGCTAAGAAGTTGACTGAGGTTATCTTCCTCAAAGTTGATGTTGGTGAGCTGAATGTTACGTACTCTATATGTAGGAACATTAGGGATTGAATTGTAATTTACGAATTATGAATTATCACCTATATGTAACTCTAGATGTATTTGGATTGAGTAAGCAATGAATTACCAGTCACGGCCTTTTCTAAGATATCAGTAACACTGAAGTACTTAAGATGTTCGGTTTGTGACTGCTTGTTTATCTTTGGCTAATTAGTACCAATCCAATAAAGTTATAATTCTACACAAACGATTCCCATACAAATTAAATGAATAAAATCACTTCAAAATGCATACAAAAGGCCGTGATCTTGAATTCCTCGTAATAATTTACACCAACCAGGCAACCACAGCTATATATGTTAACCTCTGCTAGCATTTAAACATGTAGTTAATCACTTATGTCCTCCATCTGTTGGATTGAACATCAGCTTTCAAATTTTATACATTGGATCGATCGAAAATGGCAGATGAAGAAGTAACATGACAACTAATCTCATGTTGAACATTTTTTGACGCGCGTGTTTTCTTTGTAATTGTTTTGTTGCAGAATATGATGTGATAGTAATAACTTGATGACACTTTATTTCATTTCTTTGCATCTGCACTTTTAAAGATACTTGCTTTCAGATGCTTCATTATCTTGTTCCAGATTCTCTTGTGGGTGGTCCTTAGTTAAATGTTATTGGGGGCAAAATAAAATTATGCTTGTGTTTTTCAATATATGTAACAGTCACCTATCATAATTTTATAGTAAAAATCAATTCCATTACATTAAGAATTAACTAATTATACATGTAAGAATTGAATCTAATGTCATTTAAATCCCCTTATGGATGAAGGCGTAATTTGGGGATAAAGTTCAGGAGAAACAAAGAGTTTTGGTGAGACGGAATGATTTAATATTAACTGTTGGATTAGATTAATTTGTGATTGAGATTAAAGTTGATTTTAAATAATGGACGGTTGGATTTGCAGAAAACCTTGGCGGATGAGATTGACGTTAGGGGTGTCAATGAGCCGAGCGTTCATGAGCTACTCGCGAGCAAGCTCGGTCAAAGCTCGGTCAAAGCTCGGCTCGATAATAAACAAGCCAAGCTTGAGCATAGTTTCTCGGCTCGATTTATAAACAAGCCGAACATGAGCAGAGGCGTGCTCGGCTCGTTTATGTTCGTGAACGGCTCGTTTATCTGCTCGATTAGGGCTCGTTTATATACTCGATTAGTACTAATTTATTTTTTCAGTTAAATTAATCACATACTTATAGTTAATCGAGTAGCTTGTTTATATGAATTCGAACAGCATGTTTACAAGCTTATGATTGATCAAGCTCGCGAGCCGAGCTCGAGTAGGCAAAAAACTAATCGAGCCGAGCTCGAGCAAGATATATTAAGGCTCGTCGAGCTCGAGCAGCATGAAAATCAGACGAGCCGAGCTTGAACATGTCGATGCTCGGCTCGACTCGTTTACACTCCTAATTGACGTTTATATTTTTTAATCAAATCTCATCCGTTAGATTTGAAGAATTCAACGATCGAGATTATGTCTTTTGGTTTCACATTTATTTATTCATCCTCCTATAACTTTACTCTGTAATTTATTATGAAAAAAATGTGTTTCCGAAACTCTAAAAAGTAGTATAAGCACCATTTACCGTTATTTACTTCGTTTTTCCAACAAGTAATCACTTGATTAAGTTAGTAAGATATACATTGAAATATAAGTAAATGATATCTCGAATTTAGTGATTTGTAAGCAATACTCATGCAAATTGTAAGATAAGCTATAAATCAATATACATCTATTTGAGCAGCACTACTTTACAACTCAAATTATATTTTACATTCCTGCAGTCCAACGTCAACGGTTCATTTTTTCACATATCACTAAATGCCAGACACATTGAAAAATAAATGGTTGATGATGGACTGTAAGGATTATTTGGAAATTATTTAATTATCGAAGTGCGAAGAAAAAAATTTTGTCTTATTTTGGATAATCAATTTTGGTGTCTTGTATACATTGAAATGCTTAGTTAAGGCCTTGATAAATTTCTTTACAGGGTGTACTATAGGATGGCATATTCAAACGTAAAAATTTATCGAGTATTGACTGACATATCGAAGCAAAGTTGCATTAAAAATATGACAAGTTTGAGTCCATCGGGAATAGAAATCAAGACGTGTATGTTTTATATATCCCACATAGGTGGGTTGATGGAAAATGCATCACAATATGTGTAACTCCACTTGGAATATGTATAATTTGTTATGAAAGGGTCCGGATCTCATTTTGCCTATAGCCAAATGCATCATGAATTCAAAACGAAGTAGTTTTTATCCGAATTAATTTAAAACGACGTAGTTTTACTAAAACCCATCAAGATCTCTAAACCCTTTACAAAACAACATAATTTTGATACTTAATAATTCAAAACATCATCACTTTAATTTTGGCTGCATTAGGCTGTTGGCAGTACCATATCCGATTCCGTTGTGGAAAGCTCTATGAAATACACACGGGGGCGTAGGGAGGGTGCAAAAGTTGTATTCTTGTCTTAGAGGATAAGCAACAAGACTTAGTCTTGCCTATTTACTTTGTCTACTTAAACGTGCATTGTTGACCGTGTCAAATTTAATTAACCCTCTTGCGACTCAATAACGGCAAGTAGGGGTTGAAAGCACCGGAAACTGTAAACAAGAATTGACTCGAATAGTAATTAGTCAAGCAAGCAGCGAAAGGGAGGTTTAATTGTTGTTTTTAGTAAACAAGGTTGCAAGTCAGTGAAAATAACAAGCGTGAAAGTCTTCTATCTATGATGTTAACATTGCGTAACACAATTCTTTGCAACTAACATTTATCACATACCAACTAACATACAATTCATACATTCTCATAGCTCATGCATATTCCGGTCAAGTAGCATACAAATAACAAGTGTTTCCAATGTAGTCCAGACTCACACCGTGAATGAGACTTATGTTTGTCAGACAGATTAAGTGTCAAGCGAGCTAAACTAGTCGCTCAAGAGCTAGTGCCCAATTACTTGATGTTCTTTGTTTGAATTACGGTCAATTCTCATCAAATAAAACTATTGGAATTAATAAACCAAATTAAATTCACCGATCAAGAGCCTTTCAACTTAATCTAATTAAATCCTTCACCTAATATATTTCAAAATAAATACGTCGGTCAAGGTCGATTCAATCCAATCAATTAGATAGTTAAGCACAAAAATTAATGTAAAAATAATAAACTGATAATTAAACACAAGGTCTCAAAATACTTCGCCACAAGTTCATGCACAAGTTGTAGCTATTAAATTAGCTACACATAGTAATCAACATCTCAATTAAAGAAGTAATAGGGTGAAAGAGAAGAAGAAGACTTATGTTGTTTCGCTGCTTAAAAATCTTATCCGGACCTTTGCAGAAAGCGTCAAATGGATAGGGCTTCATGAAGTTAACTGTAGGCAAGTTCCTTGATTACTAGATGAGCGATTTTAAGATTGTTGTGTCAGATTGCTGAACTGGAACTCATATTCCATGAGATTGCTTTTGAGGGGATGCAGATTGAGTCATTCCAGGTTGGTGTTTTGATTGAGAAGCTACCTCCATCCGGAGAGACTTCATAACTACCTCAAGAACAATGACAAGGAGATGAATTCGGAAGAGATTTATTTGAAGCTCAGGATTGAGGAGGAGAATCGAGGCTCTTACAAGAAGCTGAAGGTGATACCCGTTAGGGCTAATATTGTGGAGCACAGTGAAAGCTCCAAGAAGCAGAAGTCTTCAAACAAGTTGGCTCCCAATGGTGGTTCTTGCAAGAGAAAGGAAAACCCATGTTCCAAGGAAAAAGCTTTAAACCGACACATAACCAAAGAATGACCTAAGTAAAAAAAAGAGAAAGTTAATACTGATGAGGCTGATGATGATAAATTTCTAGTGGCTGTCATTTCTGAGATGAACCTGTGGACTCGAATGACAAAATTTGGTGGATGGATACTGGATACTGAACGCGCGTCGTTGTACGCATTGACGTTGCGTATTTTTGTACCTCAAAGTCAGTGACTAGAGGATTCCAAATGCAATTCAAAAACAATTTATAAACCGAAGTATTCGGGTCGTCCAAGTAGCAAACTTAAACTTGTGCACTATTAAGTTAGAGCAAGCTTCACTACGAGAAAAGTATGGTAAAATTATCCAACGTCACCACAACACAATGTCTGCACCTATCACTTACATCTCCTAAATGGTTCACAATTTGTCTTGTCTATAACTCACTTATGCTACCAAAGTCGGTAGTACAAAAGCTTGTGTTATAAACTCATTCTCAAGTTTATAACTCATAGATTAAAAGCATAAGAGAAGAGGAGTTCGACACACTTCAACAAAACTAAACTCAAATGCTCGATCCTCGTTTGAACATAACATGTTTTTTTATCACGCATACTCATATCAACTTGCAAACTTATTTCTCAATGCCATTCATTATAAAGATGCAATGATTCACAACCAGGCTCTAAGGAATTAACTAGCCTTCGGCTATTACAGATACTTTTGAGGAGGAACTTTTCTTCTTAATCCCCGGTATCTGCAACTCTTTTCTTTCTTTTTTTACTTCACACTTAGCGCTTGACCATGAATCAAGAGTAAAGATGAATGAATTACAATAAGCTTTAGTTCAGCAAGATATACGAGTGCGATAACCACTAGAGTGTACCGAGCAAGAAAGCTTAATTTCATATAAGAGTTTTCAATAATAGAACTACTTGGAGATAAAGTCTAGAACAAACACACGCAGGGACAAGCAATGGATATGATACCAATACAATTCTCAATAGGAAACAAGCTTAAACCAAGCAGAAACAATTCATCCTGAGATCAACAAACCTAGGAATATATATTACCTCAAAAACCAACCTCACTTGACTATGACACATGACTCTACTCTATTAATGATGCAATGCATGGATGCAAACAAAGCAATGACAAGATGAGTGATTGTGACGCACCACTTCACACTTAAGATGATGCTTAGTCCCTTAGCATACTAAATCAACCAACTAGAGATACGCACAATAATCATCATGTCAACACTTATGCAATTAACTTTATTAAGAAAAAAGAGAATACTTACAAAGAAAGATCAGCGAAGCGCCCCAAAAGAATCACACGTGAGGAGTCCTTTTCTAGGATCCCTTCTCACGGGGCCTTGAATGCTCCACGTCTCAATCCACCTTCAAATCCCATTTGAATGTCTGTCCATCAAGTATACAAAGGACTTTTGATAAGGCACTTTTGTATGTTGTTTTAAGTCCTTTACAATGCTTAGATTTCTAACATATTTAGTATAAGATTACGCTTTTGGTGTAGTTTTGTATCTCAAGTTTATTAGAAGAGTAAGAACAAAAGTGCAACAAAAAGGCTGAATCTCGGAGCAAAGAACAGCAAAGTTGACAAGAGCTGGAAACCAACGAGCGCGCGAGAAGTGTAGCGCGCGAATACTGAGTCACGCAGAGCAGAGCAAAATGATGACGTCAGCAATCAGCGACAAATCCGGAGCGATGACGTCATCACGCGCAAAGAATATTTCTAAGTCTGGGTTTTGGAGATAAAGATATTTCCAAGACTGATTTTTAGAGATAAGGATGATTTCCAATATATTTTCTTGCCTATTTTCTCGTGGAAACCCTAGAAGGCAAGAGTATAAATACAAAGCATAGAGGAAATCACAAGGGAGCAAATTTGAAGAGGAGATCGCACAGCTGCCGGCGCAAGTCCGAGACGCCCAACTATCTACGCGCAATCAGGCTATAGTGTCATTACTTGTTGTTTTCATACAAACCTTGAGATGAATATGTTCAGCATGTGTAGCTAACTTTCTGAATTCAGTTTAGACTTTGAACCATGAATAATATGTCTTGAGGTTTATTCTTAATGCATGACCTATTTAGTATTATTACTCCGCACATACTTGAATGATAACTAGTTTAGATAGTTAGGCGAAGCCTTTACCCGCATACCTAATTATAGAACCTATTATCTAACGTTAAACTATCAGAGGTACGTTACAGTGAATGATAGGAGTGACACTAGAATAGTTAATCACTACCTTTACCGGATTCGTGGTTAATTAGACTAGGTTGGGTAGTAATATCATATAGAATTTTACAGGAATATATGTGTAAGTTATTAAACCTTTACCGGACCTTAGCTTACGTGAACAATCAGTCATAGGTCTTTAGAAAACCCGTGATAAACATAGAGTTCATAGTGATCAGTCTAAGTTGAGCTCATCTCTGGTTTATTGTCTAACTCTCGTATTGTATTCTGCGCGCCAGTAGTACTTGCGCACTCTTTCTCTTATTTGTTTACTTACATTCACAACCCCAATTTTAGTTGTAGATAAAAGACGACTTCTCACCGTTCCCTGTGGATTCGACCCCTGCTTACCTAAACTATACTAAGGAGGAGAGGGATAAATTTGCAGCACTCAACGACGTGCCGTCAACTTTCCTACCCAAGTTTGATCCCTTTGAGAATATATCATCCTTCGTGGCAAAGAGATCACGAGAGCTTCTTCCAAATGATTCTGAGATGAATGAACGGAAGTTTTGAAATTTATCTTGTGGTAGTGTGGTGTAGAAAGGGTCCTCAACACAACCACTTGGCTTGATGGTCACGCCATAGTCTATATCTCCAATAAAGCTCTTAGGCGTCCATTCTCCAAGGTAATCTCCTGAATTTTTGTCAACTTCTATACAAGGTTGAAGCACATGATTGTTTGTTGAAAGAGATGAAGAAGAATCATCGAACTCCCCAATAAGCATTCTTTTGATTTTTTCGTGAAATACATCCTCATGTTTCGAAGAATCACTTGAAACTTGATGCGAAGCCACTTCCATATCTACGGTCTCTCTATGCATTCTTCTTCTCTATTCATGTTTGAAGATAACATCGAGAGCATCCTTCGATTGTTTTCCTCTAACTCATCAAGTCTGGCGAACATTTTATCTTGCATCTCGAGAAGCTTTAGACACATGTCCATAACTGAATTATTAACAATGGACTCCTCATAGTGAAATGGCATGAAATGTTGAGGCGGATCAAAGCATTGTTCCCCCCATACTCACTCTTCTTCATATTAGTTTCATACTTGTGGATATCCATACTCATCATAGAAGTAATGAAGTAATTAGACATAAGCAATCAAGAGATTTTGTTTGTAGATGTTGATCAAATGTGAATTCTTTGGCTTGTCACTCGGGTTCTTTGTAGCTTATTCTCAACCAAATAAAATGCTGAAATGATCAAAAACAACAAACCCGTGAAAGCACAAGTGTGACAAATATATACAAGAAGTAAATGAGTAGTCCAAACGAATCACTAAACCTAAACTAATGACAAGTCAACTCGTTGCTCCCCGGCAACGACGCCACTTTGACGTTGCGTATTTTTGTACCTCAAAGTCAGTGACTAAGAGATTCCCAATGCAATTCAAAAACAATTTATAAACCGAAGTATTCGGGTCGTCCAAGGAGCAAACTTAAACTTGTGCATTATATAAGATTTAGCTTTAATCTAGCTAACTCAAAATCAATATATTTTTGTTTTGTTTTGTTTTGTTTTGTTTTGTTGTTTTGTTTTGTTTTGTTTTGTTTTGTTTTTTTTTGTTTTGTTTTGTTTTGTTTTGTTTTGTTTTGTTTTGTTTTGTTTTGTTTTGTTTATTTTGGGGAGGATAGCTAATACGAGTATTCAAAGTAGAAACAATCGAATAAAGAAGATTTCAAAGTCCAACTTTCCTAGTCTAATGCATATCATAAGAGTAATATGATGAAATCTAATGATTCGGAGTCGACTATTAAATCGCAACTCAAAATAAGATTTCGCCAAGTTTGAATATCGATTTCATATAGTTCAAGTCTCACTCTTCCAATTTGTTGACTTGCTCGATATAATCACATTAATCACAAACTTCCATTACGGTTATCAATGTGAAATATTGGATAAAGCAAAAGCCTACTCTTCTAATCTATAATGCTACTTCCGTAGTCACTAAGCAATTAGAGAGCCTTACTCAATAATTACCCCAAATTCCTATATTCCTATATGAAACCTAGAGCATCTTATATTCATATAAGCATTTTATCAAACATTTTGCATGCATCGTTATCAAAATATGAGTAAGAACACAAATCATCTAACGAATCATTCTAACTCTCATCTAAACTAATACAAGAGTTTTGAATACATCAAACAAGGTCCATTAGACATTGAAACAAGAGACTACTCGCAATACGTAGTAAATAAATCCATAGATTGTATATCAAAGTGAATTCACAATCGCACAAAGTTTAATCAATGAAAACAAGAATAAAATACACCTTTGGATCTTTTCTAAGTATAGAGATTGTCTTCTTATCTTTAGTTTTCTATCTTCTTTCTCCGTTCAATCCACCACCCTTCTAAAATCTCCAAAAATGTGATTTTATATTGTAGGTTAAAAAGAGGTCGGTACGCTCGGTACCCTCGTTTCCGTACCGAGCATACCGAGGCATTGTGAAAATGCTGAACTTTCTGACCAAAAATCAGCTTGGTACACTAGGTAGGGTACCGAGCTTACCGGCATCATGTTGAAGCTCGACTTTCTGACCAAATTCAGCTCGGTACACTAGGTACCGAGCATATCGAGGTGACTTCTGTTTTATCTTCAAACGCATTTTTGACCCTTTAAACCTTAGAATTTGACTTAAATGTAAACTCGGAGAACTCTTGGGTTTTGTACAGGCTACAGGCATACTTTTTTCTAGCTTCTTGGACTTGTAAAAGTTCGTCCAAATTGGATCTGAGCCGTGCTGGCATCAACAGGTATCCGCCGCGAAGTGCTTAGTAGTATTTTCTGCGTGTTATTACTATCATGTGGTTGTTCCACATGGGTAGTACCTGTGTCAATTTCTTGGGTTGCTCCAGTTCGATCCTCTGGTTATTTAAGCTCGATTTCAGCATCTTTTAACTCATATTTTTTCAAAATACTTTTAAAGCAAATGAAATAGAAAACATGCAAGACCAAGTGAAAGTAATTATACAAATACATTAAAAGGTGTGGTTTCTTACCATAATAAATGGACGTAAAAATACGTCCTATCAATGTTGGTGCTACCCGCCACATTTATATAACAGAGAGTACCTTCTCCACTTTGGACAAGCCTTGAACTAGAGAGAATGTGCAGCCACTTCCAAGTTGAAAGGGAAGGAGACGGTGGTCTTGAAGTGCACTATAGGCAAGAACATGTAGTTAAATGATGTTCTATTCGTGCCGGACGTAAAGAATAATCTAATTTCTCCGACAGTAATGAATTGCCACGAATTCAAGATGACATTTCAGTCGCTACGAGTGTACTTATCAAGAATGACATGTATGTTGGTAGCAACCATGTGAAGCAAGCCTTGTGGAAGCCGAATGCTCTTGATATCAAATCTAATGTAACATAGATGAATAAAATTAACTCCCATGCGTACGTGATCGAGTCCTCTAATTTATGGCATTACCGTTTAGGACATGTTAATAATGAGTCTATCAGGATATTAATAATTTTGGAATTTGTACCCAAAAATCAAATTAACTTCGAGCACAAATGTGAAACATGTGCTGAAGCTAAATCAACATGGATTTCTTTTCATAGAGATGAAAGAGATATCGATTCCCTTGAATTAATACATAGTGATCTGTGTGATTTAAAATTCTTGCCAAGTAAGGTGGAAAATATTTTGTAGCTTTCATTGATAATAGTTCAAAGTATTGCTATATTTATTTTCTTAACAGCAAAGATGAAGCTGTTAAAAAATTTACTACCTTTATGTTGGAAGTTGAGACCCCACTTGACAATAAATAAAAGATTGAAAAGTGATCGGATGGTGAATATGTTGAACCATTTGGGGTGCTCTTCACATAACACTGTATTGTCCAATAACTAACCCCATCATACTGACCTCAGTCTATTGGTGTTGCTGAAAGGAAAAACATGATAAGAAAAGAGATGATGAAAGCAATGTTGTTATGTTTCGGGCTACCCCAACGAATGTGGGGGGAAGCATCTTATCAACAAATTATCTCTTAAATAGGGTACCTCGCAAAAGAAAGGACAAGTCTTCGTATGAAACGTTTTTAGGAAGAAGGCCTTCTTTATAAACACTTGTAAATGTGGGGCTACTTAGCTAAGGTCTTGCCACCAGGTCCTAAGAAGATGAGAATTGGCCAAAATGATAGAGTGTATTTTCATTAGTTATGCACATAATAGTAATGTGTATAGATTCTTGTTTTATAGATCACAAATTCCAAATATTCGTACGGACAAAGAATATATGACTCGATTATACATACTCATACATGGGAGTTAGTTGACCTTCCTCCCGGAAATTAGTCACTTAGTTCAAGATGGGTATCTACTAGAAAAATGAAGGTAGATAGGATAATAGATAAGTATAAGAAGAGACGTGTAGCCAAAGGATATAGACAGAAAGAAGGTCCGGACTACTTTGGTACATCTTCTCCAATTACTTGGATTAGTTCCATCACAATAATAATTGCCATTGCTGCATTACGCAAGTTGGAAAATCATCAGATATATGTGAAAGTTGCATTTCTCAGTGGAGAATTTGAGGACGAAAGCTTACGAACCGACCCGAGGGTTGTGTTGTGCCGGGATGACAGAGTAAAGTTTGTAAACTTGTTAAATCTCTTTATGGTCTAAAACAAGCGTCAAAACAGTGGCATGAAAAATTTGACAGTATAATAATGTCAGATGGTTTCAAAATTAGTGACAAATTTATAATCATTAAGAACAGTAATCAAGAATATGTGATTTTGTGTTTGTATGTTGATGATATGCTTCTTGTGGGAAGCAATGAGACATCATAAAATCAACAAAAGCAATGTTAAACTCTAAGTTTGATATGAAAGATTTGGAACTGGCTAATGTTATTTTGGGAATCAAAATTATACAAACCGTTGATGGTCTTAGATTGAGTCAGTCGCATTATGTTGATAAGATGCTAGACAAGTTTGGAAATGATATTTATGGAATATCTAGAATTCCAAAATTGATATTTCTAAACACTAGTCTAAGAAGAAGAAAAAATGTTAATCAGTTGGAGTGTGCAAGTGTGATAGGCAGTCTGATGCTCTTAATGAACTGTACAAGACCAGACGTTACTTATACCATAAGCAAACTGACGGCATGTCGTTGAGTGCTGCAAATTTATCCCTATTCCTCATTAGTATAGCTACCGTAAGTACGAAGTCGAATCCACAAGGAACGGTGAAAAGTTATCGTCTTCTGTAAAGTAAAACGATATTGGATTGTGGGCGTTGTGAGTAAACAGAAAACAAGCAGAAAACGCGTGATCAGAATCGTGCGCATGTTAACTAGCGCACTGAACGAACAAGTTTGTTTGACAGATATGAGAAGCCATCAGCTTAGACTTGTCCTATTATGAACATATGCTTATCCTCGGTTTACTATAAATCTATTACTATTTTTTCAAGTGAATTCAAGTCCGGTCAAGGCTTAATAATCCACACACGTATTCCGATCAGAGTTTACGCGATACTAATATTCAACCTAGTCTAAACAACCACGAATCCTATCAAGGTAGTGATTATCTATTCTAGCCGTTACTTCTTATCATTCACCGTCAAGTCCATGTGATTAGTTTAACAATAGATAATAAATTCTATAACTAAGTCTGCGGTTCAAGGCTTCGCTTAATTATCTAATCTGGCTATCATGCAATAAGCTTGGAATAATAATACTAAACAAGTCAAGCATTAAGAAGAAAACCTCAAAACATAATGTTGACAAGTTAAAGCCTAAACTGATAAAGCAAGTTAGCAAGACATGCTTTTATTAAACATCTCAAAAACTATTTGTGAACAACAAGTGAATTCAGTAAGAACAAAGGAAAGCTTATCGGAGTTTGTCAGTCTGCGCGCCAGCCTTCTGTTCTACGTAAGTGTTAGTCGCGCGCGGGTCCGTCAGCAATTCTCTGTCTGAATGTATGTCGGCTCCCTTGTTACTCAACTATTGCTTCCTATTTATACAAAGTTTCTGAGGTTTCTAAGTTCGAATTTAGAAAGAGATAATCTTGAATTTCTATGTTTATCCCTAAAAACTCGCATAAGGAATATATTCTGCGTTGCTGACGTCATCTACCGTTCGCTGATGTCATCACCTATTGACGTATAGTATATAGTGGAGATTTAAATGTCCTAAGACGGCAAACAAAATTTATATCCTAGGGAACCTAGGGTTGAATCCCTAGAGATGAGCTAGAATTGATCAACTAGTTTTAACTACTTAATGATTTGCCTAACATAAAAGTTTGGGGGAATCGGAAAGAGATTGTGATATTTTTGAATGACTAAAATGCAAACTAAAAGGATTAAGGATCGATGGTCCCTAGGCTTTAGCATATAAGGAGATGACAATCAATCATGCAACATTTAATGAATAGAATTTGATTAGACTAGTTTATTTATGAACATTAATCCTAAGTTCAACTTTCATTCCATCCTTAGGACTAAGAGGTTCATCTAAATGGAGGCCTCAATCTTTCAATCTATTGGCACTCCCTTAGGTAATGGACTCTTCCTCAATCTTTCAATATATTGGAAGAGTTAACATCACCTAGATCAAGTAAACTAGTCATCTAACTCAATCCTACACTTTCATGTCAAGATCAAGGTAGATTATTCATGCAAGGCTATCTAATCAACTTAATATCAACTTTCATTGCATATATCATTGATTAGGTTCAATTAATTACACTTAAGCATTTTAACAAACACTTAATGTGCAACATTTAATAGATGTAGCCAATGCACAAAATTCACATCAAAATTCATTGCATAACAAATTAATCATCATCCAAATACATGCATGCAACCTAGGGATCCATAGGATCCCTAACCAATCACTACTCACTACTCATACTAACTAAGAAGGAAACAACAATTGAAATGTATGAAAACATGAAATTAATTGCAAACAAGAGTAGTATGGGAGATGTTGATGCTTGATCTTCACTCCAAAGTCTTCAATTCCACACAAAAGCTCTTGATCTTCAAAAATTGAATTTCTAGGGTTTGGAGTCGAGTTCCGAAGTAAAGGCCTCGAGTTTGAAATGATCATAAAGTTTATATACTCGGTAGTCCTCTCCCTAGCAAAAATGACCTCGGCCGAGCAAGATAATTGGGGGAAAATCTGCTCGGCCGACTTGAATCTCCTCTGGCCGAGCAGGTTTGAAAATCTCGGCAGACCAACTTGTGCTCGGCAGGGTTGCTCTTGGTCAGCCCGAGCAGATGTTTGCTCGGCCCTAGGAAAAATCACTGAGCACTCTTGTATCAATCCTTGATGACTCCTGGGCCGAGCAGAATTGTCCTCGACCGAGCAGCCTCCCTTTGATCATCCCTTGTTCAGGTCGGTCGAGCAGAACTTTCATGGACCGAGGAATTCATCTTGTGCAGCATCTGAGGAGAGTATACTCATCTGGTCGGCCGAGCAGCTTTTGCATGGAATTTCTGCTCGGTCGGGGTGATCTCTGGTCACTTTGGTGTTGATTCCTCGGCTGACTTGATCTGCTCGCCACCTTCTAGAACTTGCTCGGTTGGGCTTGATCCTTGCTCGGGAGAGTAGAATCTCCTCTTGGGCACTTGACTTGAATTTGTATTCATTTTGCTCCATCTTGTGCTTTGTACTCTTTTCAATAAAGTTTGAATAACATCTACATAAAACACAAAAGAGTATCAAATTCTTCACAAAATAATCGAAAACTAGCAAGAATCAAGCATAAGAAGTGTACAAATACTTGCGAATTTGCACACTTATCACCTATAACGTGCGACCCATGTGTGTACGCGCAACCTCAGTGACGCACATCTGGTCAAAATGACCGTGTTCTACTTCTTCTTCTCCGAGCTTGATCCTTTGTTCTTTTGCTGCACTTTAAGCTTCTAAATCATTTGTCTTTAATGCACATTTGTCCTTAGCTCATAATCTTTCCTGAAATACATAACTAGACCAAAAGCGTAATCTTATATAAGAAAATATACAAACAAGCGTAATGTAGAGGCAATAAAACATCACATGAATGTGCATTATCACAAACTTGCAAGGTATACAAATAATCCAAGATCAGAATACTAAGAAACAATTGAGAGAGTACTGTAGTATCTACGATTCAGTCAGGACTATGGTTTACAGTATACCCGAGTTCCCGGAGTCATTAAAGAATTCATCGATGCCAGCTGGATTTGTGATATAAAGCAACTGAAAGCCACAAGTGGCTATGTATTTACCTTAGCAATTGATGCTATATCTTGAAAATCCTCTAAGCAAACTATGATCGCAAGATTTACATTAGAAGCTAAGTTTGTCGCATTAGATAAATTTGGTTAAGAAGCTGAGCGGTTGAGAAATTTTGTGGAGGATATTCGAGAGTTGACAAAGCTTGTGCTAGCAATATACATACACTGTGACAAACATTTTGCTATTGGATGAGCACAGAGTATCCAGCATAATGGTAAGTCTGGAAATATTCTCAAACACATAATACGTTTAGACAGCGACTCTCTATTGGAGTCATAAGGATTGAGACCTTGTAGAGCAGTCAGCTAAAGGAATGGGATTGAAGCTTGAAGAAATAAGTCGAGGTAAAAGAAGAAACCCAACCATAATGAGTGGAAAATCAAGAACGTGATTCAATGGGACAACCTCTTTGCTGAGACGAAGTGAGGTAACCGTGGGTATAGAACCCAACACCCATTCCTTATTGATCAGTGATTCCCATACGAGGCTAAGCTTGGTGCTTTTAATGATTATGTGTAGTAGGAATGAAATTTCCAAGAAGGGTAATGCGGGATTACTAGAACAGGAATCACCAACGTGAGAGAAATGTGACCACTTGATAAAATGTATTTATACGTACATTAATTATGCTAAGACGACTCCTTTTAATGCATCTGTGTCACTACTTTCAAATGTTGCCCGTGTGGTAGAACCACACTGTACTGAGTATCATGCTGTCATCCCCTTGTGCATTGCTAGGCGGGCACCTAATGCTAGCTGTTAGCATGTCGGTAGCACGGTCCAAATCAAATTTTAACGGACTTTTATGAGCCCAAAAAGTTGAAAATAGTTTGACTGCACACCCAAAACTCGAGATTTTCTTGTAAATACAGCATCAAGTGGAAACACCAAAAGAGCCTTTTTCCCTTTCTAAGGGAGGCGCAGCCCAAGTTGTTTGACACTTCAACCAAGGATCCAGAATTTAATATTTCAGTAGAGAAGATGCTAGATTTTTAGTCACAAAAAACATAAGTCTTCTTCACTTTCATTCCATTACTACTTAAATTGTGATGTCGGTGGCTATGTCTAGCTAAACTAATAGCTAAGACTTAGCACATAATCTTGTAAGGAATATTGAGATTGAAATTTAACGTTCAATTATTATTCTTCCATTAATATCTTGCGTTTTATGGTTCTGATTAATTGAGTTAAAGCGCTATTAGCGCATATATTTACCTTATGGGATTGATTCCTATATTATTTCAGGTAAGAACAGAAAGGATCAAGCACTAGTATTTTGCCTACTAGTTTAGCTTGCTTAACACTTTGTACGATCTGTCAAATAGAAGTCTCATTTACGCTAGGCGGTTTCTTGACTATATTAGAAGCAATATTATTTACATAGTACCTTTGTCGTATTATTCATGAGCTAAGAGAATGTATGAATTTTATGTTAGTGATTTGTGATAAATATAAGTTTTGAGTAATTGTGTTAAGTCATTCTAGTATCTACAATAGAGAAGTCTCTCACATCCTACTATCACATAACTGCAATCATGTTTGCTGATAAAGATAGAACCCCCCTTTTACTAATTAGTACTTGAGTGAACTCATGTTTGTAGCTCCTTGTGGATTCAACACCTACTTGTCACTTCATTAAGTTACAAGAGGGTTATTAGATTTGACGCGTACAACGACTTTTGTTCACCGCTTCAAAGGAGATTTATGAGGGCTTAATTATTTAGCAACTCATGCAAAATCAGGCAGGGGTTTCAATGCCGTAATGAACTCACTCATGATAATTAGACGTATGTTAGGACAATATATGTCGAAGATGTGTATTTTGATCACAAGATAAATAGTTCAAGGACATCGCATCTACTGAATAGTCAATAAAATGCACATCTTTCTAGGAAAGGTTTAAAGGTTTTGCCACACGTATCCAATGCAAATATTTGCCGTAGAAACTCTCACCATCGGTGTCGAGTCAATATTAGATTTTTTCTTTCCAATTCTTCTGTGGGGGATTGTTATAAATTGTTTAATTTCTATGTGTGAAGAAAATTGGTTTGTCTCATTTTTAGAGTCAATTTTGACTTCTTGTTTTTATCGAAACAAATAGTTTAAGGCTTGATAAAATTCTTTGCAAGGTGTACTATAAGATTGCATATTCGAATGACAAAATTGACCGAGTATTGAGCGAGATATCGATGCGAAAAGTTGCATAGAATATACGACAAGTTTATGTCCATGACGAATGGATGTCAAGACTTGTATGTTTTCTATATCCCACATATAGGTGGGTTAACTGGAAATGCATCATCATCTATATAACACCACTTGAAGTATCTATAAGTTGTTAAAGAAAGCTCTATGAAACCACACGTGGGATGTAGGGGTGTGCAAATCCCAGGCCAATTTGTCCTAGTTTCGCCTCATGCGGATACGAATGGAGCTCCATTAGGGTTGCCAATTGACGGCTTGGTTTTGCATTTTGTAAAGTCATTATGTGCATGTGTGACATAATCAATCATATATTATGCAACTTCCTGTGTTAAAACTGCGTAGTTTTGTCTTAGGAAATATTTGAAATTTATTTTAATAAATAACAGGAAACATCTGAAATTTATTTTAATAAGTAAATAAATATATATGTGGAGGGTTGAGATCATGTAAGACATGATACATATGTAAGACAAGAGGATAGAATCTGAGATATTGATTTTAATAAATCGACGGTTGGATTTGCAAAAAACACGGGGCGGTTGCATTTGGTTCTGCATATTTTTGGGAAGCTACAACGTTCATGAAAAGTGGAGAGTCATTTTAGCAGACGGTTTGGTTCCTAAGCAGTATAAAAGGAGGGTAGCTCCCTCCTTGAAAGCTAGTTCAATTTTGCTTCATCTGAATTGTGCAATCAGATTGAATAACTGTTGTCGTATCCCTGGAAGTGGATTGCCTTACCACACCTACCAAGTAAGAGAGATAATTAAGCTTTAAGAAAATTGTCGAGCAAGCTTCAACGATATTTGATTTTATCTCTGTCTTTTCCTTTTACAATATTGTTCGGTACTTTTATTTAATATTCTGATCATGTTTATTTTGCATTTTTGGTAACATGATTTAAAATAAAATAAAAGATGTATAGGAGCGCTTCTCAGATAAACTCTAGCATAAACAAGTTTCGTATAGACCATATTAGCCCGACATGTCATTGTCGAAGGCTTGTTGTATTGTATGCATGAGTCCTTGAACATAATGCGTATTTGGTAAGAAAAATCATGCAAATAAAATGAATAAAATCACTTTAAAATGCATACAAAAAGGCTGGTGTCTTAAATTTCCCTGAGAAAAATCCAATATTGCCTTTTCCAGGTTAACACAAATTGGTGAGATATCAATTCATGCCAAGCTTTTCGATAAAGAAATTAAAATATAAACCCCTTAGAATAGCAGAGGAGTGACAAATGAAAGTACAGTATATGTGCTTTTTTCTTCATACGGGTTCAACGTGATTCAACCCAAGATTTATCCCCAAATTTCTATGGAATTTCATAAAGAAAAATAGCCAATTTGATGCAAAATACAAGAATGCAAGACTCCCTATAATGAAAAAGAAGAGTATAAAGTTCCATATTAGTCATAAAACGAGGCCGAAATTATATATTTTGTATTAGCCCATTAAATTTTCAAGTGGCCCTCAATAACGATGTCTTCATGGCAGAGATGGAAGTGGATTGGCTCGCAGATCAGATTAGAATGAAATGGTAAAATATGTAAATGATACGGATCGGTCGGGTTGGGTTACAACAATAACAAATTGACCCACGAATTGGTAACCCAACCCAATCCACAAATTGGGACCGGAAATTAGATATGGTTTAAATTCATGGATTGATCTATGATTTAAATATATGTTATGTGTGAGATTGGTTCTAGGAGGACAATCATTTATATGTAGGACATAAGGACATCATCATGTCCGTTCATTTAACAAATTTAACGGACGAAATTAATAGTAATAAACCCACTAATCTCAACTGCCCCCGTATTTTGTGCAAATTTGTCCCCCTAATTTAGTTAAATACAAATTTAATCACAAGCCTTAAATTCATTACAATCAACGGCTACGGTCATGTCTCACTGTCTCACAAAATCTTTCCGTTCCTCTCTAGATCTTTACTCTGTTATGTGTATCCTTATATTTTTATAATAATTATCAAGTGAATATATTTATTAATTGTAGTCAAGCTTTTGGGGAATTACATATAGCGACAAATTCTAGTATTACAATAGCCTGGACAAATTAACTAGAAAAGAAAACAAATAAATATTAGACTCATTTATTTTGGACATCTCTTAATAAAAAAGGTAGTTCGGTTTTTATTATATAATTTTCTTAGTCTATCCAAGTTCTAGCTTTTAAGAACCGCTATGTTAGTCACGGTTGTTACAAGATTGTGCACCACCGGTTTTGACGGAATCATGAACTAAAACACTTTGGTTGGGATCAACAATTCTCGATGTTTCTTAGCAACATGTATCACAAGGTTTCCTATCCCTCCAGCGCCATCGGATAATTTATATTCTTGCCCACATTTTTTACATTATTTACATTATTCTTAGTAACAATCTCATGATGAACTCAAATAAAAGATTGATGGGTTTGGATTTTCATCTTCCAAGAGGTTAAGGCGATTGAAGGTGTGATGGTGTGACGGTGGGAGTAGGTTATGATGGGTTTGGATTTTCATCTTCCACCGTAACACTTTCCACATGTTCACAATTTCCAACCTCAATCCTATCATCGGGACTAATATAATAAAAAACACTCAGACAATCATTTCCATAATATTAATGGAACTAATACAAACTACAATTATCAAATAAAAACTTGAGAACACTTGGAAAATAAGCGATGTTCGGCGTGAAAAGATAAGAGATGTTCTAGTCAATAGTGAACAAGCTCAAACCTTTTTAGGTGCTATTCCAGAAGCTGCTCAAGCAAGCTTTATGAATATTCAACTTTCTAGCAGAGAAGATCATATTAGGTGGAAATTGTCCCCTGATGGAGCTTTTTCTACAAAAATATTTTTCAACTCATTCCAAACTAAGTTTCCTGCCCTAAACTGGGCTAGAAGCATCTGGACTCCTTTCATCCCTACAAAGGTTTCATGCTTTATTTGGAAACTATATCATAATATTATTCCAACCGATGATAGAGTAATGCGATTGGGGATTCATATCTGCTCAAGATGTGTTTGTTGTAAGAAACCTTCCACTGAGACCATTCGTCACCTTTTTTGCGGAAAACCACCCTTCCAATAGGACAATTTGAGACAAACCATCCCTCCAAATTTTTTTTAAAATAACCACCCCTTAATTGTAATGCTACTCAATCATGACACCCCTTGCACTATTCCGGCGTTGACTAACATTAAACCCGCCGTTGACTCATCTGAATTTTAATTAAATTTCAAATAAATCATAATTTAATTAATTATATATTTTATTTATATATTTATATAAATATTTTTTGTTTAGTTTAGTTAATTTTTATAAAGTAATATTTTTAGTAACATTATAATTTATTTTTTTATTCACATATAATTATGATTACTCTTATAATTTTTGGGTCCTTTTTTATAATATAAATTTAAACTTATGAATTAATTTAAATTTGGTTGATGTTAAATTGTTTTATTTATATTATTGTAATATTTTTAGCTTAGTTTATTTAATTTATTAATTTTTATATTTAATAATATAATTTATTAATTTTTTATTTAATAATATAATTTGTAGTTTTATTTATATATAATAATTATAATTGTCATAATTTCGGACCATAACCGAACCATACGCAATCATAACCTTAACATAATTGTGGAAAAATGATATTTAATTTTACAATCAAATTTTATACCATTAAATTAATTTTAAAATCAGATAAACGTTATATTTTATACTATATTTCATTTTATATATATGGTGACATTTTAATGTTCAATCGGTCATATTTATAATGTTTTGAAATAATCTTAATTAGTTAAATATTTATTAATTAAATTAGTAATTAATTAATTAAATTAAAATTTATTTGACATTTAATTAAAAGTCAGATGAGTCAGAGTTTAACGACAGTCAACGCCGGAACAGTGCAAGGGATGTCATGATTGATTACCACTACAATTAAGGGGTGGTTATTTTAAAAAAGTTGGAGGGGTGGTTTGTTTCAAATTGCCCTATTGGAAGGGTGGTTTTCGACAAAAAACCCTTTTATTTAATATTAAAATAATTTAACAAAAAATATAAAAAATATTAGAAAATGACGGTGACCAATATTGAACGAAACCGATAATAAGGAATCGAAAATCAACAAACCTTCTCCATCGAAACACTACATACGAATCCACTGACGAGTCGAGCAAGAGACTTCGAATAGGCCCTAATTTCCTAATTTCACAAACGGTGACTCCCGAAATTAAATGACATTAGAGCCACATCTTCATGGGCCTCTTAAGCCCAAATCATGCCCAATAACTCTGGCCTTGTTTATATCATTGTTGTTGAGGAGTGTGAGGAAAAAGTCTGTAATCACTTTCAAAACTTACCAAGTGAAGATACTACAGCTTTCAGATGAAATGGCTTCTTCAAAAAATTCAACATCACAAAACATCTAAAACATATACATTTGATGGACAAGTATTAATGTGTCAATTTTGCAGTAGAATATCCAGATCTAAATCTAAGTTGCGCGTGACAGGACACGCGCAAGTGTGAGTTTTTTCGTGATTAATCTTGCTGCCAATTATGTCTATCTGTGTTGATCAATTGGAGAAACTGGATTTCCATATCAAATATGAAATGTTCCACAAATGTGAGGTGTACCCATTGGTATTCGTGGACGAAGACTTCCTTCGTGAGATGGGACTCTACGAGGAAGTGCATGCGACATTTGCTGCAACCGGATGGGGAGCTTTTATGGAGTTGTATTCAGATACAGACGTGGAGGATGTATTGGAGTTCCTCGCATCATATGAGGGGCTTGCGGACAGGGGCGTGTACTATGAGGCCACGCCATCTCAGTTTGGTGCGGTCATGGGATTTGAGAAGATGCCCGGAGCATCGGTGGATGGACACACCGATCAGGAGGCATGGGATGACTGGACCGACGGGAGCAAGGCCTATGCGGTAGGACGGAGTCTGGGAACCGAGCTCTTGGACCCAAAGATGTTTTATTTCCAGAGGCTCATCTCTCATTCCATACTCGGGCGTTAGAATGGATCACAACGCCCGGGACTGATGGATATGGAGATCCTAAAGGGGCTCTGTTAGGGGAAGAAAGTGCGCTACACGCGTCTGCTCACCAGCTATTGGGAAGTGGTGAGCACGAACGGTCCGCTGCTTTGTGGAGGATCAATCACGTACTTCTTGCGCGGTCTGCACATGGAGCCGTGGATGGAAGAGAACACAATAGTTCGGGCAGAGTTTCTAACGCGCAAGAAGATGCGCCTATTCAGAGGAATCAAGAACTGCGCAGATGGGACCGCATATTGAAGTTACAGGAGCGGATTGGAGAACGTGAGTGCTGCGCCAGAGGTGGTCGTGCCAGAGCAAGTCGCGCCCAGCAGGAGCAGACGCACGTCTAAGCGTGCGCGCGCAGAGTCCAGCGTGCAGAGAGTGACGCACCTGTGCCCCCGTTTCAGGTTGATGAACGCTGGGTGTTCAACACCCAAAGAGCAATGAACTACATGGCGCCCAAAGAGTAATGGAGTACATGGCGCCCCAAAAGCTGACGTGTGAAATCTCAAAGAGTAATTGTGCGCAAGAAATAGTGGCGTGCGCAACTTGTGTGCGTTACTCGCGCATCTGCGTAAGTTGTGCATATATGACCTATTCTGATTTTTGGTTAATTTTTTGAATTTTGTGTGAACTCTTGAGTGGAATAAAGATGGATGTGGAGTTGATAGAAGCGTCCTAGAGAAGCAGTCGATCGAACAAACCTTGAGGAGCGGTTGTATGGTTATGATGGGTCGTGGAGGTTGGTATTTCGCGGTCAAAGGAAAAAGAGCAAGCTCAGTCAAGCAAGTGTCGAAGGCGAAACCCTAATGGCATGACAAGACGGGAAAACCGACCGTCTTCGTTTTGAAGTTAGTCGCTCAGGAAGGGGCGCGCGGTTGCATACGCGTGACCTGACTTGCGCGCGACTGAACAGAAGCGAGAGCGGGGCGTTGCTCCATAGCAGCTACCCGAAGACCATGATTGGGACCGTTCTAGGGAAGAAAATAAGATCCGGACTAGAAAAGTATTTAATTCAGAAGTTAAAGCTCAAAACACCGAGACAGCGAAAAGAAGAACTTGTGCAACGTCATGTATATCAATTGTCCGAGGAAAAACTGACGAGCACGTCGTTGAGTGCTGTAAATTTGTCCCTCTCCTCCTTAGTATAGTCTAGGTAAGTCAGGGGTCGAATCCACAGGGAACTGTGAGAAGTAGTCTTTTATGTACAAGTTGGGGTTGTGTGAGTTAAACAAGTAAAAGAAAGAAAACAGGAGAGTGAGTACTACCGGCGCACAGAACAAATACGAGTGTAAACTAAAAACAAGAGATGAGCTCAGCTTAGACTTATCACTATGAAATTCTATGTTTATCATGGGTTTTCTAAGGATCTATGACTGATTGTTCACGTAAGCTAAGGTCCGGTAAAGGCTTAATAACTTACACATATATTCCGGTAAAGGTTTATATGATATTACTATCCAACCTAGTCTAATTAACCACGAATCCGGTAAAGGTAGTGATTGACTATTCTAGTGCTACTCCTATCATTCACTGTAAAGTACTTCTGATAGTTTAACGTTAGATAATAGAGTCTGTAATTAGGTCTGCGGGTAAAGGCTTCGCCTAACTACCTAAACTAGTTATCATGCAAGTATGCTCGGAGTAATAATACTAAACAGGTCATGCATTAAGAATAAAACCTCAAAACATATTATTCACAACTCAAAGTGTAAACTGAATTCAGAAAGTTAGCTAGACATGTTGAACATATTCATCTCAAGATTTATATAATAAACAACAAGTATTGAAACTAATAGCCTATTGCGCGCGTAGTCAGTGCGCGTCCCGATCTTGCGCCGGCAGCTTTGCGATCTTCTTGCAATCTGCTCCAAGTCGCCTCTCTCTACGCATGTCTGCGATTTCTTTTAAGCTCAGTATTTATACTCTTGCCTTCTAGGGTTTCCACGAATAATTAGGCAAGAAAATATGTTGAAAATCGTCCTTATCTCTAAAAATCAGCTTTGGAAATATCTTTATCTCCCAAAAACTAAACTTAGAAATATTCTTTGCGTTTGATGACGTCATCGCTCCGGATTTGTCGCTGATTGCTGACGTCATCATTTCGCTCTGTTCTGCGCGACACAAACTCGCGCGCCACACTGCTCGCGCGCACGTTGGTTTTTGGCTCTTGTCAATTTTGTTGTCTTTTGTTTCGAGATTCAGCCTTATTGTTGCACATTTATTCTAAGTTTTCTGATAAACCTGAAATACAAAACTACACCAAAAGCGTAATCTTATACTAAATATGTTAGAATCTAAGCAGTGTAAAGGACCTAAAGCAGCATACAAAAATGCTCTATCAAAAACATAGTGAAGTGTCGAAGACGTAAGCTCAAAAACCCTAAAATCGCGAATCAATCACATACCAAAAGAAGCGAGCATGATTAACCATACAATTGCGAGCCAAAGGGAAATTCGGTGACTGGTGCTTAAAAAAGGACTATCTCCCAATCATCCAAATCGGAATGCATTCCACGAGAGAGGTAAAACAAACTTTGAATTAATTACTAAAATCAATTTAGTGTTGTATGGTCACAGTTGCGTAGGTTACGAGAGTGGCGCAGAACATCTTGCGCAGTAAGTCTATTGTCACATGTACATTACACAAGAGGTAAGGAAGACGGATTGTTCAGGGACGAACAAGACTAAGTGCGGGAGATTTGATAAGGCACTTTTGTATGCTATTTTAGGTTCTTTACACTGCTCAGATTTTTAATATTTTAAGTATAAGATTACGCTTTTGGTGTAGTTTAATATCTCAGGTTTATCAAAAGAGTTAGAACAAAAGTGCAACAAGAAGGCTAAATCTCGATGCAAAGAACAACTAGCTAATAAGATCGGAGTGCGCGAGAAGTGTAGCGCGCGAGTAATGAGTCGCTAGCGCAGAGAAAGCGATGACGTCAGCAACCAGCGATAAATTCGGAGCAATGACGTCATCACGCGCAAAGAATATTCCTAAAGCTTATTTTTAGAGATAAAGATGATTCCCATATATTTTATTGCCTGTTTTATTGCGAAAACCCTAGCAAGCGAGAATATAAATACCGTGCATGAGGGGAATCACACCAAGCCGCCACATCCGCAATCCTGCCCTAGCTGCGAAGAGCCGTGCGCGCAAGCTTCCAACGCGAGCAGAGCGACGCGTCATTCAGATTTGTCTTGTTACTTTACTTGTTTAACTTTAAACCTTGAGATGTATACATTCAGTAAGTCTAGCTAATTTACTGAATTCGGTTTGGATTTTGATCTTTGAATAATATGTTTTGAGGTCTTGTTCTTAGTTGCATGATAAGTTTAGTATTATTACTCCAAGCTCAATTGCATGATAATTAGGTTAGATAGTTAAGCAAAGCCTTGACCCGCAGACTTAATTATAGAATCTATTGTCTATTGCTAAACTATAAGAGGTACGTGACAGTGAATGATAGGAGTAACGCTAGAATAGTTAATCACTACTTTGACCGGATTCGTGGTTAATTAGACTAGACCGAGTAATAGTATCATACAGACTTTGACCGGAATGTATGTGTAGGTTATTAAGCCTTGACCGGACCTTAACTTACGTGAACATTATATCATATTTCTCTTTAGTGACCAATGATAAGCATAGAATTCACAGGACTGATAAGTGTGCAAATTCGCAAGTATTTGTACACTTCTTATGCTGGATTCTTGCTAGTTTTTGATTATTTTGTGAAGAATTCGATACTCTTTTGTGTTTTATGCAGATTTTATTCAAAGTTTATCAAAGAGAGTACAAAGCACAAAATGGAGCAAAATGGATGAAAATTCAAGTCAAGTGCTCAAGAGCAAAACCTACTCTCCCAAGCAAAAACCAAAGCCAGCCGAGCAAGTCCCAGAGAGAGGCGAGCAGATCAACTCAGCCGAGGAAATTGACCAAAGATGGCCAAAGAACACCTTGGCCGAGCAGAAATTCCCATGCAGAATCTGCTCGGCCGACCAAGCTTGCATGCCCCCCTCAGATGATGCACAACATGATCTGCTCGGCCATGGAAGTTCTGCTCGCCCGACCAGAGCAGGGGATCATACATGAAGACATCAAAGGAGTTCTGCTCGGTCGAGGACAAAGCTGCTCGGCCCAGGAGTTATCAAGAGTTGATACAATAATTCACAGTGATTTTTCCTTGGGCCAAGTAGAATTCTGCTCGGGCTGACCAAGAGCAAGTTGGCCGAGCAAAAGTTAGTCTGCCGAGGACCAAACCGCGCCACATTCAAACCTGCTCGGCCAGAGGATAATCAAGTCGGCCGAGCAGATTTTTCCCCAATTATTCTGCTCGGCCGAAGTCAAATTTGCTGGGGAGAGGACCACCAAGTATATAAACTCTTTGGACATTTCAAACTCGAGGCCTTGACTTCGAGATTCGACTCCAAACCCTAGAAATCCGATTTTTGAAGATCAAGTGCTACTTTGTGGAATTGAAGACTTTGGAGTGAAGATCAAGCATCAACACCTTCCAATCTACTCTAGTTTGCAATTAATTTCATGTTTCCATACATTTCTATTGTTGATTTCATTTCTAGTATGAGTAGTGAGTAGTGATTGGTTAGGGATCCTATGGATCCCTAGGTTACATGCATGTATTAGGATGATGATTAATTTGTTATGCAATGAATTTTGATATGAATTTCATGCATTGGCTACATCTATTAAATGGTTGCATATTAAGTGTTGATAAAAATGCTTAATGTGTAATTAATTGACACCTAATCAATTGTTATAAGCAATGAAAGTTGATATTAAGTTGATTAGATAGCCTTGCATGAATAATCTACTTTGATCTTGACATGAAAGTGTAGGATTGAGTAGATGACTAGTTTACTTGATCTAGGTTATGGTAACTCTTCCAACATATTGAAAGATTGAGGAAGAGTCCATTACCTAAGGGAGAGCCAACATATTGAAAGATTGAGGCCTCCATTTAGATGAGTCCTAATATGCAATGAAAGTTGAACTTAGGATTAATGTTCATAAATAACTAGTCTAATCAAATTATATTCATTAAATGTTGCATGATTGATTGTCATCACCTTATATGCTATAGCCTAGGGTCCATAGATCCTTAATCCCTTTAGTTTGCATATTAATCTTTGAAAAATATCATAACCTTTCACAAATTCCCCCCCCAAACTTTTCTTTAGGCATCTCTTAAGTAGTATAAACTAGTCAATCAATTCTTACTCATCTCTAGGGATTCGACTCTAGGTCTCCTAGATTTATAAATTGTTTTTGCCGTGTTAGGACTTAAAATCTCCACTAAAAACTACACGTCAGTGACGAATTTGAACCGAGCTCATCTCTATTTCTGTTAAACACTCTTATAACTGCATTCTGTCGCGCGCCAGTGTTACTTGCGCACCTATTTTCTCACTTTACTTGTTAACTCACAACCCCCCAATCTTTAATTTGTAGACAAAAGACGACTTCTCACCGTTCCCTGTGCATTCGACCCCAGCTTACCCTTACTATACTAAGGAGGAGATTCGGGATAAATTTGCAGCACACAACGACGTGCCGTCACCTCCCTTCTGATACCTTCCAATTATGCGGGGTTCAGTCTAGCAAACAAGTTCTCTGCATTGCGCGCTGGCGCATCTGGTGTGTTGTCCATGCATCTGCTGATCACGCTGTTCTCACCACTATTTTCTATACAAAACAAAAACTACATTTAAGTTAAACGTAACTAATATTTTTGGATTTTTTATATATAAAAAAAGAAAAGAAAACTTTTCTAGCGCGCTCCCTGGCAACGGCGCCAAAATTTGACGGCAAGTCGTTGAGTGCTACAAATTTATCCCCAGTCTCCACCATAGTATATTCAAGGTAAGCAGGGGTCGAATCCACAGGGAACCGTGAGAAGTTATCTTTTATCTACAACTACAATTGGGGTTTGTGAGTGAGTAAGCAAATTCAGAAAACACGCGTGCGCAAGTACCACTAGCGCGCAAGTTATAAAGGTGCTGAACAAAAACAGAGAAGAGCTCGGTTCAGACTCGTCACTATGACTCTATGTTTATCACTGGTCACTAAAGATATATGATATAATGTTCACGTAAGTTCAGGTCCGGTCAAGGCTTAATAACCTACACATACATTTCGATCAAAGTCTGTATGATACTATTACTCGGCCTAGTCTAATTAACCACGAATCCGGTCAAGGTAGTGATTAATTATTCTAGTGTTACTCCTATCATTCACAGTCACGTACCTCTGATAGTTCAACAATAGATTACAAATTTAATAATTAAGTCTGCAGGCTAGGCTTCGCTTAACTATCTAACCTAATTATCATGCAATTACGCTTGGAGTAATAATACTAAACATATCATGCAACTAAGAACAAGACCTCAAACCGAATTCAGTAAGTAAGCTAGACATACTGAATGTATACATCTCAAGGTTTAAGTTGAACAACTAAAATAACTAGACAAATCTGAAGGTCGAGTCTAGTCTTGCCGGTAGCTTCTTGGCGGTTCTTGCACGGATGCACACTGATTATGGTTTTTGTCTCTAGCTCTGTATTTATATGCTCCTGACAGCGCGTCGTTGTGAACTGCAAATCTAATTTATATTCATACTCAATACTAGTATAGTAGTAAGCAGGGTCGAACCCAAGGAAAAGTAATCTAGTCTAAGAGTTATGCTACAACTAATTCTACTCCTATCAGGGGGTTTTTGGGTTGGTATGTAAATTAATACTAAAGGTTTAACTATTGAATGAGAAATCACAGTTTAGGGAATCTCGTTGCAACGAGTAATCACCGACCAGACAAGTTTCAAACTAGTAAATTATAGTTGTTCTAATCAGATAGTCCCGCTAGGGTAGTTACCTAATTCTAGTTCTATCTTCTATTACCCGCTAGAGTCTCAAGAAGATGTAACAATTACCTAATCAAACTAACACAATAGCTCACCGCTAGGCTTTACTACTATGACAATTCAACTAGATATCATGCAATTGCTATAAACCTAAGTTTACCGCTAGGCTGAGTTAGGCAAATAACAATACATGCAATACATAACAGAGAACAGAATTCACTAGAATAAAACTTGCTATTCAACAATCTCATACAACGTTGCAACTCAATTCCCCAAACTGTAGGGAATTAGCTACTCATGAAAACATTGTAACAAAACAAAATAGTAAAACTGAGTTCGAAGAGTTATCGATTGTGAAGATTAGGCTAAAGCTTGATTGCAATTCTCCCCTCTAAGCTCTGGAAATCGCCTTCTAGCCTCTGCCATCCGCCGTTCTGATTCCTTATTAGGTGTGAAACCCTAGTGAATAAGATGCTGAATTTCAGAATTTGGGCCGGACCGAGCCGACCGCGGACCCCTCTTGAATATTTCCCGCGGACCCTTAAGGAATATCTGAATAGGTCCGCGGATTAAATTGTAGCAACGTCCGCGGATGACGTCATGCTGACGTCATCCAGTCTGCATTCGCTTCTTCTCTTCGTCTTCTTGCTCCGAATCCATCTAGAATTGCTCCATAAGCGTGCAAAATCTCCATTGCACTCCAAATACGCCTGAAACGCAAAACACTACAACAAGGTAATATTTCACAAATAAAGCATATAAGAACAACGAAAATAAGACAATGATGGATCGTATAAATACGCTCCATCAAACTCCCCCACACTTATCCTTGTTCGTCTCGAACAAGTAAAAGTCTAGACTGCAGATTCAAATCAATCAAAGTATACTGTAACTACATGACGATCCAACTCGTGATATCCTATCTAATCATCTCATCAACATCTGCATACAATCATCATCAATAATGCTCAATCTACTCAACAATATAGAATACTCGAGTCAAGATATCAATGAATAATGTAGAGGTAGTCCTTTTCAGATTCCTAACTTCATTCTTCAACTCACAATCCTAATCACACTAACAGTTGAGTTTTTAATATAGCATCCGAAACATAACATTAGATAAATTCATTGGCAACAACAAACTTTTATTCATTTTTTCTTTCTTTTTGCTGAATTTTTTTTTTTTTTTTTTTTCACTGGCTTGCCTTATTTTGGCTTGTGCCATTGGTTAAAGCAAGTGCTCAAGTGGGAAGTGTCTTGGTTTTCTTCCTAACCCCCGGCACTAGTCAATAACCACAATAAAACAAAAAACATTTGTTGCCAATAAACTATCCACATATAGATTTCACTTTTCTCCTGTCCTTTTTACGCGAGTCAAGATGAGGGTCGCTCATCTCTTTTCCCGGTTACTCAGACAAGAGATTAGATCATCATTATCACACTTCGGAATGCCACAATATTAACTCAACTATAGCGCAATTATTCATGCAAATCTCAGATTGAATGTTAAATCTCTCTAGGACATTTGCTATCAACTCTACATCACCAGATATCTCAACTCAAAAGCATTCGTATCATCAAGCACAAACATCACAAAACATCAGATTTCATGCATGCAGACATATCAGGAACTCATAGGATAGAACATCATTCATATAAATCAGCACTTCATCACAGCATACAATGATAATTCTCCTCTTCGACTCATACAATAACATAAAAACAAACTTTAGACTCTAAACTGACTCAACTTCCCTCCCCCACACTTGAAATATGCCGTGTCCTCACGGCACAACATACAACAAGAATGAAGAAGGGTACACAGACACTAATAAAAACGATAAAAGATGTGATAGGGAATAAGTGACTCCCCTACTGATCCTCAGGTGGAGGAAAAGGCTGCAATTGTCTTGAAAACCTGAAGAACAGAACACACATGCACAGAAAGTGCACTAATCACCGTATCACATCAGAAATAAGAGAAATGAAAAAACATATAACTAAGTACTCTCGGGTTGCCTCCCGATAAGCGCACTGGTTTTACGTCGCTGGCTCGACGATACCTGATATCAAGTCTCCATTACAGGTTCTGCTAAAGGAATATCAGCATCCGAGGGGAATGTCCCTCCATGATAAAGCTTGACTCGTTGTCCATTTACAACAAATTTCTCTCCAGTGCTAGTCTTTTCCAATTCCAACGCTCCATTGTTGTAAACTTTGAGCACAGTATATGGACCTGTCCAACGAGAACGAAGTTTTCCAGGCATTAGACGTAATCTAGAAGAAAATAATAGTACCTGCTGACCGATTTCAAAAGAACGTCTAAGAATGTATTTGTCATGATACATCTTAGTTCGTTCTTTGTAGTCAATCTGACTGTCATAGGCTTCTAAACGCAATTCTTCTAGTTCATTCATCTCTAGCTTCCGTTCTATACCTGCACTAGCCAAGTCAAAGTTACACGATTTAATAGCCCAATATGCTTTATGCTCTACCTCAACTGGCAAGTGACATGCTTTTCCATACACAAGCCTGAATGGAGTGGTTCCAATAGGTGTTTTGTAGGCTGTTCTGTATGCCCACAAAGCTTCATCTAGACGCACTGACCAGTCTTTTCGAGAAGGCTTCACCATCTTCTCTAATATGGACTTAATCTCCCTGTTGGATATTTCTGCTTGTCCGTTTGTCTGTGGGTGGTAAGCTGTAGAGACTCGGTGGTGAACTCCAAATTGTTTAAACACTGTTGCAACCCATCTATTACAAAAGTGAGATCCTTGATCGCTTATCACCGCCTTCGGTACCCCATACCTGCAAAAGATATTAGTACGCAGAAAATCCACTACAGTCTTACCGTCATCAGTTCTTGTAGCCTTAGCCTCTACCCATTTTGACACATAATCCACAGCCACAAGAATATACAGATAACCATGAGACATAGGAAACGGACCCATAAAATCAATCCCCCAGATATCAAACACTTCATCAACAACAATGGGATTTTGAGGCATCTCATTCCTAGCAGAAATATTACCAACTCTCTGACATCTATCACATGCTTTACAGTGCTCATATGCATCTCTAAACAAGCTAGGCCAAAAGAAACCACTATCAATAATTTTCCTAGCAGTACGCCTTGGTCCAAAATGGCCACCACATGCATGTTCATGACAAAAAGATAAAACAGATGGGATCTCATTATCAGGCACACAACGTCTAACAATCTGATCAACACCAATTTTCCATAGATATGGATCATCCCAAATGTAATACCTAGAATAATGTTTCAACTTCAATTTCTGAGCTTTATTTAGAGATGGAGGAAACGTACCTCCTACCAAGTAATTGACTAAGTCAGCGTACCATGGTACCTTCTCAATGGCAAATAGATGTTCACCCGGGAAAGTGTGACAGCGCGTCGTTGTGCACTACAAAACTAAATTTATAAACCTACTCATTACTAGTACAGTAGTAAGCAGGGTCGAACCCAAGGGAAAGTAATCTAGTCTTAGAGTTATACTACAGCTAATCCTACTCCTATCAGGGGGTTTTTGAGGGTTTGTTTAACTACAACTAAAAGTACTAATAAAGAAAAACACAGTTCAGGGAATCTCGTTACAACCTGTAATCATAGACCAGACATGCATCAATTTAGTAAATTATAATTGTTCTAATTAGATAGTCCCGCTAGGGTTGTTACCTAATTCTAGTTCTATCTTCTATTATCCACTAGAGTCTCAAGAAGATGTAACAATTACCTAATCAAACTACCACAATAGCTCCACCGTTAGGCTTTACTACTATGACAATCCAATTAAGTATCATGCAATTGATATAAACCTAATTTCACCGCTAGGCTAGGTCAAGTAAATAACAAAGCATGCAATACATAACAAGAACAGAATTCACTAAATTAAAACATGCTATTCAATGGTCTCAAACAACGTTGCAACTAAATTCCCCAAACTAGGAATTTACCTACTACTACAAAACATTAATCTAAAATTGAGTTCGAAGAGGAAACTTTGCTGGTGGCCGTCACGACTCTCTTTTGAATTAGGGTTAACACCCTATTTATAATGTAGCTAGAGATTTTGAATTGGGCTGGGCCAGACAGATCTGTGGACCCTTAATGAATATTTTCCGCGGACCCTTAAAGATTTAATTAATTCCTTCAGCGTCCGCGTAAATAAACTCATCAGCGTCCATGGCTGACGTCAGCATGATGTCATCCAGCTCCTTTCTTCATCTTCTTGATCCGAATTCGCCTAAAATGCTCCATTAGCGTGTAAAAGCTCTCTTGCAGTCATAATATGCCTGAAATGCAAAACATTATGAAAAGGTAATATTTCACAAACAAAACATATAAAAATATATGGAAATAAGACAATGATGGATCGTATAAATACGCTCCATCAGTCAGTAATTGCTACAGCTTCCTTCTCGAGGACTATCCGACTCAGATGATCAGCAACAGCATTATCACTCCCTTTCTTATCTTTGATTTGTAAGTCAAACTCCTGGAGTAATAGAATCCATCTCATCAGCCGTGGTTTCGTCTCCTTCTTGGCTGTCAAATATATGATAGCTGCATGATCAGTAAAGACAATCACTTTAGAACCAAGTAAATAAGGACGAAATTTTTCTAAAGCAAAGACAACAGCTAAAGTTCTTTCTCAGTAGTAGAATAATTTTTCTGCGCGTGTCTAAGGTCGTGGAAGCGTAATATATAACCACTGGCTTCTTGTCCTTCCTCTGTCCAAGTACTGCACCTACAGCATAGTTACTAGCATCACACATAATCTCAAAAGGTTGACTCCAATCTGGTGCTTGTACTATTGGTGCAGTGATTAGGGCTGCCTTCAGGTCATCAAAAGCTATCTTACACTGCTCATCAAAATCAAACGGTACATCTTTCTGCAGCAACTTAGACATAGGCAGTGAAATCTTCGAAAAGTCTTTTACAAACCTGCGATAAAAACCTGCATGTCCTAGAAAAGACTTCACTGCACGTTGGTCAGTAGGATAAGGCAAACCACGAATAACATCAATCTTAGCTCTATCTACCTGAATGCCATTCTTAGATACTATGTGACCTAAGACAATACCCTGAGTAACCATGAAGTGACATTTTTCATAATTCAGCACTAAGTTACTCTCAATACAGCGTGTAAGAACTTTTTGCAAACTGTGTAGACATTCATCAAAAGTATTTCCATACACCGTAAAGTCATCCATGAATACCTCTAACAGTCATTTAACAAATCAGAAAATATGCTCATCACAACACGCTGAAATGTACCCGGGGCATTACACAACCCAAAAGACATGCGTCTAAATGCAAATGTTCCTACCGGGCATGTAAATGTAGTCTTATCCTGATCCTCTGATGCAATAGGAATTTGATTATAACCAGAATAACCATCCAAGAAACAAAAATAAGGCTTACCTGCGAGCCTATCAAGCATCTGATCAATGAATGGCAAAGGAAAGTGATCCTTACGTGTAGCGGCATTCAATCTGCGATAATCAATACACATTCGCCATCCATTTTGTACTCTCTTCTGAACTGATTCACCCTCATCATTAATCTCAACTGTGAATCCTGTCTTTTTAGGGACTACATGCACTGGACTCACCCATTCACTGTCAGAAATAGGATAAATAACACCAGCATCGAGTAATTTCTGTACCTCTTTCTGGACTACCTCCATCATCTGAGGATTCAATCTGCGCTGAGGTTGTCGTACTGGTCTCGCACCATCCTCTAAAAGGATTCGATGCATACACACAGTAGGACTAAGTCCTTTGATGTCAGCTAATGTCCATCCTATGGCTGTCTTGTGCTCCTTCAACACACGTGTGAGTCTCAACTCTTGCTCCGGCTCTAGATCCTTTTTGATAATCACCGGTAAAGTTTCTGCTTCTCCCAAAAAGATATACTTCAAATGATCAGGAAGCGTCTTTAGTTCTACAATAGGAGCCTGCAAAACAGAAGGGACAGGTATAGGGTTACTACACAGTTTAACATCATTAATCTCATACCTGATGCTGTCCACAGCTTTGCAGCTTTCACTAAGAACCTCCTCCAAGTTATCTTCTCCACACAAGAATTCATTCTTTAATACATCTGATTCATCCATCACCTCTATTGAATGAATTCCTGCAACATTAGAAGGATACTGCATAGATCTAAACAAATTAATCTTCACTACCTCTCCATCTACCTCCATGGAGAGCTCACCTGTCTTTGAATCGACCTTTGCACTAGCAGTGTATATAAACGGTCTCCCTAGTAGCACAGGTGAAGTGTCTAGTATACCTTCATCTTCAGATTTCAGCACATAAAAATCTGCAAGAATTATTAGCTTGCCAACACGAACTACAACGTCAATTAGAATGCCTTCCGGCTTAGCACAAGAACGATTAGCAAGTTGAATCGTTAAATCAGTACGTTGTAGAGGTCCAATATGTAATGATCGATAGATAGAATATGGTAGAACATTAATAGCTGCACCAGAGTCTAGCATGCAATTATCTACCTTATTCTTACCAATGATACAAGAAATAAGAAATGGACCAGGATCACCTCGTTTCTTTGCCACCTTGCACTGTTGAAGAGAACAAACATTCTGAATCATGTTTACCTTCTCCGCTTTGCTTCCTCCTCTCCTAGTAGTACACAACTCCTTGAGAAACTTAGCATATTTCGGAATTTGCTTAACGGCATCAAGTAGTGGGATGGTGATCTCAACCTTGCTAAACAGCTCCAACAACTCAGGATCCATAGCCAAGGGCTTCTTAGGTTTCCTTATCTGCACAGGGAATGGAAGAGAAGTGTTAGAAAATCGATTTTCAAAATTTGACAGCGTGTACCGCGGTCCCTGAAGTATTACTCTCCGCGGACCCTAAAGGATTAATGGGAAACACTGAACCGTCCGCGGCTGTAATTGTTTCAGCGTCCGCGGTGGACGCTGATTGTGGATCCGAAATCTTGATTCTTGAACCTTGTTCCAGCTCCTTTCCACTCCTCAATCTCATGGCATTGACACTGCTCTTTGGATTTGGGACCGTTTGAGAAGGGAGCCTTCCTGTATCTTTTTGGAGCTCAACCACAGCACTAGTAACATGGGAAAGTTGTTTCTGCGCCTCACTCAGCTCCTTTCTTATCTCACCTTGCTCCTCTTTTCTCATCTCGTTCTGCCCCTTGAGTAATTCCTGCAACATCTCTTCCATCGAGTTAGTCGGTCCTGCATTAGCTGTTGTAGGGTGAGCGTTTGACTGTCTCTGCTGTTGATATCCATTAGTATTGCCCGGATATCTATTCTGCTGACGGAAGGGTGGCTGGTATGGTGGAGGCTGCTGATTCTGTCCATAATAGGTAGCTCGACCTCCATCATTGTTATTCCAATTCTGTCTATTCTGCTCATTCCAGTTCGGTCTACCACCTTGTCTGTTACCAAAATTCTGATAACCTCCCATTGCATTTACATCAGCAGTCTGATCATCTTGAAGCGTTGGACACTCATCAGTTTTGTGGCTAGTGACACCACAAAAAACCACAGGGCTTCACTGTCAGCTGCTGCAACATTTCCCTCAACTCTCTAATCTCCCGAGCCATCTGAGCTGTGTTCACCTGTGTAATGACACTATGTTCTGCAACCTGTGACACATTCCTAGTACGGCTGGGCTCCTCAACTCTACTCGTACCTTCTCTAAATCGAGCACTTTCCGCATAATCAGCTATGATCTGTCTCATCTCTGCCGGTGACTTGTTGAACATGGTACCGCCAGCTGCAGCATCCAATAGCATTCGATCCAACTGTCTCATCCCTTCTAACAAATATGTGACATTCAGGTGCTCATCCATATCAAGAGTACTACAGCTCTGCTCTAGTGCTCTGAACCTCTCGAGATAGTCAAATAAAGGCTCATTTGGTTCTTGCTTAATGGTTGACAACTGTCTTCTAACCTGCAGAGCTCTTCCCGGTGGGTAGTACTTCTCTAAAAATACTCTCTGCATCTGCTCCCAACTAGTGATACTACCTGAACTAAGAGACAAAAACCAGGATTTTGCATTGTCAGTTAAACTTAAAGGGAATGCACGCAATTTGAACCTGTCCTCCGGTGCTGCGTATGGCTTCAACGTCTGGCATATCCCATTGAACTCTTGTAAATGCCTTGTGGCATTCTCACCTGACAATCCACTAAACTTTGGTAAGTTATGTGCAATACCTGTTTTGATCTCAAAATTGTCCAGTGCTGGATCTTGTCTAATACACCACTGCTGATTGTCAAGCCTCGGAGCTATAAAATCTCTGTAGGTGCCTCCCTGAATTTGCTGCTGATAATATGGGGGCTGATACTGTCTGTACTGCTGATGAGGTGGTTGATATTGGTAAGGTTGCTGCTGAGGCATGTACTGCGGTGGATAATTATCACGCGGCTGATATGCATCGGCTGGTGGTAACTGTAGATTTGGATTCTGTCTCTCTGCACCGTCATCCATTCGCTGCTGATCCTGTGCTCTTCTGAGTTCCTCTTCTCTCTCCCTCAATCTGCGCCGGATTTCGCGTTCTGGTTCATCAAATCCTTCTATGACATCCTCGTTGTCTCGTCTGCCTCCAACTCGTGGCAAGGCTAGATCTCTTTGATTATTGTCGCCTGTATCATCCATTAGAAAAGGTCAAAAACTTTTTTTTTTGATAAATAAAAACTGAAAAAAAACTAATTTAACTAAAACTCTTAAACTAAAGTTGCTCTCCCCGGCAACGGCGCCAAAATTTGACAGCGCGTCGTTGTGCACTGCAAATCTAAATTTATATTCCTACTCAATACTAGTATAGTAGTAAGCAGGGTCGAACCCAAGGGAAAGTAATCTAGTCTAAGAGTTATGCTACAACTAATTCTACTCCTATCAGGGGGTTTTTGGGTTTGGTATAAATTAATACTAAAGGTTTAACTATTGAATGAGAAATCACAGTTCAGGGAATCTCGTTGCAACTAGTAATCACAGACCAGACAAGTTTCAAACTAGTAAATTATAGTTGTTCTAATCAGATAGTCCCGCTAGGGTAGTTACCTAATTCTAGTTCTATCTTCTATTACCCGCTAGAGTCTCAAGAAGATGTAACAATTACCTAATCAAACTAACACAATAGCTCTACCGCTAGGCTTTACTACTATGACAATTCAACTAGATATCATGCAATTGCTATAAACCTAAGTTTACCGCTAGGCTGAGTTAGGAAAATAACAATACATGCAATTATAACAGAGAACAGAATTCACTAGAATAAAACTTGCTATTCAACAATCTCATACAACGTTGCAACTCAATTCCCCAAACTGTAGGGAAATTAGCTACTCATGAAAAACATTGTAACAAAACAAAATAGTAAAACTGAGTTCGAAGAGTTATCGATTGTGAAGACTAAGGCTGAAGCTTGATTGCAATTCTCCCCTCTAAGCTCTGGAAATCGCCGTTCTAGCCTCTGCCATCCGCCGTTCTCGATTTCCCTCGTATTAGGTGTGAAACCCTAATACAAAAGATGCTGAATTTCAGAATTTGGGCCGGACCGAGCCGACCGCGGACCCCTCTTGAATATCAGCTGCGGACCCTTAAGGAATATCTGGAAATATAGTAAGGTTCGCGGATAAAATTGTAGCAACGTCCGCGGATGACGTCATGCTGACGTCATCCAGTCTGCATTCGCTTCTTCTCTTCGTCTTCTTGCTCCGAATCCATCTAGAATTGCTCTATAAGCGTGCAAAATCTCCATTGCACTCCAAATACGCCTGAAACGCAAAGCACTACAACAAGGTAATATTTCACAAATAAAGCATATAAGAACAACGAAAATAAGACAATGATGGATCGTATAAATACGCTCCATCAGCTCCATCTTGGGTTTTCGTAATAAAATAGGCAAGAGAATGTTTGGAAATTATCTTTATCTTCTAAAAACCAGCTTAGGGAATATTCTCGCGCATGCTGACGTCATCGTTCTGAATTTGTCGCTGACTGCCAATGTCATCGTTTTTGCCTCTACGCGATATAACTCGCGCGCTTCGCTTCTCGCGCACTCCTCTGTTCTTCCGGTTCTTGTCATTTTGTTGTTCTTGCTAAGGAATTCAGCCGTCTTGTTGCACTTTTGTTCTAACTTCTCTGATAAACCTGAAATACAAAACTACACCAAAAGCGTAATCTTATACTTAAAATGTTAGAAATACAAGTAGTGTAATCACCTAAAACAGCATACAAAAGTGCCTTATCATCAGGCCTTCAGAAGTTATCCCATTACCAAAGATAGAAGCATTGGCAGCACAGGTCGCAGGTCGCAGATGCTGTTGGATTAGATTTGCCTCCTGTTAACTTTCATGCTATTGCTTCACGATACCTCAGGCAACCGTCACTTCCTGTTGAAAAAATTCTCCATCATGCAAACTGCATAGTTGATTGGGCAATGTCGGCTGAGTTATGGTTATCTGTTAATGAATTAAGGCTTCCTACTCGTGTCTATGTGATGGCAGTATTAATTATGTCGGTACGGATTATTTATAACATCCATGGTTTTGGAGTTTGGGAAAAATATATAAGCGGCCATGAAAGGATATTTGGTTCTAATGTCTCTTCCCATCCTTCGTCCAATTCCGAATTCCCTTCCAGTAGCGCGGATGAGTCGCCTTCGAAGGGAGTCTCTATGTCGGATAAAGATGCTAGTCTTGATGCTTGGGAGCTTTTATGAAATCTTCAAGCAACCTATGGAAAGCTCCAGGAAACTATGGTGATTGACTCAAACATCATTCCTAGATGACCACGCTATTTGCCTAATTGTACTGGTCATTCAGAATTTTAACCATTTACATTCAATTTTCTCACAGAGTACTCCAAGGATTTGCCCACCTATTTGAACTATTGCAACGATATCATTTTTGCTGAGACAAGATTGTCATGTGACTACGAGAAAACAGTCACGACGATTGTCAAGTAACAACTAGAAAACAGTCACGACGATTACCCCATTAAAATTTCTACATTTATACTAGTTTGTGGGTGTGCCTGCATAAACGACACCTATATTTTTTTATTAGCACATGTGTTTTTAAAAAATTAGTTAACTGGTGCACAATTTTATGCACAATGATGAAAAAAATAAATTATATCACATTCATCTTTTATATATTATTTAAATAAATAATTGGTATATCAATCAAATAAAGTAATTTTTTTTTTTTAAAAAAAAAACCCACCCCGCTAAAGCCCCACTGCTTTAGCACCCACCAGGAATCGAACCCATGACGTGTGGCTTATAATACAACCTCCACTGCCACTAGGCTAGCCCTTGGTGGGGCATTATGTGAAGAACTGTGTGGCTTCAAATGTAACTGTCAACAGACCCATTTGCACTTTATATATAGGAAGATAACATTATTCACTTCAATTACTTTATTGGGTAACCTATATCTCATTTTTATTAACATGGGTATTATTTATAGAATTGACTGACAAAATTTGAATTATTGAGATTGCTCAGTCGTTGAGATAAAAACTATTTTAATTCAAATGAGTGATTGAATTTATCAAAAACAAATTTTATTTCCTTATATTGAAATCATTTCCATCATCCTCAAACTTTTCCCAATATATGTAATTTTAGTTCGTTCCCACTTGATGGTATCAGTCTTTTGAGTCCCTGCATTTGTTCTTTAGATGCTCAAACTTTGAAATTGGGTCTTTACTCTCTCGTGTAGGGTGCAACACAATTGATATATAACAAGCATACAACACTCAACATTTTCTAAATCAGAAACTGGTTCTTACATTAATCGGGAATAGAAGAGAACCAGAGGGATGAACGGAAGTCAGGATGAGCGAGATGCGTATTTTCATTAATTTTCAGCTTATCCAAAAAGTGACAATATCCATTAGGGGTTAGCTCAGTTGGCAAGAGCCAGAGCCTTAAGTGTCACCACTGGAGCCAACCCGGATTCGATTCTTGATGGGGGCAGAATAGGGGTTATGCGGGGTAGGGTAGAGGGGACAATAATTGGCTTGAGAATGGAGATTGTCCATTACTTAACCAATTTTTGTTTTTAAAAAGGGACAATTTCAACTCTATTTATACTCGATTATCAAATCACTAATTTCAACTTATGCATCTCCACTTGCATTTCTATCACCTGCCCCTTCAAATCAACCTTTTCCTCAAAGGTGAAATTTTCGAGTGGTCTTGGTGTTGAAAACATCTAAAATATCTTTAAATGAAATCCTAAATAACTTGAACCACAAGTTGTAGCTTTGACATAATGACACTTCCAAACTGAAAAATCACCTTTGAAGTATCCTCATGCAATTCACACTACACCATTTTGTCAGTTATATGACTGGTGTGAAAACGTCACATTAATGTAAAAAATAGTCACATAAGAAATATGTGACGAAAACGTAGTCACAATAGATTCGTCGCATATGTCTCCTTGAAAGAATTAATTGCTTCAAAATTAATTGCATTATATTAATGTAATACTTATTTGGACTATTCTTTATTTAGTCTAATCTATTATTAGGTTAGAATATATCTATCTATTCAATATCAATGTAAACCATTCATTATCAATGAAATATTTTTTTATATTCTTTTATTTCCAATATGGTATCAGAGCTGCAGGTTTTGTTTCCTGATTTCTTTTTGTTGCTTTCGCTTTGGGTGGTGGTGCCACCACACCACCACCACCTAATTTTCTATTTCAATTGTTTTTCATTCCATCTCGTTCATATCTATTTAAATTGGGAGAGACAGAAAATATTATCGTTGTTCATCTCTATATTCATGTCACAAAACAACATGAACAAATTTAGATCTGAACTTTTCCATTCATTCTTTCTCAAAATTGATTTTTTATTATTTTAGATCTCATTCCGACCTATCAATTGATCTCTATTTCGTCCCATTTGATGGAGTATCGATTTTAAGGTTATGACTTGTTTGGTATGTCAAATCTATAGATTTCGATATCTCAAATCTGGTTTTTCGAGATAATTAAAAGAATCTTATTAGTTGGTCAAACTGTCACCAACAGCTCAATCCGCGAAGAATCCATTCAGCAGCCTTGTCAGCGTTTATTAATAAAATAATCATCAGCATTTATTCCGTAGCAACCATTGTGCTACGATGATCCCAAATTTTGGTATTTTATATCCGGTGGTTTTCCATCCTTTTTACTAACTCACTTCGGTGACATTTACATATAATGAGACGCGTTTTTCGTCCATTCATATTAGTGATGTGAGATGTTTTTCCTCCACCCTCGTTGAGATGCTTTCCTTCAACTCTGCTTTTGATGATACATGTTTTTTCGTACATCTTTTTTACGGTGTGAGATGTTTATTCCTGCACCTTTACTGACATGATTTTCTCCAATTCATTGTATGCTGATGGGTGATTTCAGTCCAGATCTATATGCTGCTGTCGCCGCTGTTCAAAGAATAAATTGCAATTTCAACATTCTCCGATAGTTGAGATTGAGGGGGGTGACATAATTAATTGTATCCAAATTAATTGCATTATATTAATGTAATCCTTATTTAGATTATTCTTTATTTAGTCTAATCTATTATTAGATTAGAATATATCTATATATTCAATATCAATATAAACCATTCATTATCAATGAGATATATTTTTCATATTCTTTTATTTCCAACACTCCTCACATAAGTTTTGTGTGACAAAAAATTATGTCATCATTGTCGCATAAGAGAATGATTTAAAGCGATTGTTTATTAAATAATCACATAAGCTATACTCATTGTATATGACTTGGGCTTAGAAGCTATTTAATTCTGGCGTTCTTTTCACTTTTTTTGTTACACAGGTAACTATTATGACGATTTGATAGTTGTCATATTACGGTGATGTCATATAAGAGTATTTATAATTCATAGTTTTATAATAGTTGTAACATCTCATGTCTCTTAGGCATTCTTATACGACATCATGGAAGATTGTCAATTTGATTCTATTATTTTCGGGTCACTAATGCTACAACCATCGTGTTATGTAGTCACTGTGTTACGTATTTTATGTAACATTCGTGTTTTATAATTATTTCGTTATGACAACTATCAAATCGAATTTCTTGTTTCCTACAGGTGGCACCATTCAAGCGACTACCGAGGGTTGAATTCATCAGCAGTGTCCCAAAATCTGCTGCAGGAAAAATTCTCAGACGAGAGCTTATAGCAAAAGTAGTGAGGTCCAAAATGTGACGTAATGATCACTTATAGTGGTGAGGGAACTTAGTACAAGCATCTAGAAGTACCATTAATTGCGTACTCCTCATATTGTATTGAGATTAGGCTGAATCTGAGAAATAAGATCTTTGATGACGATCAATTTGTGATGTATTTTTCAAAATAGAAATTATAATGTATTTTCATATTCCCGCAGGCAATTCCATCAATTTCATATGAATCTAACATTAAAAGCTGTCGTAAGATTATAAATATGATGAAACTTCATCCAGAACAGTATGATGCTAATGGTTAGGCACCCACTATCTGAGGCAATAGGTCTCGGATTCGAGTCATAGGGTAGGAGTGAATTCCGATAATCCCTTTTAAAAGAAAAAAAACAGTATGATGCTAATTGAACAACAATTTATTTTTCCAAATCACAAGGGGATGACTGGCATAAGCTTAATTTATTTATAGATTTCAGACAAGAAATGAATACATGTAGGTTTGAAAATATGAATCTTTATTTTCGGTAATTTATCAACTCAGAATTAGACGCCTCTTTTTCAAATTACACTCATCTTCAACGCTTGGAAATCTTACTGCACTTGAATCAGCCTTGCTCTTTGCATCCTTATTTTGATCCTCACTGGAATAAAATCCTCTAAACAACAGCTCCCTGTACCTTCTTTTCCTCGGAGCACCCGGGCAGCTTATGATCTGATATTGTTCCGATTTAGGTGTCTGAAAGCCATCTTCCATATGAGTACTCAAGGATTTTCCCTTGGAAATTACATCTGTCCTTAATAAGGATTTTACATTAGCTGCATTGAAGCTACACATTTCATTACCTCTCATGATAATATTTCTGAGATTACAACCATCATTTTTGAACATGAGCTGTCTGCCAAAATGCTTCTTCCTTGGAGCACCAGGACAAGTTAACATTGGTTGGATTCTATATGGTTTAGACCTTGGGGTATGCCACTCATTATCATCATCACCTGAACTATTCACTCGGGTATTTGAAGGCCCGCTTTTCGAGAGTAAAGACATGTCTCCTGTTGGTAATCCTTAGCCCTTGATTTATAGTATCATCACAAGATGGATCATCAAAGAATAAAAACACAGGGACACAATATAATGCTTTTATTTATCCCATAAATAGGCTGTTCCATCTGTAAAAGGATACTTTACTAAATTTGCATGCTGAGATTCTAAGAGCAGATATTTCTTGACAAGAATATGTAGATGATAACCAGATCACAAACGAGCAACATTTTTGGTACATGATCTCAAAAATATTAAAAGAAGCAATTTCCACCCTTTGAACATATCATAATATATAAGCTAAACAATTTATTCTAACAAGAGAGCAAATGGCAGTTCGAGAATATCAGAATTACTTCCTGTTTATTAACCTAAGACGCAGACAACTTTAAAAGATGAAATTAAACTTACAGACTGAAGTCATTGATCCTTTCTACAGATATCTTCCAGCTGACCCAGCTGGCATAAGGATCCTCAATCACTACTGGCTTTGCCCCATGTCAGATAGTTCAAGACAATAACAGCAATGCTGTGATCTGGAGGAGTCTTTGCCTGAAACTAGCTTGACAAGAAAGGTACCATAGAGATTGAGGAATTTAGACATGCCGACAAAATGTCACTCACAGGCAGTGAGGTATTATTACACATTTCCACCAGACCTCTTTAAGTCCTCATTTTCTTCAAGGAGGAAGTTGACTCTTGACTGAAGAACATCAATAAAATCTTGGGCATTCATCATTTCAGTCCTTAACTTGTCCCTTTCTTCTGAGACAGAATGGATTTTCATTTTGCAGATTGTTGATCAAATTCAAGTAGGTTGGGTGCACAGTTGTATTGCCGAACCAATTAGATGGAGTGAGTTGGGGATTTTCTTTGACATCATGGGTTTGCAAAAGAGGAAAGTCCAGCAGCAGTGATGCTGAAATGGCTGCAGGATGTACCTCGGTCCATGCTGCTCTCATGGACAGTGAAGGGTCTGATGGAAGTGTAGTGTCTGAGCTATTATACCTCGGCTTCTTAGGTCGTACTATGGATGGGAAAGACCAAGTATCAAGCCTCTCGTTCTTGCAAACTAATGAACCAGGGGAGCCTCTAACCTTCAAGTTATCTTCACCGTGGTTCTTCTGAAAGAAACAAAACCGAATCAACTATGTGAATAAAATCACATTTCCAACCAGTAGCAGTATACTCCAACTTTGTTTCACAAAATCACCAACACTAGGAAACAAACTATAATTACATTTACGTACAGTCTTAGATTACTAATATTCATAAATTACTTGTAGCATTAACCATATGCGGATTTTGAAGATTTGGAGAAAATGCTTAGTTGAAAACTGTTGCAGTTCTTTTATATAACAAATAACAAAAAACTAAACAGTTTTACCAATAAGCCAACAAATAACACTATCCGATAAAATTTGTAATAAGAGAAGTGGGATGTGGAAAGAGGCTCAAGAAATATGTTACCTTGTCTAGGCCATTCCCTTCCAAAGTTGAGCCATCCTCAAGTTCGAAAGTAAACCGTCAATACTCTCCACCCTTGGAACTTCAACTACCTGTTCATCATCCCATTCCCTTTCATCAAAAGAAGCATACTGATCTCCACTGGAGGCCCTAATCCACTCTTTTCGAACACTCTACAGAGCACATATCGATCATTCCTCACCCAAAGTAAAATAAAGTTAGGATCACATTCACAAACAGAACTCAGAAATGGAACCGGCACATTATATCTTCAAAAAAACTTTCTAAAAAGTCAGAGGAAATCTATCCCTAACCTTCACAGCACATAATCTCTCAAACTCCTCATCAACCAGCCTGTACTCATGCATCACCCAATTAGTACGCTTACCTCCAGGAGCTTTCCCTTGTGAAATACTAAATTTCCCACTACACGATCTTCATGCTTCACAATCCTGTCATTCCCAGTAGCCTTCCAGTAACCTTTGTTAGTTGCTCTATTCATCCTAGCCCCATTTCCGTACTTCTTATCTAACGCACTATGGAAGTACCATTCAAGATCCCTACTTCTCATCTTCGACAACCCTATTACACGTAAACCAACAAATTCCAAATTTTACTAACTCTATCAAAGCTTCTGACTTTCAATTCAAACACAACAAAAACAAATAAATCAATGAAATTTACGAATCGGGTAAATCCCAAGGCTCCATTTTATAGATATCAGCGTCAGAAATAGCGTCAATTCCACAATTCTTGCCGGAGACTTTTTAACGAGGTAGTAGCGAACAAGCTCATCGTCAGTGGGATGGAAGCGGAAGCCTGGAGCGAGGGATGAGAGAGGAAAAGTGATGTTTTTCTTCTCTTGACAAGTCATGGTGGTGTGGTTTCGTGCGGCAGAAGATTGGGGTTGGTGGGATTTTTTAGGGTTTGGGGGAATTGACTTGCTTCACTGGCAAGGCAGTTTTGGTTTGGGAACACGACAACAATGGATTGAGATATAGTGCAGCCAAAGCTATTTAATGCGAAATAAAACTATGTAGTTTTAGCAAAAAGTTCATTCAAAACTATGCAGGGTTATAGTACAAAATATCAAAATGATGTCACTTTTACACTCGCAGCAAATAGCAGCGCATTACCGGATCCGAATCCCGACAATAATTGATCCATGGTTAGGGTCGGTTCGAGTTTTGATAAGTAAATTATAAAAAGTTTGTAAATCTCATAAGGATTTTGCTTGCTAAACAAGTTTAGAGATTTGTATCTATCACGTACAGAATGTGTGTTATACATTGCACCAAATTAGGTGGATCAACGTCATACGTTTCCTTTGTATCTATACTATTTTTAATTGTTTGATTTAAGAATATCGACAGGAATCGAGGAGCCCAAAAGACGTTGAAAAACAATCCAAAAGTCGCCGGTGATTGCGACCATTTCCGGCCATTAGTGGCTGCCATGGCCCAACATGATGTTCATATCGATGCCCCACATCCCAAACCTCCTGATATATCAAAATCAGTAACAGTCGTTGCAGTCAAACCAATTTCTTTTGCATCTGTCCTTTCACGACCTAGAACATGTGCACGCCTTCCAGAAGTAAATCTTCCACCATGCCAATATGGAACTAAGGACGAAGTACCATCAATCTCGTTCTCCACTACGGAGTATCAAGCCATCACGAAACGTCTCAACCACACGTTGATTGCAAAATTTCAGATTCGACGTCCGTCTCTTGCTCTTATCAAGGATTTTGTCCAGTCCAATTGGAATCTGAAAGGAAGAATCACAATGAGTGCGAATTGGGATGATAAGCATGTGGTTTTCATTCTCGATTCGTAGGAGGACGTGAATGTTGCCTTAACATGTCAGTTTAGGAGAGTCCAACATACAATTTTCCGGTTGTTTCGTTGGACCCCTGACTATAATTTTAAAAAAAGAATCTACAAAGATTACGGAGTGGATTAGGTTTCCAGGATTGCCTAAGGAACTTTTTGATCGATCTGTGATAAAAGCTATTGTATCTTCCTTTGATGATTTTTTAGATATTGATGATCGGACCAAAGAGATGAATTCATTGTCTTTTGCACGTGCTTGTGTTGAGCTGGACATCACTCAACCGCCGCCTGCTCGAGTCTGGATAAATTTACCAGGGGATAAGGATTTCTTTCAGGATATTGTTATCAAAGGTTCAATGGCGTATTGTATGCGATGTAAAATGCATGGGCATGACCTACAAACCTGCAAAAAACAAGCTAAGGTGGCGGCCAAAAATAAAGAGCCATCCCAACACCATGTAGATGGTTCTCAAAAGCAACCAAATGTACTTAACAAAACTCCTAAGCAAAATGAGTGGGTTAAGGTTCAAAGACGTAAGGCTACAAAGAATGCCCGGGTTGTCGAGCTAACTGAAATAGAAAAAGAATATCATCAAAAACCAAGTGATGAGACCGGAACTTTACAACTTGAGAGTGCTGCTGTCACATCCCCTTCTATGATCACTTTGCAACCTTATCTAGATGAAGTTACCATTCCAGGGCTTCAAAAAACAATGCTGCTGAAGTGGTTGACATGGTTGATATGACAGAAATCTCAGCCCAAAGCAATGTAGGACTCATGCAAGGATCCACTTTTGATACCAACCCCATTCAAGAAAGTACAGCACAAACAAAGAAGCCTCTATTTTCCCATACACATGATGTCTGAAAGCAAACAAAAAGTCTTGCACCTGTTGTTGTGGGAACAAACTCAAGAGGCAGTTCTGATCAGAGCCAAGCTTTAGAAACTATCCAAATTGCTGGTCAGAACCTGCCCTTTTCTCAACTCTTAAAGTCAGTAATTAAGAGAGCGAACTCATTACCAAACTTGGATGTCGCACCAGGAGAGGTTGATCGTGGTAATATCTTGATCGAGAGAACAGATGATGTCCACCTGACACCATCTTCTGATGTCTAAAATCATATGCTGGAATGCTAGAGGTGTGGGGAACAGAAGTACATCTACCCACCTCAAAGATTTGTGTGTACTTCAAAAACCTGACATTGTGTGTATTATTGAGCCTAAGATTTCTCATGCTCGTCTGGAGGTTGTGGCTCCCCAATTAGACTTTAATAGCTCTGCTCATGCGAATGAACAAAATACGGATTTATGGATCCTTTGGAAGGACACTGTTGTTGTATCAAACTTCATCTGGGAGTCCCAGCAGGTATCTATGCATATTTTATAAACAATTAATAATTTTGAGTTCACTTTGTCTTGTGTCCACGCTGCTCGCTCTGTTATTGGTCGACAGGATTTGTGGAACTCTTGGTTGATCATCATGCGGATTTGAACAGTCCGTGGCTTGTCATGGGGGACTTTAACACTATATCAAACTGGGATGAGAAAATGGGGGGAGATAGAGAAGATAATGGTTCCATGCATGATTTTAATCTCTTCCAGATGAGAGCTAGCCTTGCCGATGTTGGTTATTCAGGAAATCAATTCACATGGTCTAATAATCATACAGGAGAAACTCGTATTTGGGAAAGATTAGATCGTGTTCTTGCTATGCCAAGCATTCAAGTTAAACATCTTGCTCGTGTTTGTTGAGATCATTGTCCATTACTTGTGGACATGACTGGTGGTGTCCCAATACGCTGATTAGGCTGTCACAGGTTATCTACTATCTGTGACAGCTTATGTTAAAACAGTTAACAATAACAATGTAGTCACACGCGCAATTTGTTAACCCACTTCAGGACAACTTGTCCGTAATGTGGAGAACCCTCTCCCGGGTCCAACAAGTATTAGATTTATTCTCATAGTTTAGTACAACGTTTCTATGACAAGACGACCTATACTACAACTCAATAAACCTAAACCTACTACCTTGTAGGTAGAGAAACTTCTCCTACTTGTCTAACACAACTCCTCTTGAGTGCCTGTCTCAGCTCGTTCGCTACAGTCGCCTTCTGCAGCAGGGTATCAGCCTAACTGATATGCTTTTGTTCAATTGTCCTGTCACAGACACAACTGCACAATCTTCTTCTGACACCAAGTCTTCAAGATGAATGTATATGCTTTAGATTTTGCTTGGGTTGATTGTCTTCAGCAATTCTGATCTATATATATATGACTGAGAAATCAGAATTCCTTGTGACAATAAAACTTCTAAATCCAGCTTTAGGTAGCTATATAAGATTCTCTACGACTAAGTTTCCTAAACCCATCCTTATCAAGATTTCCTATGTTGATAATAGAAATCCTTCTTCAGGTTGTATTACTTTTAGATCTAGAATTTCCAAATTCATATTAGGAAACCACCCTGTGTCCTAGCTGCGTTAGTAAACCACCCTGTCCTAGCTCTGACCAGTTTCCTGTCCTAGCTATGTTCTTGTTCTGCTCCCTTTGACAGGCCTTCAAGACTTGAACTATTCTTTTCCAAAACATGTCATACATTTGGAACAACACATTGTCTTATGGTTCTCCAAGTTCCGAATGCTATCTTAAACGACTATCTTCAATTATCAGTAACTTCCTTTGGAATAAGGGCGAAGATAAGCGACGATATTGGCTAGCTTGGGAGAGTGTCTGTATCCCGAAAGAAGCCGGAGGGCTAGGAATTCGACAAGTTAAATCGGTTATGCTGGCCAAAGAGCTTTTTACCAAAAGGATGGCCGATGAGGTGGAACGCGTCGGGCCTGACATTTGTGAACACTTTGTGACTCAAGTCAGTATCGCAGATGAAGAGAATGAACCTGCCGATGATGTAGTTAGCAGAGAATCCTAAAAGGGTAGATTTAGCGTAAACGGATTGGTTGTTCCAGAACTTTGTTTGGTTTTGGACTAGGGACACGGCGTTCCCAAGGAAGGGGGAGACTAGAGGTGGACCAGGAAGAAAGCGCTCTTTTTTGAGGTATGAAAGTTGTTCGAGGAAGGCTAGGAGGGCAAAATGGAATAAGAGATAGGGAGTGATGAATGTGAGGAAAGCCAAGCCAAGGCTCGTCGTTCTCTTCGAATGAGGTATTATGGGCCAATTCTGACATAAGGAGCTCAAAAACTGCTAAAATGCACCTCTAACGTGCACCTTCTTAGGGTGATCCATTTTGTTGTTCCAAAAACTCAGCATCCTCTATTCTGTATCAAGAGCATTATTATTTTTACTTTGTTTCAAAAAAATTAAATAAAACTCTGCAGTAAACACATCCATTATTTTTAAACAGATTTTATAATAAAAGCGCTGTCGTATAGTAATCACAGCGCTTCAAGGTATAAGCGCTGTTGAAAGTCTTAATTTAGACAGCGCTTAAAATAAAAGCGCTGTCGTATACTATTTATAACGCTTTTCATGTAAGCGCTGTCTAAATTAAGACTTTCAACAGCGCTTATACCTTGAAGCGCTGTTAAAAGTGGACCTTTAGACAGCGCTTAAATGAATAAGCGCTGTAGTAAACTTTTGACAGCGCTTCTTCATAAAACGCCGTGTTTATTTACCTTACAACATCGCTTATTAATTTAAGCGCTGTTAAAAGTGTATTTTTTTACAGCGCTTATTTCTAAGCGCTGTTAAATAACTATCCTGTACTCGTGCCTTCCAAGAAACGATCAGGGTCAAATATGTGCGGATCTTTGAATCCTTGAAAGGATGATTCAAATACCGATGGGAACACAATGGTGCCTTTAGGGATGGTGTAAGTTTCGGTTAGTTGAAAGTCTTGGCCGGCTGTGTGCGGGACTAATGTTGTTGGTGCTCTATATATCTTATGAATTCGTACGCTACAGCTGTTGTGTATTGTAACTGTCGAAGATGATCATAGGTGATTGGGGGTGGTGAATGAGAGGTTAGAGACTTCGTTTCTGACCTTTGAGAGGATGTGCATGTGGGAGTCGAGTAGGGTAATGGCCCAGAGGAGAGATGAGGTGTGGAGGCGTCTTGGGCGGCAAAGAGGAAGTCGAATAAGTGGCCACCTATTTCAATATCTAAGTGGGGATGCACTACACCATTTTACCCCTTATGTAACGTTAGAAAATTTGTGGTCTATAGTTTAAAAACGTGGCTTAAAATGAAACGCAACGACCCGTCATTGCATAAGTGAACATTGCGTAACCCTCGTTGCATCGATTTATGCAACATGTACAATTTTGTGCATGTGACATAAAGTATATCTTACGAGACAAACAAATCATGTTGCAAGGAAAACGTGGCATAAGCCCAATTTTAGGCAACAACCATTTTTTAGTATATGCAATACCCAGTTTTGTAAAACGTCAATTTATGCAACCTCATGCTGTGTTTATGCAACAACAGTTTTACGTCTTATAAACTCTAATTAAACCTCCCATTTACTAATATACCTATTCTGCTCAAATCAATTTTCTAAACACTGAACACACAATTTCAAAAGGATGTTCTATACATCCAAAAGTTCCACCTGAATTTACAAATTCAGAATTCAAAAAGTGTACAACTTCATAGTTCAAAAGACACGGTTAGGGACACAACTTGCGCCTTCGCTCGTGCAACGAGCACCAGCAGGGGAAGCGGCAACGACAACAGCTTCATTCACTTGAATATGCTCCTTTAATGCCTTGAACCTTGATTCCCATTTCTCCTCCAATGCTTTGAGCTTAGCGGCAGCCTCTTCTCGTTCTTTGGCTTGAATTTCTTTTGTCCTTTCGAGCTCATCTTGAAGTTCTCGGTATGCCTTGAATCGTGCATGAGAAGTACCTTCGGGCAGTGGAGGTCGGGTCAAGTTCCTTGCTAGTCTCCTCTTCCTCTTGTTTTTGCCAGTTGCTTCTTCAATCAATCTGATTTGATCTTCCATGGACATAGGCTCCTCGACATGGTCTATATCACTATCATGACTGTCACGCAGCTCATCCATTTTTTGTTTAAGTTTTTCCTGCATTTAGTGAAGCATATATGTTTATTTAGACAATTATTTCTACATAAAAGAAGAATATCGCAACAAACAGATGTGATCAAACAAAAATCAGAATGTCAAGAACATGTTTTATGTTTTACAGACTATCAGTAAAGTTGCATACATGACGGCAATATATTTCCACCAAAGTTTCAGACAAGATCAAATGGACAGCAACTATTCAGCCACAAAGACTCAGACATCATCAAATAAACAACAACTATATTTCAAACTTACAGCAAACTTTACCAAAGTTTTCACCAAACTATCAGCAAACTGTAAACTAATATCATCTAACAGATAGACAGGATGTTAGCAAAATTCATCATACATATAGGCAGCACAGCATGTTAACTAAATTCAAGAAACATATAGGCAGCGCAACATGTTAAATAAATTCATCAAACAAATAGGCAACATATTAGCAAAATACAAACTTGTGTTGCATCATACTATAACTAAACAAAAACCGAACAACATGCTCTGAAAAAATATGAAGACTATTTAATTTGGTATAATAATGATAAGAACAAATAACGGGTAACCCAAAGAGTTACCCCAATATCCAAAGTGAAGCATAGATAAGTTAAAATGCTTTACCGCTATTTTTGCTCCATTAGCATCTTGTTCATAAACCTTTTGGATGGTCGCAACATAAGCTGCCTTGTTTCCAGTCATCATGTACTCCCTTGCTCTTTGTTCGTATGGCTTTTTACCCGAGTGATGGTTGACATGAGTGGCACTGTTTCTTGAGGATTGGTTTATGCCGCGTTTTTCCTGGAAAAGAAAACATATTAGACACTAAACTTAAATAAATAAAATCATTCACAGATACAAGAGATATTAAACAGATTAGAAGAGAATGAAGATTGATAGGACCTGAAAATTTGGGTCCTTGAAGTGGTTGACAAGCCATTCCCACTCTTCACGCCTATCTTTAAACTCCAGCGGAAGACTAGGACCATATTTGAGAAAGTGGGAACTACATGCTGACTTCCAACATCTATAACGATCAGCTGCCTTTGTAAGGATGTATACTTCGAGCCACTTATCTTCTTTGTTTACCTCGAAAAAAGTCTAAACTATGGTTATTAAAGGTATATAAAAAAGTAAGTAATGTATAAATGTGAATTTACTTACCGAAACGTGCCTGATCACTATATTCTAGTTATCTTCTCCAATATCCCCAAAGCTGATTGCTTTCATCGGCAACAACGACTTTACAACGCTGCCAATCTTGTGAACCAGCAACACTCTCCATTTATCCGGGATCAGCTCACCATCAGGTCCTTGTTGCAGCTTTAAACGATGACTGAGTTGCTGAACTTCAGCTTCCAACTTCGCACAAGTAACTATTCCACGGGTTTTTTTGGACCCATTACCGTCACCTAATAATAATACATCAATTCCATAAATTTCAGCAACTAGGAAAGTTATAATATCAAATTTAAATACAAGACAATAAAAAATAATACAACATTTTACCTTTTTTGCAGCGTATGCTGAGTAGTGGTTCATCACCTTCATTGGATGTATCAGCGGTAACTTGGTTTGCATTACTGCGCCGCGAAGTTGCACTTGTGGCTCGTTCACCTACAATGGACAGTGGTGGTGGACGGGACCGAGAACGATGAGACTCTGCTTGAGACCGAGAACGGTGGGACTCTACTTGAGACTGAGAACGGTGGGGCTGAGCGTGGGCACTTGCTGCTGGCAGTGTGTTTTGGTTTACTGAAGCTTGCTGAGGCAAAGGGTTCTAGGAAGATGATGCTTGGTTTGGTAAAGAGTGATATGTTGAGCTTTGGTGGGACGGTACAGGATTTTGAGCTGAGTTTTCTGAAGGTGGAGACAGGGAAACTGAACTGGGAGGTCTAATAGGAGGCAGGGGGCTTTGAGGACTGCGAGGTCTAACCGGCAGGGGGCTTTGAGGTCATGGAGGTCTAACCGGCAGGGGGTAGTTAGCGGACTAGTGGGTCTTGCTGGAGGTTGGCTGTCGGGTGGGACTTGGAGGTCGAACGGGGGGTTTTCTTCTGGGTGCCTTAGGTTGAACAGGTGGTTTTGTTGGTCGGACAGGTACATGCTCACTCGGATCAGCGAAAACCACTTCGCCTATTATTTCATCATCGCTCGATTCTACCAGAGATTGGTCCGATTCAATCTGTATGGAGATGATTGTGGCAAAAGGCTTCCTCCAAGCATGCATCCGCTGAGACTTCCTCCTTCTAATTGGGACAGCCGGCGCCTTCTTTTTACCTGAGGGAGCAGCCACCAGTCGCCGCTTCGCACTTTCCTCGTGAAGGATGTCCTCCAAGTTGCGTTGCTTCTTCACCAGGCGGTCACCAGGCGGCATGGCGGGCGCTAGGACTGGATGTCGTGGGGTTGGTGGTGGAAAGGGCGCGGGAGGAAGGAGTTGTGGAAAGGGTCAGTTTGAGCGGCGAGAGAGTTTGTCTGTAGGCTAGGGTTTCTCTGAGCGATGTGAGACAGTTTGTATGATAATTGTTCCAAATTCCAAAATGTCAAAGTTGCACTTACCCCCCTGTTTTTCCAAATTCCCTCCAATCTGAAAACCAATTTTTCAGCAGGGAAGTTTTGACTCAAACTCAAAAGTTATCTAAAATTTCATAGACGTGTGATCAAAACCAAATATATTCATCAAAGTTTTTAACATGTTAATCACCGAAATTTTAAACATCTAAACCAAACCTAGAATCATTGTTTGATTGTGTGATCATTCATCAACATGATCATCTAAATAATAATCACCATCATCATCAACGTCCAAACCATCTTCATCTTCTTCACTCGGATTGTTAAATCCTTCATCATCTTGATTTTCATCATCTTGATCTTCATCATCTTGATTATTGTCAACTTGAGGTAAGTAACCCAAATCAACATGTAAACTCGCAATGGAAATTTGTGGAATGTTCATAGGAGTATCTTCTTGATAAGCATTCACAACTTGATTCGTAATAGAATTCTCATTGCGTGCAAGGGAACTTGCATTATACGTTCCTCGATGCGAAACAATGTTCACCACCTTCCAAGTGTCTCCCATATTAGGATCATCAATGTAGAATACTTGTCTAACGGTAGATGCAAGACAAAATGGTGAATCCTCGTACCAAGATGTGCTTGTGTCTAACGACAATAGTCTTTGATCAACTTTACGGTTCCTTCCTTTTGATTTATACCATCTACATTTAAACACAACAACGGACACTCCTTCGGGATATTTAAGCTCAATAACATCTTCAAGAATACCGTAATATGCATCATCATCCGTTTGAACCATTACACCACTATTTTTCCGTGCTCGAACCCTTTGTTTTTAGTTTCGGATGCAAGCTAAGTGGCGGAAATTTGTGCTCCACCCTCATAATCTCATCTAGTATTTGGCTTCCAGGTAGACATGGTGGTCTATCCTTAAATTCAACTCCACTTTTGAATTTAGCAGATTCCTTTCTCCATTCATGATTTCTCGGGAGCCATCTACGATGTCCTTGGTATGACATTCTTTTCGATGAGTGAGTAGCATCAACACCATCTAAACACAATGGACAAGCTTTATATCCTTTGGTTGGACACCTCCCAACATGCCTAAACCGGGAAAATCACTAATAGTCCATAAAACAGCAGCTCGCATAAGAAATGACGATCCGGAATGTCGATCAAATGTCATGTGTCCACTGTCCCACAAAACATTCAACTCATCAATAAGTGGTCTCATGAAAACATTCAAACACTTTTCCGGAGATTTGGGTCCCAAAATTAACATTGCAAGAATGTTAAATTCTTTTCTCATACACATATATGGTGGCAAATTGTACGATACCACAATGATAGGCCATGTACTGTGAGAAGTACCAGATAATCCAAATGGATTAAAACCATCAGTCGCTATTCCAAGACGCACATTTCTGATTTCATTAGCAAATTCTGGAAATCTATAATTGAAATTTTTTCATTCATCTCCATCTGCCGGATGTTTAAGATCATCATCCCCTTCACCCACCAATTTCTCTGCGTGCCATCCCATTTCTTTTGCAACATGTGGTGACATGTAAAGTCGTTGTAATCTGGGAGTTAGTGGAAAGTACCGAACAATCTTCTTTGGAATTCTTCCCTTTGTCTCACTGTAGTTATATCGAGGCTCATCACAAACTGGACAATAATCAAGATCACTTAATTCTTTGTAATATAGTACGCAACCATTTCACAAGCATGAATAATCTCATAATTCAGCAAATTCTTCAAAACCTTCTTTACGTCCCGATAAGATCCCGGATAATTATTTTCTCGAGGTAGTACGTAACACCCCATCCCACATCGGGTGGGAGATGTGTGCGTGCTGGCTAGATAAGCTATGCTACCAGCACACATGTCACCAATATACCATTATTTTTTCGAGGAAAGGTTCTAGGTTGTGGTGACCTAGGAGATTTTGGTGGCGTGTGAGCTGGGACAGCTAGGTTTATAACGGTCCGGATCGGGTGCTCCGGTCGGGTCGTTACATAGTATACCTTTGCAAATCCGTAAATGTCTATCAAAACTTTTGTCTGACCATTGACTTTCAACCTTCACTTGTATTCCTTCTAATATAGTTTTCAATACCGTTATTTCACTACCAACATAAATTGGTTTTTGACCTTCGGCCAAAAGTTTGCAATACTTTTCATATGCGGTCTTGTCTTCTTCTTCAACACTATCACCTTGAAATCCAAAGGGGAATGCATCATTTATAATTTCTATTTCCACATTTGTGTTGTAATCAAATCCAATTGACCTTTCGCAACTTGTTTGACCATGATCTTCACCAAGTTGTTCAATCTCGCCATGAAATGTCCAAGACATATAACCCCGCATCATGCCATGCATGATCAAATGATCTCGCATTTCACTCAATGTGACCCAACGTCCATGGTTTTTACATTGTCGACATGGACAACAGTGTGTTGGCACATTCTTGTTTACTCTAACGAACTCAATAAAACGTTCCACACCTTCAAAGTAGCGTACATCTACTCTTGATAAAAGCATCCAACTTTTATCCATAATATATATGCTCAACCTTGCAAAATAAAACAATCGTGGTGGAGTTGAACAATAAATCATCCATAAAATATTCATAAAACATCCATAATATAAAAGCAACCAAATTATAAATCTAACTCAACCTTGCAAAATACAACATTTTCATCAACCAATAATTAACTTAGATGCATAAAATTTAACAATCTCCTAATCAAAAATACAAAATTATCATCACCCACAAATTCAAGACAACTTTGAACATCTATAACTCAAAAAAATTTACTCACTTATAATAATTTGTACACATATAAATCTTACCTTCAAATTTGAAGTAGACAACGTATTATGATTGGAATTTGAAGGTCAGAAGTTGGAATCCGTGGTGGAGTTGCTGGGATGTGTATGGCGGAGTGAGCACAGGCGAGCAGAGGCGAGGAGAGGCGAGCAGAGGCTTGGAGCGGAGGTGAGAAAAGTGTGAGAAACGTAAGTTTTTGGTGAGGCAACGTTAAATGCAATTTTCAATTTTATGCAACAAAAAAACTTTACGCAACAACAATATTCGTTGCATAGGTCGGAATTCACACCAACCAAAATTCATTACGTTGAAGTCCGTACAAATGGTTAAATTACTTTTGACTTTTCAATGGAGATCGGATGTGGACTACTTTATACAACGACATTTCACTGTGGCTTTAGATAACGTCGCATAAGATGTTATCTGGAACATTATTAATTTTCTTAATTTTGTTATTTACAGCATTTTTCAACATACGCAACGCAAAATAAATGGTTGTATTAGTTTTTGTTGCAAAAGTAACAATACGCAACGCATATGTTATGCAACGGCTTTTTTCCGTTGTATAAAACCTATGCAACATATATTGTATATGACGAAATGTTGAATTCGTTGCATAAGGGGTAAAATGGTGTAGTGATGAGTGTTGTTTTCTGATGTTTCACGGACGAGTTCTTGCATCCAGAAGTCGATTAAGCAAGTTGGTGCATGGCCATTCATCATGTTGGATCTACTCTTTTTGGCACAGTCAGCTAGTGTTTTGACCAAACTATTGACCCCCATGCGAGCTTTGTGGAAGCTAAAGCCAGGGAGGCCTACAGGGAGCTTCATGACCGCAACATTGAATAAGTTATAATCTTCTCTGAACTCGTCTCTTGCTTCTTGACTTAGATATGGTCTGACAAAGACTGTTTGAGAAGTTTCTAAATTCATTTCTCGTACGAGAAACCGGAGCTTGATTGGGTCAGATATGGATTTGGTAGAGAGGTGTACCCAATTGAGCAAATGGCGGTGGATGATGTGCTGCTGGAGTAAAATAAAGGTGGAGAGTGCTTTGGGAGTGAAGTTGGGAGCTATGCTGCGTCGGAGGTCTTTATGTTCCTGACCAAACATGTAAATGAGATTGTGCTGGCCAAAGAGCTTTTTACCAAAAGGATGGCCGACGAGGTGGAACGCGTCGGGCCTGACATTGGTGAACACTTTGTGACTCAAGTCAGTATCGCAGATAAAGAGAATGAACCTGCGATGATGTAGTTAGCAGAGAATCCTAAAAGGGTAAATTTAGCGTAAACGGATTGGTCGTTCCTGAACTTTGTTGGGTTTTGAACTAGGGACACGGCGTTCCCAAGGAAGGGGGAGACTAGAGGTGGACCAGGAAGAAAGCGCTTCTTTTTGAGGTATGAAAGTTGTTCGAGGAAGGCTAGGAGGGCAAAAAGGAATAAGAGATAGGGAGTGATGAATGTGAGGAAAGCCAAGACATGAGATGGAAAACCCATGATGAGTGCCTTCGATGAGTTGATGAAACGGTTGTGTCTATATGTACATGTAACTTGTAAGGTTTGGATTGAGTTAGTTTAATTTCTTAAATTGGGCCACCTCATCTCATGAATAATACGTACTTAATGCAGTCTATTGTGTATAACAAATATGCATGCGTATGGTGTACTTGAAAATGTGCATTAAATGTAGGTTCATTGAGCTGAGAGAGAAAACAAGCTAGTCTAGGGACAGATGAAAGAGAACGCAAAAGGCATCAACGGTGAGATAAATGACATAGTTCAATTCAACAAAAAACATGTGTGCCTAGCGAATTTGTGTTCTTACTTAGAGTCTTAGACATGTAGAGTAGTAGAGATGGAAGTGAGTTAAAATATTCGCGGGTTGGATTGAGTGGGTTGTGAATTATTTTATTCAGTTCGAGTCGAACCAATTTAACCCGTGGACTAAGATGAGTGAGTTAATATTTATGAGTGGGTTACAAAAATTATAGATTCAACCTGAACGAGTCATGGGTTTAACTCACGAGTTCGAACCAAGGATTAGACCCACGAAGTTCACCCACGGGCCACAGATCCAAACCAGGGTCCGACCCATGGATTCGATCCATGAGTTCAAATTTCAAAATATCTATTATTCAATCAATCCTTTGAATAATCTTCATCTCTTATTTTCAATACCAACAATCTTTTACTCTATCTTGCTTAAACAAGTTTTCAAACTCTCAAAATGCTCAAACTTTTAAAGTGCTTAATTTTTCCAAGTGTTCTCAAGTTTTTATTGATAATTGTAGTTTGTATTAGTTCCATTAATATTATGGAAATGATTGTCTGAGTGTTTTTTATTATATTAGTCCCGATGATAGGATTGAGGGAAATTGTGAACATGTGGAAAGTGTTACGGTGGAAGATGAAAATCCAAACCCATCATAACCTACTCCCACCGTCACACCATCAATCGCCTTAACCTCTTGGCAAAATGCATACACACATCAATCTTTTATTTGAGTTCATCATGAGATTGTTACTAAGAATAATGTAAATAATGTAAAAAATGTGGGCAAAAATATAAATTATTCGATGGCCCTGGAGGGACAGGAAACCTTGTGATACATGTTGCTAAGAAACATCGAGAATTGTTGATCCCAACCAAAGTGTTTTAGTTCATGATTCCGTCAAAACCGATGGTGCACAATCTTGTAACAACCGCGACTAACATAGCGGTTCTTAAAAGCTAGAACTCGGATAGACTTAGAAAATTATATAATAAAACCAAACTACCTTTTTTATTAAGAGATGATCCAAAATAAGTGAGTCTAATATTTATTTGTTTTCTTTTCTAGTTAATTTGTCCAGGCTATTGTAATACTAGAATTTGTCGCTATATGTAATTCCCCAAAAGTTTGACTACAATTAATAAATATACTCACTTGATAATTATTATAAAAATATAAGGATACACATAACATATATTTAAATCATAGATCAATCCATAGATTTAAACCATATCTAATTTCCGGTCCCAATTCGTGGATTGGGTTGGGTTACCAACCCGTGGGTCAATTTGTTATTGTTTTAACCCAATCCAACCAATCCGTATCATTTACATATTTTACCATTTCATTCTAATCTGATCTGAGAGCCAATCCACTTCCATCTCTGCCATGAAGACATCGTTATTGAGGGCCACTTGAAAATTTAATGGGCTAATACGAAATATATAATTTCGGCCTCGTTTTATGACTAATATGGAACTTTATACTCTTCTTTTTCATTATAGGGAGTCTTGCATTCTTGTATTTTGCATCAAATTGGCTATTTTTCTTTATGAAATTCCATAGAAATTTGGGGATAAATCTTGGGCTGAATCACGTTGAACCCGTATGAAGAAAAAAGCACATATACTGTACTTCATTTGTCACTCCTCTGCTATTCTAAGGGGTTTATATTTTAATTTCTTTATCGAAAAGCTTGGCATGAATTGATATCTCACCAATTTGTGTTAACCTGGAAAAGGCAATATTGGATTTTTCTCAGGGAAATTTAAGACACCAGCCTTTTTGTATGCATTTTAAAGTGATTTTATTCATTTTAATTGCATGATTTTTCTCACTAAATACGCATTATGTTTAAGGACTCATGCATACAATATAACAAGGCTTCGACAATGAGACATGTCGGGCTAATATGGTCTATACGAAACTTGTTTATGCTAGAGTATATCTGAGAAGCGCTCCTATACATCTTTTATTTTATTTTAAATAATGTTACCAAAAATGCACAATAAACATGATCGGAATATTAAATAAAAGTACCGAACAATATTGTAAAAGGAAAAGACAGAGATAAAATCAAATATCGTTGAAGCTTGCTCGACAATTTTCTTAAAGCTTAATTATCTCTCTTACTTGGTAGGTGTGGTTAGGCAATCCGCTTCCAGGGATACGACAACAGGTATTCAATCTGATTGCACAGTTCAAATGAAGCAAAATTGAACTAGGAACCAAACCGTCTGCTAAAATGACTCCCCACTTTTCATGAATGTTGTAGCTTCCCAAAAAATATGCAGAACCAAATGCAACCGCCCCGTGTTTTTCGCAAATCCAACCGCCTAGTTTAATTAAAACTCAACTTTAATCTCAACCATCGATTTATTAAAATCAGTATCTCAGATTCTGTCCTCTTGTCTTACATATGTATCATGTCTCACATGATCTCAACCCTCCACATATATATTTATTTATTAAAATAAATTTCAAATGTTTCCTGTTATTTATTAAAATAAATTTCAAATATCTCCCAAGACAAAACTACGCAGTTTTAACACAGAAAGTTGCATAATATATGATTGATTATGTCACACATGCACATAATGACTTTACAAAATGCAAAACCAAGCCGTCAATTGGCAACCCTAATGGAGCTCCATTCGTATCCGCATGAGGCGAAACTAGGACAAATTGGCCTGGGATTTGCACACCCCTACATCCCACGTGTGGTTTTATAGAGCTTTCTTTAACAACTTATAGATACTCCAAGTGGTGTTATATATATGATGATGCATTTCCAGTTAACCCACCTATATGTGGGATATAGAAAATATACAAGTCTTGACATCCATTCCTCATGGACTTAAACTTGTCATATATTCTATGCAACTTTTCGCATCGATATCTCGCTCAATACTCGGTCAATTTTGCCATTCGAATATGCAATCTTATAGTACACCTTGCAAAGAATTTTATCAAGCCTTGAACTATTCGTTTCGATAAAAACAAGAAGTCAAAATTGACTCTAAAAATGAGTCAAACCAATTTTCTTCACACATAGAAATTAAACAATTTATAACAATCCCCCACAGAAGAATTGGAAAGAAAAAACCTAATATTGACTTGACACCGATGGTGAGAGTTTCTACGGCAAATATTTGCATTGGATACGTGTGGCAAAACCTTTAAACCTTTCCTAGAAAGATGTGCATTTTATTGACTATTCAGTAGATGCGATGTCCTTGAACTATTTATCTTGTGATCAAAATACACATCTTCGACATATATTGTCCTAACATACGTCTAATTATCATGACTGAGTTCATTACGGTATTGAAACCCCTGCCTGATTTTGCATGAGTTGCTAAATAATTAAGCCCTCATAAATCTCCTTTGAAGCGGTGAACAAAAGTCGTTGTACGCGTCAAATCTAATTACCCTCTTGTAACTTAATGAAGTGACAAATAGGTGTTAAATCCACAAGGAGCTACAAACATGAGTTCACTCAAGTACTAATTAGTAAAAGGGGGGTTCTATCTTTATCAGCAAACATGATTGCAGTTATTTGATAGTAGGATGTGAGAGACTTCTCTATTGTAGATACTAGAATGACTTAACACAATTACTCAAACTTATATTTATCACAAATCACTAACATAAAATTCATACATTCTCTTAGCTCATGAATAATACGACAAAGGTACTATGTAAATAATATTGCTTCTAATATAGTCAAGAAACCGCCTAGCGTAAATGAGACTTCTATTTGACAGATCGTACAAAGTGTTAAGCAAGCTAAACTAGTAGGCAAAATACTAGTGCTTGATCCTTTCTGTTCTTACCTGAAATAATATAGGAATCAATCCCATAAGGTAAATATATGCGCTAATAGCGCTTTAACTTAATTAATCAAAACCATAAAAGCAGCGCAAGATATTAATGGAAGACTAATAATTGAACGTTAAATTTCAATCTCAATATTCCTTACAAGATTATGTGCTAAGTCTTAGCTATTAGTTTAGCTACACATAGCCAACGACATCACAATTTAAGTAGTAATGGAATGAAAGTGAAGAAGACTTATGTTTTTTGTGACTAAAAATCTAGCATCTTCTCTACTAAAATATTAAATTCTGGATCCTTTGTTGAAGTGTCAAACAACTTGGGCTGCGCCTCCCTTAGAAAGGGAAAAAGGCTCTTTTCGTGTTTCCACTTGATGCTGTATTTACAAGAAAACTCTCGAGTTTTGGGTGTGCAGTCAAACTATTTTCTACTTCTTGGGCTCATAAAAGTCCGTTAAAATTTGATTTGGACGGTGCTACCGACATGCTAATAGCTAGCATTAGGTGCCCGCCTAGCAATGCCCAAGGGGATGACAGCATGATACTCAGTACAGTGTGGTTCTACCGCACGGGCAACATTTGAAAGTAGTGACACAGATGCATTAAAAGGAGTCGTCTTAGCATAATTAATGTACGTATAAATACGTTTTATCAAGTGGTCACATTTCTCTCACGTTGTTGATTCCTGTTCTAGTAATCCCGCATTACCCTTTTTGGAAATTTCATTCCTACTACACATAATCATTAAAATCACCAAGCTTAGCCGCGTATGGGAATCACTGATCAATAAGGAACGGGTGTTGGGTTCTATATCCACGGTAACCTCACTTCGTCTCAGCAAAGAGGTTGTCCCATTGAATCACGTTCTTGATTTTCCACTTATTATGGTTGGGTTTCTTCTTTTACCTCGACTTATTTCTTCAAGCTTCAACCCCATTCCTTTAGCTGACTGCTCTACAAGGTCTATTTACTTATGACTCCAATAGAGAGTCGCTGTCTAATGAAGGGGAATGGCCAAATTCTTCCAATATCCGAGGACCTATTAATGAAGGGGAATGGAGGCTATAAAAGGAGACCAATCTACACAATCTACACCACCCCTTTACCACCCTTTATCACCTCTCCATCATTTTAGTTAGCACCATTTTCTTCACACTTTGGAGATCATCTCCAAGTGGTGTGGTGTAGTGTAGCTGCTGGATTTGGAAGAGGAGATCATCATCAGGGCTGCTGGATTTTGCAGAGAAGATCATCATCATACTCAGTGACAATTCTCTATTCTCATCCTGTTACTTCATTGTTGTAGTTATGAATCTTATGTGTAACTAAACTCACCCAATTTGGGGAGTTGTTTGTTAACATATATTGATGAGTGTTACTGCATGATTACTTTGTGTGAATTTTATTACAATTCTTTGTGCTTGATACATGCTTGAATGTTTATTTAGAGTAGCCTAGCGGTGAACTATATTAACATGTCTTGCATGATGTTTGTTTAATATCATTTTAGTAAAGCCTAGCGGTGTAGCTATTTTGATATTTATTCAATTTATTATCAATCTTCATGAGAACTTAGCGGTTAATTGAAGACTAGGATATATAGAATTATTTACATATTATCTTAGCGGATGTATGTTTGTTGTGTCTCTAGCGGGAACAACTAAGTAAATTCACATGAATTAAACATGATAACAATTATTTTATGTTGCAAACAACTCCTTAAATTGGTGTGTTGGTAGTTATGTACTATTTGTTACTTGTTACTAAATCAATTATTAAAAACCCCCCTTTAGGAATTATTAGTGGAATAAAAAAAAATACTCTTGACTTAAATTGCTCTCTCTTGGGTTCGACCCTACTTGCCACTTGCTAGCTTGTAGGAAAAATATAAATTTAAGTTTGACGCACTCAACGACGTGCTCGTCAAAATGCATTTTGACGGGCACGTCGTTGAGTGCGTCAAACTTAAATTTATATGTTCCTAGGGTGACCTAGGGTCGAGTCTCAAGAGAAAAGCCTAGACGTTGTTTTCTATCAATAATCGCTAATGCAAGTCTACGAAAGAAGGGGATTTTTGTATTGGTTTTTATTAAGTTATCTAAGTCTAATAAATATAAATACAGTGCAGCAATGATCCTACTTCAATCCTAGGTTACAAGATATCAATGCAATTATAATGATGCAAACATATGAAGTCATGAATGATAAGTTTCTTAGGTTATCGTACTACGCATTCTAGATTCAACTCTCGCTCCTTCTCTAGAATGGATGCAATACTTAAGTACGATTCTCAAACTCTCGCTCTATTGAATCGTGTTTAGAACTTGAATTCCATAATCTCAACCTCTCGGTCTATTGATCGGTGATTCAAGTCCACAATAATGTTAACCTAAGTAAATTGCGTTTGTCACTCTCGCACACGAAACGCTGCCCTAACCTATACTCATGAATTCTAAACAACCTAAGTTCAACTCTCGTTCCTTCCTTAGGCATTCAAAATTCAGAATATAAAGATAAGGAATAATCAAACTATTCAAACATGAACTTCAATGTGAATGATAAAAATTGAATCTTGCATTGAAACCAAACCTAAGACATTCATAAAATCAGTACTACAATGTACGGTACAACAAAAATAAAGTGCATAAAAGAAAAGATAGGGAGAGTAGAAGGTTTGTCAAGTCTTCTCTCATGGTGTCCACTCCAAATCTTGAGATTTCTTCGATGTGTTCATTGATCTTGGCCTAGGGTTTCACCCCTGGGGAGGAGGCACACCGGCTGCTGAATGTTTGTAGCTTTTAATTTATATGTGCTCAAATGTTGGTCTTTTTAACCTAGCTTGAAATTTGGGCCCATGTTCTGTTCAGTTTAGTTTCTGACCCGAAACTCCCTTTTACTCTCCGAATTAGAACTCGGTACAAACATAGAAGTTGCAGGTAATTGAAACAGCTTTCCAACAAGATATAACCCGCCTCAATCGGACATCTGCTCTATTTTATGAAATTTTCTCAAGATCAATTGGTCTGGCTGCCTCTCCAGCTGCCACTTGCTCGATTTTGCTTGTTTTCGCACGTTTCCAACCAAAACTGATCCAAATCATTTTAAATCCAGTGATATGTATTATCAACCTGAAATAGTTGATAAAAGTATCAAATTACCTCAAAATATAACGGAACAAACAAGAACTTAAGGTATAACATAGACAAATACATAGTATACTTCTTCGTACATCAAAATACCCCACACTTAAGTCTTGTTCGTCCCGAACAAGTATAAGAACATGTCAAGATAACAGATATGCTGCTGAATATATATATGGAAATATCAAAGCATGCAGCAAGTCATTCGGACACCGAATATAGTTTCTACTCTACCGACACAAGAGACACACTAAGAAAACAAAAGTAAATCTACTCCTAAATCACTGTCGTAGGAATCACGAATGCATTTAGCATATGCATCAAGCCTTTAAACCTCTAGGCTTCCCTAAAGGACGAGTTACAGTCTCGTGAGAGTTTTCAGAAAAGGAATACTCACAAATCCAACTTGTATTCATCCATATGAGTTCAAAAATTCAGATTTAGTTCACTAAGCAAGTAGTACGTTTCAATCCACATAAAATCAGAATTGTGCATATCAGTCACTTCATGCAAACTCTAAGAATCATTCCACTCATTGCGATAACAAATATTCACCGAATCAAAGTCATGACTAGCATTCATCAAACTCATACTTTAGCTCAATTTCCTTTGCAAGAAGTATAAAGTATAGTATTGCTCACACAAAACTTCAGTCAAGTCGTCCACTTATGCTTGCTAAGGGCAAGTCCATAAGCTTATGATAACAAACTCATTCTCAAGCTTCAGACAATACATCATAAACCATAAGAGAAGAGGAGTTTTGACTTCTAAAATATGCTCATACAAGTTTTGATGCTTAAGTAATAAATACGAGGGTCATACCTTAGCATCTCCTGAATAGCATAATGCAAATATCCTACTCACACACATGCGAAAGAACTTGCGGATTAGGCATAGAGTCAAGATTCAAGTGTGTTCTCTGAATACTTTCAAGGGGGAAATTACCTTCCTAACCCTCGGCATTCATGAGAATGTTTCTTCAAACTATATACAAATGCTTTCAAGGGGGAACTTACCTTCCTAACCCTCGGCATTTGTATAGCTCTTTAAAACAAAGAAATCTGATTTTTTTCTTTTCAAATATCTTATCTGACCCCACACTTAAAACTTGACAATATGCCTATGTGAAAAATAATGGAGTATCGATGTGAGCAAAACAAGTGCAAAAGCTAAACAAGAATGCTAAAGTCACCTAAATGCATCCGAGAACAAGTACGAGTTTTACGTGAAAAACCATTTTTGTGCTCGCTAAACTTAACTTTGTATTTCATGCATAGAAAGAGCTTAAGGATGAATCAAACTAAGCTAGTCAAACATCGAATACATGTGAATAGAGTCATAGCAACGAATATCAATCAACTTAAAGATGTGATTCATGAAATCAATGCACAACTCATGCTGAATATTTTTAAAAATATACTACATACTTGCTTAGCAACACTACGACATGTAATCGGCTATACAAGGTAGGATGAATACAATGATGTGAGTATAATGCATTCTAGACAAACAAGTAGCATAGAATCATGTAAAAACAATCATAACATATGTGCAAACCACCCCACACTTAAAAATTTGCTTAGTCTCTAAGCAATACATAGTGAAAACAAAAGAGAAAGTGTCAAAGAAACTTCTCTCGTGTGAAGGTAGTTGCTGAATAGTGCTCCAAGTAATCTCGCAAAGTCTGAAACTCAATGAAAAAGGTTAGTGCGCACCTGATTTCACAATTAAAACAAGCTAGCTATTATAGATATATCAATGCAAAACAAATAGCTATGCAAAAGGTAAGAAAACAAATGTGCAAACCCATCATTCTATGAGATCATTAACATGTGTTCGTTTAAAGCCAAAGACCACAAGACAAAAATTCAGCGCATAATGCAACATAAATGTGATGATTCTATGCAATGAACAACTACGAACATGAATGCATAAATACTCACCAACCTAGTTTAACGTCTTGGCTAAGACGTAGCTGCTGAATTTTGGGATGAATGTATCCCCAATCAGTCTTATCTCTTCCTCTTGCGGAAGTGCAGCATTCCCATCATTACTCGGTCTCGGTTTCTTCATGTCTACTGTTGGTTTTTGATCAGCGAAGACTTGAGGCGATGAGGTAACGAAATTCAGCGTGTGTAGCTCAGGTGAGATGGCGGAGGGATGAGAAGTTTGGTTAGGTGTTGGCGGTGGAAGCTTGTTCTTGCACATTCTTCGCGCGAGCCCTTTTGTTTGAGTTTAAATACCTATCAACAATCAAAGAAAGCGTCAATAAGTAAAAATTCAGAATAAAATAGACAAGAATAGCAAGCAAACACGCAATCACAACCAACAAAAAATATAAAAAGAGAAGGTGAAGTAAACAAACATAAGCAACACAAAGTAGCAAACTAGTCTAAAGGCAATTCCCCGGCAACGGCGCCATTTTGACGAGCACGTCGTTGAGTGCGTCAAACTTAAATTTATATTTTTCCTACAAGCTAGCAAGCGGCAAGTAGGGTCGAACCCAAGAGAAAGCAATTTAAGTCAAGAGTATATTTTTTTTATTCCACTAATAATTCCTAAAGGGGGGTTTTTAATAATCGATTTAGTAACAAGTAACAAATAATACATAACTACCAACACACCAATTTAAGGAGTTGTTTGCAACATAAAATAATTGTTATCATGTTTAATTCATGTGAATTTACTTAGTTGTTCCCGCTAGAGACACAACAAACATACATCCGCTAAGATAATATGTAAATAATTCTATATATCCAGTCTTTAATTAACCGCTAAGTTCTCATGAAGATTGATAATAACTTGAATAAATATCAAAATAGCTACACCGCTAGGCTTTACTAAAATGATATCAAACAAACATCATGCAAGACATGTTAATATAGTTCACCGCTAGGCTACTCTAAATAAACATTCAAGCATGTATCAAGCACAAAGAATTGTAATAAAATTCACACAAAGTAATCATGCAGTAACACTCATCAATATATGTTAACAAACAACTCCCCAAATTGGGTGAGTTTAGTTACACATAAGATTCTTAACTACAACAATGAAGTAACAGGATGAGAATAGAGAATTGTCACTGAGTATGATGATGATCTTCTCTGCAAAATCCAGCAGCCCTGATGATGATCTCCTCTTCCAAATCCAGCAGCAAAATGGTGCTAACTAAAATGATGGAGAGGTGATAAAGGGTGGTAAAGGGGTGGTGTAGATTGTGTAGATTGGTCTCCTTTTATAGCCTCCATTCCCCTTCATTAATAGCCTCCTTTTATAGTCTAAGTTCACCTTCCGGTCCTTCCCTAGAAAATACTACTCGACCTACTCTTCTAGACGTTTTGTCAGGACACCTAGACGGAGTGCTCGGGTATGATTCAACACACATAGTAGTCATACAAGAATTGATTCATATAAATTAAATAATCATGTTCAAGTTATTCATAAGCATTTGAGATTCATCAAATCCCCATCATAAGGAAATTACTCACTCATCTCGAGTGATAATGCAAACATATTCAAACGATTGTAAGTAAAACGATTGTAAATAAAACAAGAGTAAAGTTTAGAGATTCTCAGTGATTGATGATCCACGGTCGAGCTCCAAGCTTCTGCAATCTCCTCGTTATCTCGAGTACAAAATCTGGCAAACTATCTTCCGAGCTCTTCTCGGTTCTCTCTCTTCTTTGCTTGGTTTACTCGACTATAATCAATCACTTGGTCGGGTAGGGTCTCTGCCCTCCTCCCTTTGCTCGATGTCTCTTGTGATGTTTATATAATGAAGATCAATCAAAGGGTCGAGTGAGTGAAAAGTCTTGCTTTAACTCCTAATCTTTAATGGCCGAGTAAATGGAGAGGTATTGCTTATCCACTTGTATTAAATCTTCGAGTAAGTGGAAGGTCTAGCTTATCTTCTTGTATTAAATCTTGAATTAAATGGTCGAGTGAATGAAGAGAATCCATACGAAGGGTCTTGGTCACGTGATGACTTGCTCGAGCAGTATTTACTCCGGTCGAGTAACATGAGTCTTTGGCTTGTTTTAGCTCGGGTCAAGTACTTTAATACACTCGGTCTAAGAATTGCAGAAATGCTTCCAATTATGTCTAATTTAGGCCGAATTCACGTGCTTTTCCTCATATTTCCATTTATGCTCCTTCGTAAGGCTGGAATCGTGCTTTTGACCTGAAACATCAATCAAAGTATCAAAAGTAATATATTTTACGTTCAAATCATAGGAAATAAGCATGAAAGTAGGGGCTTAAAATAGACATTTCTAACACTGATCAAGCTATGAGAATGTATGAATTGTATGTTAGTTGGTATGTGATAAATATTAGTTGCAAAGAATTGTGTTACGCAATGTTAACATCATAGATAGAAGACTTTCACGCTTGTTATTTTCACTGACTTGCAACCTTGTTTACTAAAAGCAACAATTAAACCTCCCTTTCGCTGCTTGCTTGACTAATTGCTATTCGAGTCAATTCTTGTTTACAGTTTCCGGTGCTTTCGACCCCTACTTGCCGTTATTGAGTCGCAAGAGGGTTAATTAAATTTGACGCGGTCAACAATGCACGTTTAAGTAGACAAAGCAAATAGGCAAGACTAAGTCTTGTTGCTTATCCTCTAGGACAAGACTACAACTTTTGCACCCTCCCTACGCCCCCGTGTGTATTTTCATAGAGCTTTCCACAACGGAATCGGATCTGGTAATGCCAACAGCCTAATGCAGCCAAAATTAAAGTGATGATGTTTTGAATTATTAAGTATCAAAATTATGTTGTTTTGTGAAGGGTTTAGAGATCTTGATGGGTTTTAGTAAAACTACATCGTTTTAAATTAATTCGGATAAAAACTACTTCGTTTTGAATTCATGATGCATTTGGCTATAGGCAAAATGAGATCCGGACCCTTTCATAACAAATTATACATATTCCAAGTGGAGTTACACATATGGTGATGCATTTTCCATCAACCCACCTGATCGATCGATATTTCGATTGATTATTTGCTTCATATCTTATGAATTTTGTTTCGTTGCTCGAATTATTATTGTTATTTGGTCCATTTATTTGATGTGAAGAGTTGATTAATCAGAATATGTGATTTGATGCATTATGGAGGAAAAATGGTTCAAATAAGTGAAGAATTCAGCAGAATTACAATCTGGACAGCTTGACCTCCGTGCCTTCTAGAGCTTGTACAGAACTCATATGAAGTCCGATAAAAGCAAGCTATATATCATTGGAAAGCTGATTCAATAATCTACAACTCTCTAGTTTACATCAAAGTCAAATTCCAAGGTTTAAAAGGTCAAAAATGCGTTTGAAGACAAAAACAGAAGTCACCTCGGTAAGCTCGGTACTATACCTAGCGTACCGAGCTTAATTTGGTCAGAAAGTTTAGCATTCTCACGATGCCTCGGTATGCTCGGTATGGTACAGAGCTTACCGACCCCTTTTTAACCTACATTTATAAAAACACATTTTTCGGAATTTCAAAGGGAGAGGCAGATTTTACGAAGAAAGAGGACAGAGATTCAAAGAGAAGAAGACAATCTCTATACTTAGAACGGATCCAAAGGTGTATTTGATTCTTGTTTTCATTGATTAAACTTTGTTCGATTGTGAATTCACTTTGATATACAATCTATGGATTTATTTACTATGTATTGTGAGTAGTCTCTTGTTTCAAGGTCTAATGGACCTTGTTTGATGTATTCAAAATTAATGTATCAGTTTAGATGAGAGTTGGAATGATTTGTTTGATGATTTGTGTTCTTACTCATACTTTAATAGCGATGCATACTAGGTGTTTGATAAAATGCTTGTATGAACATAACTTGCTCTAGGTTTCATATCGGAAGATAGGGATTTAGAGTAATCATTGAGTAAGGCTATCTAATTATTTAGTGACTACGGAAGTAGCATTAGAGATTAGAAGAGTAGGCTTTTGATTTATCCGAGCTTTCACATTAATCACCATAACGGAAGTTCGTGATTAATGTGATTGTATCGAGCAAGTCAACAAATCGGAAGAGTGGGACTTGAATTTATGAAATCAATATTCAAACTTGGCGAAATCTTGTTTTGAGTTGCGATTTAATAGTCGACTCCGAATCATTAGACATTTCATCATATTACTCTTATGATCATTGTTTTGATGCATTAGACTAGGAAAGTTGGACTTTGAAATCTTCTTATTGGATTATATCTACTTTGAATACTCGTATTATCTATCCTCCAAAACAAAACAAAAATATATTGATTTTGAGTTAGCTAGATTAAAGCTAAATCTTATATAGTGCACAAGTTTAAGTTTGCTCCTTGGACGACCCGAATACTTCGGTTTATAAATATTTTTTTTTTGAATTGCATTTGGAATCTCTTAGTCACTGACTTTGAGGTACAAAAATACGCAACGTCAAAATGGCGCCGTTGCCGGGGAGCAACGAGTTAACTTGTCATTAGTCTAGGTTTAGTGATTCGTTTAGACTACTCATTTACTTTTTGTATATATTTTTTTCCCACTTGTGCTTTCACGGGTTTGTCGTGTTTGATCATTTCAGGATTTTCTTTGGTTGAGTATAAGCTACAAAGAACACGAGTGACAAGTCAAAGAATTCAGATTTTGATTAATTTCTGCAAACAAATCTCTTGATTACTTATGTCCTACTTCTATGATGAGGATGAGTATGCACAATCACCGAGTTATTATGGAGAAGAGCTCTCATGGGGGGGACCAATGCTATGATCCGCCACAATATTACATGCCACACCAGTATGAGGAGCCTGTTGTTAGTGATTCAATAGTGGACCTATGTCTGCAGCTCAAGGAAGAGAACAATAGAATATTTGCTCGAATCGATGAGTTAGAGGAAAAGCAGCGAATGTTGCTCTCAATCTTATCTTCCGACATGAATAGAGAAGAAGAAGAAGAAGAAGAATGCATAGAGGAGAACTTGGATATGGAAGTGGCTACGCATCAAGTTTCAAGCGATTCTACTATATATGAGGATGTATTGCCAGAAGAATTCAAAAGAATGTTTGATGTGGAGTTACATGATTCTTCTTCATCTCTATCAACAGACAATCATGTGGTTCAACCTTGTGTAGAAGTTGACAAAAACTCAGGAGATTACCTTGGAGAATGGACGCCTAAGACCTTTATTGGAGATATAGACAATGGCGTGACCATCAAGCCAAAGGGTAGTGATGAAGATCCTTTCTTCTTTTCACTACCTCAAGACAAATTTCAAAGCTTCCTACCATTCATTTCTAAATCATTTGGAAGAAGCTTTGTCGACCCCTTCACTTCAAAGGAGGACACATTCATAAAGGGATCAAAGCTTCAAAGATATGTCCATTGTAGACTTGATGGACGAAAGTTTAAATGGGATTTGAAGGTAGATTCAGACGTCGAGCATTCAAGGCCCCGTGAGAAGGGATCCTAGCAAAGGACTTCTCACGTGTGATTCTTTTGGGGCGCTTTGCTGATCTTAGTTTGTAAGTATTCTTTTTTTAATAAAGTTAACTGCATAAGTGTTGACATGATGATTATTGTGCATATCTCTGGTTGGTTGATATAGTATGCTTAGGGACTAAGCATCATCTTAAGTGTGAAGTGGTGTGTCACAATAACTCATCTAGTCATTGCTTTGTTTGCATTCATGCATTGCATCATAGTTAGAGTAGTGTCATGTGTCATAATCAAGTGAGGTTGGTTTATGAGGTAATGTATATTCTTAGGTTTGTTGATCTCGAGATGAATTGTTTCTGCTTGGTTTAAGCGTGTTTCCTATTGAGAATTGTATTGGTGTCATCTCCATTGTTTGTCCATGCATGTGTTTGTTCTAGACTTTATCTCCAAGTGGTTCTATTTTTGTAAACTCTTATATGAAATTAAGCTTTCTTACTCGGTAAACTCTAAGTGGTTATCACACTCGTATTTCTTGCTGAACTGAAGCTTATTGTCATTCATTCATCTTTACCCTTGATTCATGGTCAAGCTCTAAGTGTGAAGTGAAAAAAAAAGAAAAAAAGTTACAGATACCGGGGATTAGGAAGAAAAGTTCCTCCTCGAAAGTATCTGTAATAGCCGAAGGCTAGTTAATTCTTAGAGCTTGATTGTGAATCATTGCATCTTTATAATGAATGACATTGAGAAATAAGTTTGCAAGTTGATATGAGTATGCGTGATAAAAAACATGTTATGTTCAAACGAGTACCGAGCATTTGAGTTTAGTTTTGTAGAAGTGTGTCGAACTCCTCTTCTCTTATGCTTTTAATCTATGAGTTAAAACTTGAGAATGAGTTTAAATAACACAAGCTTTTGTACTACCCACTTTGGTAGCATAAGTGAGTTATAGACAAGACAAATTGTGAACCATTTAGGAGATGTAAGTGATAGATGCAGACATAGTGTTGTGACGACGTTGGATGATTTTACCATGCTTTTCTCGTAGTGAAACTTGCTCTAACTTTGCAGAATCAATGATTTTCTTGATTGATGATCCGAGGATATGTATTTACTCTCATTACTTACAAACCTTATCAAGCTTGATTGACACATATCATCATGCATACATGTAGGTTAGTTGCATCTGGGATTTGTGGGTATTCCCTTTTCTGAAAACCCTCACGAGACTATAACTCGTCCACTAGGGTAGCCTAGGGGTTTAAAGGCTTGGTGCATGTGCTAAATGTACCCGTGATTCCTACGAAAATGAGTTAGTTATGCATCTAGGTTAGGATAACCTTGGATCTTGTTTATAATGCTTGCATGAGAATTGTCTAACTATATCTTTCATCATTGAATTTCTTCATGTGTGCTTAATGTTTGTTCGAGGACGAACAAATTCTAAGTGTGAAGTATTTTGATCGGTCGATATTTCGATTGATTATTTGCTTCATATCTTATGAATTTTGTATCGTTCCTCGAATTATTATTGTTATTTGACCCATTTATTTGATGTGAAGAGTTGATTAATCAGAATATGTGATTTGATGCATTATGGAGGAAAAATGGTTCAAATAAGTGAAGAATTCAGCAGAATTACAATCTGGACAGCTTGACCTCCGTGCCTTCTAGAGCTTGTACAGAACTCATATGAAGTCCGATAAAAGCAAGCTATATATCATTGGAAAGCTGATTCAATAATCTACAACTCTCTAGTTTACATCAAAGTCAAATTCCAAGGTTTAAAAGGTCAAAAATGCGTTTGAAGACAAAAACAGAAGTCACCTCGGTAAGCTCGGTACTATACCTAGCGTACCGAGCTTAATTTGGTCAGAAAGTTAGCATTCTCACGATGCCTCGGTATGCTCGGTATGGTACAGAGCTTACCGACCCCTTTTTAACCTACACTATAAAAACATATTTTTTGGGATTTCAAAGGAGAGGCAGATTTTACGAAGAAAGAGACAGAGATTCAAAGAGAAGAAGACATCTATCGTGTAAAAGATCCAAAGGTGTATTGATTTGTTTTCTTGCTTTAACTTTGTTGATTGTGATTTCAATATATACATCTATGGATTTCTTTACAATGGATTGTGAGTAGTCTCTTGTTTCAAGGTCTAATGGACCTTGTTTGATGTATTCAAAACTAATGTATCAGTTTAGATGAGAGTTGGAATGATTTGTTATGATGATTTGTGTTCTTACTCATATTTTAATACGATGCATACTAGGTGTTTGATAAAATGCTTGTATGAACATAACTTGCTCTAGGTTTCATATCGGAAGATAGGGATTTAGAGTAATCATTGAGTAAGGCTATCTAATTGTTTAGTGACTACGGAAGTAGCATTAGAGATTAGAAGAGTAGGCTTTTGATTTATCCGAGCTTTCACATTAATCACCATAACGGAAGTTCGTGATTAATGTGATTGTATCGAGCAAGTCAACAAATCGGAAGAGTGAGACTTGAATTTATGAAATCAATATTCAAACTTGGCGAAATCTTGTTTTGAGTTGCGATTTAATAGTCGACTCCGAATCATTAGACATTTCATCATATTACTCTTATGATCATTGTTTTGATGCATTAGACTAGGAAAGTTGGACTTTGAAATCTTCTTATTGGATTATATCTACTTTGAATACTCGTATTATCTATCCTCCAAAACAAAACAAAAAATATATTGATTTTGAGTTAGCTAGATTAAAGCTAAATCTTATATAGTGCACAAGTTTAAGTTTGCTCCTTGGACGACCCGAATACTTCGGTTTATAAATATTTTTTTTTGAATTGCATTTGGAATCTCTTAGTCACTGACTTTGAGGTACAAAAATACGCAACGTCACCACCTATTTGGGATAGATAAAACATACACGTCTTGATTTCTATTCCCCATGGACTCAAACTTGTCATATTTTTAATGCAACTTTGCGCATCGATATGTCACTCGATACTCGATAAATTTTTACGTTTGAATATGCCATCCTATGGTACACCCTGTAAAGAAATTTATCAAGGCCTTAACTAAGCATTTCAATGTATACAAGACACCAAAATTGATTATCCAAAATAAGACAAACTTATTTTCTTCGTACTTCGATAATTAAATAATTTCCAAATAATCCTAACGGTCCATCATCAACCATTTATTTTTCAATGTGTCTGGCATTTAGTGATATGTGAAAAAATGAACCATTGACGTTGGACTGCAGGAATGTAAAATATAATTTGAGTTGTAAAGTAGTGCTGCTCAAATAGATGTATATGTTATGAATCAAGTATGATCAAGTATTGAATGCTCATCCATTTGAGCTCTTACTTGTCAAATCATTTTGACAAAATGGAAGCTTAAAACAAGCTCCATAAATGCACAACATGGCAAAGATAAGGAGATGATCCAAAGGGTATGTAGAGATCCATAAAACATGGATCTTGTCATGGCAAAGTTTAGCTATAAAAGGAGAGCAAATGTGATGCAAGAAAGCACAACTTCACTACAAGCTTTCAAGCATTTCCTCCATCTTCTTTCTAGCTTCTTTACAATGTTGATTTCCTAAGTTCCATATCTAAGTCATTTCCTAAGCTTATTATCTTAAGCTCCCTACAAAGTCTCTTACCTTAAACTTCTTCCAAAGCATGAAAGCTTCTCTTTAAACCTTGTTATTCTAGTCAAAACTCTCCCTCCCTAAACTTACTTTGTGAAAATAACCTCTCGGTTTCATAACACGTTATCAGCACGATTACTCTAAGCATCACATCAGAGTAAGTTTACGGTAAGGTATTATACAATTATTTTACAAATGTATAACATCATATTTCTATATAATACCCCTTACAGAAAATGATGTGATTTACAACTTGTTTTCACTTGTATTAAAATATAATGCCATGTTATTACATAATCAAATAGAACTATATTACATAATTAATATGGTTGAACAAAGAATAATGGTAAGATGTTATGCAACATATCAAACTTATTTTGATAACTTTATTTGATAATTATTTTGACTTATTATTTCTTCACTACATTTTGTTTATTTCTTACATCTTATTAAGATATATTTTTCAAATCACTATCATCATTAACATTTTGTGATAATGGATAAAAAAACGGTAACATAACGGTAACTAACGGCTATAAAACAGCTATATTTTACCTTATAAATACGTACTTATTTTACATTAAAAAATCACAAAACTTCCCTTCTCCCTTACACTTTCCTCATACTAGATTCCGATAAAATGTCACTCCTTGTATTAGCCCTTACGGCCATAATCATTATTGTATCTTGTGTCATTGTTTTCACCGGAGATCCCACGTCGGATGACTTTGTATATTGTTGTAAAATGATTGGAAGCATGTGTGTATGTTTTATCGGTATGATTTTTGTGTATATCTCTTTTATAATGTTATCTAATAAATCATCTTGTTTCTTTTCATTAGTTATCACCATGAGCAATCTTGCGAAACTCGAATTTCCTCCCCTCCTTATCACCGGAAGTAACTATGTACCATGGTCGGTTGATATCAAAAACCATTTGAGATCAAAAAGTCTTATTGAGACATTAAACGAAAAGAACAGTTCATCAGAAAGTGACAAAGCAACGACTTTAGTCTTTCTTAGAAAGCATATCGATGAAAGCCTTAAGAATGAGCATCTCACTGTGGAAGATCCAAGTGAGTTATGGAAAAATTTAAAGGATAGGTATGATCATCAAAAGGATGTGATACTTCCTAAATATCGAGATGCATGGAATAATTTACGATTCCAAGACTTTAAAAAGGTCAGTGATTATAATTCCACAATGTTTAGTATCGTATCATTCCTAAAATATTGTGGAAGTATGATAACTAATGGGGAAATGATTGAAAAGACTCTTTTCACCTTTCATGCCTCAAGTATCACCTTACAACAACAATATCGCATTCGAGGCTTCACTAAATATTCTGATTTGATCACTACCCTTTTGGTTGCGGAAGAGTACAATGAACTGTTGATTAAAAATCATCAATCTCGCCCGACGGGGTCTAAAACATTCACTGAGGCAAATTTTGTTCAAAATGACAAGCCTGGGTACATGAATACTTTCCGGGGTCGAGGCAGAGGCCGTGGACACGGAAGAGGTCGTGGTCGTGGTCGTGACCAAGGACGTGGTCGAGGAAGTTATTCATAATACTCCTAATAAGATGACTAATCCTCAACACAAGAGAAATCGAGATGATTGGAACCAAGGGAAACCGAACAAAATCGAAAAAGGTTCAGTCTCATCAAACGATCATGGATCTGTTTGTCACAGATGTGGCTTAAAGGGTCATTGGTTCAGAGCATGTCGAGCTCCTGAACATTTTGCCAAACTCTATCAAGAGTCGATTGATAGAAAAGGAAAGGGAAAGGAAGTCAACTTTATTGACCACCCTTTAAATGAGTTCACTCATTTTGAAGCATCTGACTTCCATAATGACTTTGGAAATATGGGCGGAAACTTCACAGATGGAAAAGAGGTCAATTATATTGATCGAGATCCTATAAAAGAATACACTCATCTTGGAGAATCCGACTTCTATAATGAACTCATGGGTGATTCTGTGCAAGAAAGAAGTGATGCTGATGAAAAGGATGTTGTGTAACAAGATGATCAGATGCTTGCATATTTGTCTTTTCTGTGTGTTTTCTTAACTAAGCATGTTTTCCATTTCCTCCTTTCAAGTTTGTAGTAAATTAAACCTATGTTGTATCAATCAACCATCTTATGAAATTCTTGTTTACTTAGTTTAGAAATGGACGGTGAAGCAAATCAGAGGGTAAGTATTGAAGAAGTTTGCATACTTGATTGTGGAACAACACATACAATACTGAAGGATGAAAGGTTTTTCTTAAGTATAAAACCAACACAAACCATTGTGAATACTATATCGGGTCCGGTTGACTTGATTGAAGGGACTGGTGCAGCAAACTTCACATTGCCAAATGGCACATTGTTTAAGATAAACAATGCTTTATTTTCACCTAAGTCTAAAAGAAACTTATTAAGTTTCAATGATATATATTCTCATGGACTAGATACTCAGTCTATAACTGAGGGTTCCACAAAATACATGTTGCTCACTAGAAACAAGTCTGGAAAAAGACACATACTAGAGAAACTACCAATGCTCCCTACTGGATTGCACTACACGCATATACATATGATTGAATCAAATGCGGTAGTAATCAAACCTTCAGTTTTAACCAAATGGCATGACCGATTGGGTCATCCAGGTACAACTATGATGCGAAGGATTAGTTTAAATGCACTTGGACATCCATTAAAGGGTGAGAAGATCCCTCAAGGTAGTTTATTATGTAAAGCTTGTTCTCTTGGAAAGCTAATCACAAGATCTTCACCGGGAAAGGTTGAAAAAGAATCACCTGCATTCCTTGAACGTATTCAAGGTGATATATGTGGACCTATTCACCCACCATGTGGACCATTTCGATACTTTATGGTATTGATAGATGCTTCTAGTAAATGGTCGCATGTATGCTTATTATCAACCCGCAATGTGGCATTTGCTAGGTTACTTGCTCAACTAATTAAATTACGAGCTCAATTTCCTGATCATACTATTAAGAAAATCAGGCTTGATAATGCCGGTGAATTCACATCCCAGACATTTGATGACTATTGTATGTCAGTTGGGATTACCGTTGAACATCCAGCTGCCCATGTTCACACAGAAAATGGTCTTGCTGAATCACTGATAAAGCGCCTCCAACTTATTGCTAGGCCTTTAATAATGAGAACAATGCTCCCTACTTCAGTATGGGGTCATGCTATATTACATGTTGCGGCATTAATACGCATCAGACCAAGTGCATATCATCAGTATTCTCCACTTCAACTTGCATTCGGTCAAGTACCAAATATCTCACATTTAAGGATTTTTGGTTGCGCTATTTATGTGCCAATCGCACCTCCTCAAGCTGGGAATGTTTGCACAGCTCGTTTTGCTGATTGCCATTTTAATGAGGAAATTTTCCCTATGTTAGGGGAAGAAGTAAAACCGTTGGAAAAGGAACTAAGTTGGTTTGTACCAACATTGGCACATCTTGACCCTCACACAAAGGATTGTGAAAAACAAGTTGAAAAGATACTGCATTTACAAGGTCTAGTAAATCAACTCCCTGATGCATTTGCAGACACTAAGAGGGTGACAAAATCTCATATACCGACTGAGAATGCTCCAATTCAAATTGAAATTCCAAAAAGAAAATTTGAAAATAAAATCACTCATGAAATTACGACACGTTTGAAACGTGGAAGGCCACCCAGTTCTAAAAATAAAAATCCTTCAAAGAGAAAAGAGTCATTGGAAAAGGATGATTCTAAAACCAAGGAAAATGTTCCTTTAGAGATGCAAGTTGAAAAAGATCAAGAGATCTCAATCAATTATGCTAATACTGGCTTAATATGGAACCGAAATGAGAACATAAGTGATGCTTTCTCTTATAGTTTGGCATGTGAAATTATTGATGAAAATAATGGTGATCCAGAACCACAGTCAATTACTGAATGTAAAAATCATCACGATTGGACTGAATGGAAAAAGGCAGTAGAAGCTGAATTAGAATCGCTAAACAAGCGAAACGTGTTTGGACGTATAATACTCACACCTGATAATGTGAAACCCGTAGGATATAAATGGGTATTTGTACGAAACAGAAATGAGAAAAATGAAATTCTAAGATACAAAGCTAGGCTTGTTGCACAAGGTTTTTCTCAAAGACCTGGTATTGATTTCGAAGAAACGTATTCTCCAGTAATGGATGGAATTACGTTTCGATACTTGATTAGTCTAGCAGTACATGAGAAACTCAATATGCATCTTATGGATGTTGTTACGGCATATTTATATGGATCACTTGATACTGAAATTTACATGAAAATTTCAGAAGGTTTCAAAATGCCTGAAACATCAACTTCAAAACCTAGAGAAATATATTCTATCAAGCTAGAAAGATCATTGTATGGATTGAAGCAATCTGGCCGCATGTGGTACAATAGATTGAGTGAATATTTATTACAAAAGGGATATGTTAATAATCCTCTTTGCCTGTGTGTTTTCATTAAGAAAATAAATTCGGGATGTGTAATTATCGCTGTCTATGTTGATGATTTAAATATCATCGGAACAAATAAGGAGATTCAAGATGTAATCTCTTATTTGAAAAAGGAATTCGAAATGAAAGACCTTGGGAAAACAAAATATTGTCTAGGATTACAAATTGAATACATGCAAAGTGGGATACTTGTGCATCAATCAAATTACACGAGAAAGATAATAAAATGATTTAATATGGATAAGTCAAATCCATTAAGCACCCCAATGGTTGTAAGATCCCTTGATACGGGCAAGGATCCATTTCGTCCTTGTGAGGAATCTGAAGAAATTCTTGGTCCAGAAGTACCTTACTTCAGTGCAATTGGGGCTCTTATGTACCCTACAAATTGTACTCGCCCTGATATATCCTTTGCAATTAATCTACTAGCTAGATTTAGTTCTGCCCGTACTAAAAGACATTGCAATGGAATTAAGCATATATTTCGTTACCTCCAAGGAACGATTGATTTAGGATTATTTTATCCTAACAATGCAAAACCAGTGTTGATTGGTTATGCAGATGCGGGTTATCTATCTGATCCACACAAAGGGAGATCACAAACTGGGTATGTGTTTACATGTGGAGGAACTGCGATCTCTTGGCGTTCACAGAAACAAACGCTAGTTGCTACATCATCAAATCATGCTGAGGTCATAGCATTACTCGAAGCAAGCCGCGAGTGTGTATGGTTGAGATCCATGACACAGCACATCAGAACCACAAGCGGCCTCTTACCATTAAGTGAACCCATCACGCTATTTGAAGACAATGTTGCTTGTGTTGTGACGAGCACGTCATTGAGTGCTGCAAATTTGTCCCGGCTCTCCTACTAGTATAGTCTTGGTAAGCTGGGGTCGAATCCACAGGGAACGGTGAGAAGTGTCTTTTATCTACAACTAAGGATTGGGGTTGTGAGTAAAAACAAGTAAAAGAAAAGAAAATTGTTGCGCAAGTGTAACTGGCGCACAATCAGACAGCAAGTATGAAAGATGTTAATAACTATGCAAAAGATGAGCTCGGTTCAGATTCTTCACTATGAATTTCTATGTTTATCCTCGGTGACTAAAGATACATGATGTAAGTTCACGTAGGTTAAGGTCCTGTCATAGCTTAATAACCTACACATACATTCCGGTCAAAGTCTGTATGATATTATTATTCAACCTAGTCTAGTCAACAACAAATCCGGTCAAGGTAGCTATTGCCTATTCTAGTGTTACTCCTATCATTCACAGTCACGTACTTCTGATAGTTTAACTATAGATAATAGACTCTACAACTAAGTCTGTGGTGCAAGGCTTCGCTTAATTGTCTAACCTAATTATCATGCAATTGAGTTCGGAATAATAATACTAAACTTCTTCATGCAATTTAAGAACAAGACCTCAAAACATATAATTCATAGATTCAAATCCAAACCGAATTCAGTAAGTTAGCTACACATACTGAATGAATACATCTCAAGAATAATTATTGAACAACTAAAATAACAAGGCAAATCTGAGTGATGCGTCGTCAGGCTCGCTTGACAGCTCGCGCGCACAGCTCGGCTGGAATTCTGCTCTTTCTCTCTCCAAGTACACTCACTTGTGATTTCCATGAAGCTTTGTATTTATATTCTTGCCTCCTAGGGTTTCCACGAATATTTAGGCAAGAATATCTGTAGGAAATCATCTTCATCTCTAAAAATCAGCTTAGGAAATACTTGATCTCCAAAAACCGAACTTAGAAATATTCTTTGCGCGTGATGACGTCATCGTTCCGAATATCTCGCTGTCTGCTGATGTCATCATTTAACTGTCTTCTGTGCGACCCATACTCGCGCGACATAATGCTCACGCGCTAGTGGTCTTTTGTCCTTTGTCATTTTGTTGTCTTTAGTTCCGAGATTCAGCCTTCTTGTTGCATTTTTGTTCTAACTCTTCTAATTAGCCTGTAATACAAAACTACACCAAAAGCGTAATCTTATACTAAAATATGTTAGAATATAAGCAGTGTAAAGGACTTAAAGTAGCATACAAAAGCACTCTATCATGTTGCTCAAATGAAGGAAGGATTCATCAAAAGCGACAGAACGAAGCACATTCCACCAAAGTTCTTCTCGTTTACTCAAGAATTAGAGAAGAACAAAGTTATAAACATACAGTATGTTTGTTCCAGCGAGAACTCGGCCGATCTCTTTACAAAGGCCCTACCTACTTCAACTTTCAGAAAACATGTTCATGACATCGGAATGTGAAAGGTACAGAATTTGTAAATGAACACCTCATGTGTACATGAGGGGGAGCTTTACGAAGTTGCACTCTTTTTTCCTTGTTGTGGTTTTTATCCCACTGGGTTTTTCCACGTAAGGTTTTTAATGAGGCAACACGAACATCGTAATGAGCATCCCAAGGGGGAGTGTTATGAATCAAGTATGATCAAGTATGGAATGCTCATCCATTTGAGCTCTTACTTGTCAAATCATTTTGACAAAATGGAAGCTTAAAACAAGCTCCATAAATGCACAACATGGCAAAGATAAGGAGATGATCCAAAGGGTATGTAGAGATCCATAAAACATGGATCTTGTCATGGCAAAGTTTAGCTATAAAAGGAGAGCAAATGTGATGCAAGAAAGCACACCTTCACTACAAGCTTTCAAGCATTTCCTCCATCTTCTTTCTAGCTTCTTTACAATGTTGATTTCCTAAGTTCCATATCTAAGTCATTTCCTAAGCTTGTTATCTTAAGCTCTCCCTACAAAGTCTCTTACCTTAAACTTCTTCCAAAGCATGAAAGCTTCTCTTTAAACCTTGTTATTCTAGTCAAAACTCTCCCTCCCTAAACTTACTTTGTGAAAATAACCCCTCGGTTTCATAACAGTATATTGATTTATAGCTTATCTTACAATTTGCATGAGTATTGCTTACAAATCACTAAATTCGAGATATCATTTACTTATATTTCAATGTATATCTTACTATCTTAATCAAGTGATTACTTGTTGGAAAAACGAAGTAAATAACGGTAATGGTGCTTATACTACTTTTTAGAGTTTCGGAAACACATTTTTTGCATAATAAATTACAGAGTAAAGTTATACGAGGATGAATAAATAAATGTGAAACCGAAAGAATAATCTCGATCGTTGAATTCTCAAAATCTAACGGATGAGATTTGATTAAAAAATATAAACGTCAATTAGGAGTGTAAACGAGTCGAGTCGAGCTGAGCATCGACATGTTCAAGCTCGGCTCGTCTGATTTTCATGCTGCTCAAGCTCAAGCTCGAGCTCAACGAGCCTTAATATATCTTGCTCGAGCTCGGTTCGATTAGTTTTTTGCCTACTCGAGCTCGGCTCGCGAGCTTGATCAATCATAAGCTTGTAAACATGCTGTTCGAATTCATATAAACAAGCTACTCGATTAACTATAAGTATGTGATTAATTTAGTTGAAAAAATAAATTAGTACTAATTGAGTATATAAACAAGCCCTAATCGAGCAGATAAACGAGCCGTTCACGAACATAAACGAGCCGAGCAACCCTCTGCTCATGTTCGGCTTGTTTTTTAATCGAGCCGAGAAACCATGCTCAAGCTTGGCTGGTTTATTATCGAGCCGAGCTTTGACCGAGCTTACTCGCGAGTAGCTCATGAACGCTCGGCTCATTGACACCCCTAACGTCAATCTCAACCCCCAAGGTTTTCTGCAAATCCAACCATCCATTATTTAAAATCAACTTTAATCTCAATCACAAATTAATCTAATCCAACAGTTAATATTAAGTCCTTCTGTCTCACCAAAACTCTTTGTTTCTCCTGAACTTTATCCCTAAATTACACCTTCATCCGTAAGGGGATTTAAATGACATCAGATTCAATTCTTACATGTATAATTAGTGAATTCTTAATGTAATGGAATTGATTTTTACTATAAAATTATGATAGGTGACTGTTACATATATTGAAAAACACAAGCATAATTTTATTTTGCCCCCAATAACATTTAACTAAGGACCACCCACTGTAGAAGAATAAGTACGAGATTTGTAAGAAACAAGAGAATCTGGAACAAGATAATGAAGCATCTGAAAGCAAGTATCTTTTATAGTGCAGATGCAAAGAAATGAAATAAAGTGTCATCAAGTTATTACTATCACATCATATTCTGCAACACAACAATTACAAAGAAAACACGCGCGTCAAAAAATGTTCAACATGAGATTAGTTGTCATGGGGTGCAATAAGGCAATCCTTTGGGACCTTTACATGAAGTATCGCTTTGCAGGCATTGATCCGTCGGATTGGAGAGTTATGCTCGCTTGATGCTTAATGCTTGGTATCCGAATGATGGTATTTTAATGGGCCATTTAAACGGATAAAATTTCTTGTTATTTTGTAAGACGGTGAGGAATGATCTCCCATCGAGTATGTATACATATATTTGGATTAAGTTTAAGGAAAACATTTAACTTTTTGGAAAAAAAGTGAGGAATGATCTCAACCGTTGATTAATGATAATCCAAAATACAAAAAATAGTCGTCAAATCCGGCCGCTCATATTTTTAATAATCCTTCCGCTCAGTATAATTAAAAATCATCTTTATTCTCAACATTCAAATTAATGAAATCATACGTCTTTTGATCAGTAGGCAAAATTTGGCATACATTTGGTTATTTTAATAATATATAACTTTTAATCTTTTATTTATTTATAAATTTGATGCAAATTTTTACAATAAATTTTGCAGTAATATCGCGGGATAGGTTAGATGATATAAATAAAATGACATGAGTATGGAATTGCTAATATTAAGACCAATTCAAAAAAGTTTGGATCTCCCATCGAGTATGTATACAACTTGTATACTCATTTGTCAAAATTAGATAATCATCTGCACATCACTACAAATATGCAGGTATGGTAACAAATCAGTATGTTTAATAATCCGAATATGCATTTATCACATTTAGATACATATATTTTGATTAAGTTTAAGGAAAATATTTAACCTTTTGTAAGACGGTGAGGAATGATATCAACCGTTGATTAATGATAATCCAACATTTCGTAGATCGAATACTCGTGATCCAAATCCATCAGTTCCCTTTAGTTGGAGTAGCGCGAATTATGACATGTTATTTTTAGTTTAATTTGTTCCACCTATAAATATTAGGGAATGTTGTTTCCATTTATAGTAAACCTTATGACATGATCAGGAGACTTATTTGCATGAACAAACAGTTTGTAAGTCAAATATTAGAAAACAGAAATTACTGTTTTCTTCTTTCCACAACCTCTTCTCTTCTGGGTTCTTCGAAATAGAACCCAAACATTTTTCTATGTTCTTTGCCTGAAAGGATATTTCTCCTTTATCCATCTTGCAAACCTAAATTTGTTCTCACTGAGCAATAGGCTTTGCAAAGATGGGAGGAAAGGTGTGTTTATATTTACTTATTAATGGTTGTCAAAAGAATTTGTATTCATTTTTGTTCGAAGCGGATGTTTTTAACAAATTTCGGTTTCCGTAGGATATGGAAGGTGGCACATCAACAGTATTGGTCAGTAACGGTTATTTTGATTGCAAGGGAAATATTGCTCAAAAGGATACAACTGGAGGATGGAAGGCTGCTCCATTCATCATTGGTAACACAAAACAGTAAATTTTAGCGTTACAGACGGACGATGTTTTAACTGGAATGTATTTGTGTCTGTTTCTGTGATTTTAGTGAATGAGGTTGCAGAGAGGCTTGCATATTTTGGAATAGTAGTCCACATGTCATCATATCTTTTCTCAGAGATGAACCAACCTCTTCCAAATGCAGCTGCACATACTTCCACTTGGATTGGAGCTGCTCATCTGCTAAACTCTTTTTGGAGCATTTATGGCTGATGCTTATCTCGGCCGTTTCAAAACTGTAGCAGTGTTTTCCTCCCTGTATGCTGTGGTATGCCTCTCTTCACATTACATGTTACAACATATTAGTAAATAGGTACTAAAAAGCATGAGTGCGAGTAAATATACCTATGTTTTTTTAGGGAATGATCCTGCTGACATTGTCTGCATCAGTAGAAAGTCTGCAGCCACCGCAATGTGATTTACAAACTGAATGCATCCCTGCTACCCGGTCAAAATGTATTCCTCTTTGTTGCACTTGCCTTGATTGCTTTAGGAACCGGAGGTATCAAACCTTGTGTATCTGCCTTCGGGGCAGACCAGTTCGATGAATCAGATGAAAAAGAAGCACAAGGGAAATCAGCCTTCTTCAACTGGTTCTTCTTTGCTATCAGCATGGGTTCACTTTTTGGAATAGCAGTTCTTTCTTACATTCAAGACAAGGTGGGATGGAGTTGGGGGTTCGCAATACCCACACTAGCCGTTATACTGTCCATTCTGATCTTGGTGTCTGGTTTTTCATATTATCGATTTCAGAAGCCAACCGGAAGTGCATTCACGCGATTTGCTCAGGTTCTTGTAGCTGCTATAAGAAATCATCGCAAAGGGGTAAAGGTTTTGAAACAAGAGGAGCTATATGAGGTTTCAAGTAACATGTCGGATATTGCTGGTGCGCGGAAGATTGCTCACACCGGACAGTATAGGTATGTGCTTCATTTTTGAAACTCAAACTCCAATGCATAAGAATATTCATTAAACTTATTCTTAAATTTTCTCCAATTTGTTGCAGTTTCTTAGACAAGGCTGCAGTAGAAACAGATCCAGAGATCAACAGAGGCAACAGATGGCGTCTTTGCACGGTGACTCAAGTCGAAGAACTTAAATGCTTACTTAGAATCCTGCCAGTATGGGGTTCGACAATTGCCTTGTCCACTTCTTTCATTCAACTATCCACATTCTTCATCAGCCAGGCTAAGATCACCGATCGCAATATCGGCGCCAACTTCCAAATCCCAGCTGGTGCAGGTCCGGTCTTCAGCTCGATCACTGCCATGGTCTTAGTTCCTACTTATGAAGCTCTTATTGTCCCAGTACTTCAGAAGCTCAATGGTAACCCCAGAGGACTAACATCACTTCAGAGAATGGGCGTCGGCCTATTTATTTCTATCATCGCTATGGCAGTGTCCGCAGTGGTAGAAAATATGCGTCGTACAAACTACCCTGAACATCACTCCATGAGTGTGTTCTGTCTCTTACCACAGTTTATGTTAAGTAGTCATTTATGGGCAAATGCGTAATTTGACATTGTGACTAGCATTATATAACTAACATGATATTGTATTGAAAAGTCAGTGAATGAATTAATCTCCTTTATCTCTATCTCTTTCTCAACTCAAACCAGTGGCGGAACCAGGGGGGCTGGAGCCCCGGCGAGGAAATTTTTTTTTTTTTACTAGGTATAATTTATCATAATTCGATTTGGAGCCCCGGGTAAAGTAATTATTTGAGCCCCGGCTGAAAAAATTATTAGAGCCCCAGCTAAAAAAATTATTTGAGCCCCCCCTAAAAAAATTATTTGAGCCCCGGCGAATATTCCGTCCTCCGTCCTAAGCTTTTGAGCCCCGGCGAATATTTCGTCCTGGTTCCGCCACTGACTCAAACCCTAATTTCTATTCCTCTCTTCTCATCTTCATTCTTCTATTCCTCATCAAATCCTTCATCTGTTTGTATTATCCGATACGCCCATTGTTGTTCGTATCAATTGGTGTTTCTTCATCGAGAGCTAACTCAAGACACGATGTCACACCCTAACAGTCCGTTTGGAAATTTTCATCTTCGGACCGATGTTCCTTATTTTTGTGGTGACTATGTGGACTGGTGGATGTATCATCTGGAGTGCTTCTTCAACCGCTATCAAATTTCGGAGGATCAGAAATTAGTAATTGCGACATCATATATGGTTGGAGATGCATTAGAATGGTACCATCAATGGCATCGAGAGGTATGGTTTCGTTGGTTTCGATTTGGGACGTGGGAGCACTTTGTGAGGGATCTGAAAATACGATTCAAGCACCAGAAGTGTGTACCCATCCATCAGAGAAGTTAGAGTCTATTTCAGAGATGTTGAAAGAATTGAAACAATCTATTGTTGAGATGAAGGCTCAAAACTCTGTGTATATGTCCAATCTTGCAAAGCTAAAGTCATACTCAGCATCACCTTCTTGTTCAAATTTCCCTTTAATCAAAGAAGAGCAAGGAAATACAATTGATGAAGATGAGTTTAATTCTAAGGAAGTTGAATCAGAAGTGAGCAGCCACATCAAATTTGAGTTGACAGTGCAAAATACAAATGAAGTTGTGATTGAGAAAAGTTCAGATGGTGATGGTTGTTTAGATGGTTTACTGGGTGAGAATGTTGCAGAAAATGAGTTACAATCTGAGGTAATTTACAAAATGATTCCACTAAGTTTTTCATCAGCTTTGTTGCCTGATAAGGATAGCATGGCAGACTTGAAGAAATTAGTTTATAAACTACTATCCTATTGCTCAAGTAAATCTGATAGTTTATGCATTCAACGTGTTCGAAAAATTGCTACTGAGAACTTGACCTTTTGTTTTCCATCGGCAACACCGAAGATGTGTGTAAGCATTTTCATGTCATGGTTTATGGTATCGAAGGATGGATGTCATTATTCTCTTTCTCAAAGAAATTGCTTCCTTTCTCAGACGAGTATGATCATTTGTTATGGATTTAAGGATGTCGCAGCAGCTCGATGGGCTACTAATCCACCTCCTTTACCTCCTGACATTATGTTCTTAGACTTTTGGCTGATGTGGTACATGATTGATAAAATCAACTTATGGCAATGCTTCAGTATCGATATTTCAAATGGATGGGCAGACATATTTGGAGTTTGGTTTGTTACACTAGCACATCAAATTCTTGAGAACTTGATGTCATATGTGGGTTTTTTGAAACAGGCATGAAGCATAGTACTTCATTGTGTCTGGCGGTTGCTAATAATGATTATGGGTTGGTCATGATCGGTGGACAGTTTGACCCATATATGAAGTTATTTGATTGCTTGCCTACCATAGCTCTTATTCTCCTTGTTATTGATCCTGACTGGAAGCATCATATGTTTGAATTTAGTGACAGTGAGAGTCTTGGGTGGTGTTTCTCTATGCCTGGAGTGGCTGTGTTTTCAGTAAGGGTGCTGAATATTGTGAAGAATGTGCTGGTACATCTGATATATTTGTTTTATGCTTGGTCTCTTCTAAGCCAGAAAGAGAATAGTGACTTGCAAGAAATTAGAGGCTATGCTCACCTGGATATAGTGTCTAATATACTACAAATGATGGACTCTAGTACTCAGACAAATCCAGAGATCATTGAGAGTTTTGAGGACTCTTACTTAGATAATTGGTTATGTGTGTTGGAAATGCTAAATTCTAATCTCGGTGTGAGACATTCGGTACAACTCAATAGTTGGTATTGTGCAAAGTTTATGGAGTTAGTGCTCCCTTCAATCCAAGGATATAAGTTTGTATATCTTACAGGAAATCGAAGTTGTGAAAGTATTTGCATAGAATTTGCAGATGCTTGTGGTTGTGGGTATGAGGTAACAGTGCCATTATCTACTCAATTATCTTTGTGGAATCATTATTTTCATCTTGTTAAAATACTTGTGGTGTTCACCAATAGTCCAACTTGCATTGCTGAAAGTATTAAATTCTTCCGGAGTGAGTTCATGCTTGTTGGGTGTTCATTGATGTTTCTTGAAGTGTTACAAGGGTTGCAACACCACTCATGGCTGAAAGTATGCAGCGGCTTTTGTACATATCAGACAACACATTATGCATTTCGTGCCTGGACATTGATACTTAAGTTGTTCGACAATATTGCTTTTGAATGGGAGGTATCAGCAATGAGACTGTTAGGGAACGTGAAGATTATACATATGCGTATCATGTTTTTCTCGGATGATTTAGAAACATTGGTTTCAGTGATTACAAGTGGAGAAATTGCGTTGCAGCAGCGTATTTTAAGCAATATATCACTAATAATAGGAGAACCTCTCAATGGTTTTTTGATGTTTAGGTTTATATTGGGTGAGTCACATCGACGAGTACTTGGGAGGTGTGCTCATTTTCTTGGTTGCTTATTGCTTCTTTTGGAACGCATATGGAGTTTCTCAATTTGCTTATTGGAGTTTGAAGAGATATTTTATCCTGAAAGACCTAAACTATTTTCTGGATTTGTTGCTTTTGTTGGATTTTTACATCTGTTCAATACTTTGGCTTGTCATTTTGGTGGGATTCGTATTAAGGCAAGTGGTTATAAAAGAAGGCACGAGAATACAGAGGATGTTTCATTAGGAAAATTTGAGATTGAGTTGGCATTTTATGAATACACAAGTTTACCCTTGAGGAAACAGCATATATTCTTGAAGTTTTTATCAATGGACTCGTCTTCTCGTGTGACAATGAACAAAACTTGGAAGCTTGATGATGAAAACCTAGCTATAAAGCCGGCAGCAAAACCTCCAGAGTTGTTCAGAAATGCAAGCAACTTGTTTTCAATAAATCACCTTGAAATATTTGCTTATCATGGTTGGAAATGTGTAGTGGTTGACCTAAACAGAGTAAAGAAGCATGTGCACTGCATTCAAGACACTCAACTTGTGCTTAAGAGTATGCATGTAGCTATTTCTTTTACTCTGCAAGTGACAAACACCAATGGAGAGTGGGGGAGCAACATCATTACATTTACGAGGCATCTCATGTTTGATAACAGAAGTTGGTTTGTTTGGTTCTCAGTGCCACGGCCACCGGAACTGCTAACCTTGAGGACAAGGTTATTTTAAGGAGGGAGGAATGTTACGTAGTCATTTATGGGCAAATGCGTAATTTGACATTGTGACTAGCATTATATAACTAACATGATATTGTATTGAAAAGTCAGTGAATGAATTAATCTCCTTTATCTCTCTCTTTCTCAACTCAAACCCTAATTTCTATTCCTCTCTTCTCATCTTCATTCTTCTATTCCTCATCAAATCCTTCATCTGTTTGTATTATCCGATACGGCCATTGTTGTTCGTATCAGTTTATTCTGATGGGATTAGCTGAAGTGTTTACTTACGTTGGTCAGCTAGAGTTTTTCTACAGTGAAACGACCGATGGGACTCGAAGCATAGGTAGTGCTATCTTTTTAAGCGGGATCGGAATAGGTAGCTGGTTGAGTTCAGTGCTTGTGAGGGTCATTGAGGCAGCTACTGGAGGTCCAGACAAAGGCTGGTTGAGAAGTGATCTAAATAAAAGCAAGCTTGACAGGTTTTACTGAATTTTAACAGGGATTAACTTCATGAACTTCCTGGTCTACCTCTCTGTTTCTTTGAAATTCCAAGGCAAGAATGGTGCTAAGTACATCAGATGAGTGTTCAATGATTGAATCAGAACCAAATGTTGCCAAAGATAGCAGCACATAAGGAGATTTTGTAAACGGCCACTGGTGTGGTATGGTATGAGTTGTAGTGCAGCTCAGATCAATTTTTTGATCAGGTTAAGCTAGCTGGAGCATTCAGTTTCGTACCTGGAATCATTACTTGTATAGAATGATACAAACTAATGCATATAAACTGGTCAACAATCCTTTAAGGATAGTTTACATGAATACTATGATGACTAAACTGTGGAGTTGATTTGAATCTTGATCTAAGGCTATTGCCATAACTAAACCTATAGTTCTAATTATCAAAAACAGTAAAACTGAAATAATATAAATAATAGGGAATCCACTATTATATCGAGGTTTTAAATGAGTTTTAATCCCCGTTGAACTATGGGGCTCAGTAATCCACTATAAATTTCCAGCATAACTTAATGTCAACCTACGAGAACATACAAGAATATATTGAGTACACACTCGTGCGCACTAGTACCCCCTCAAACCACACTATATCGGGCACTCCGCTCAACACATCTTCCTCCCGACAGAATAGGATGAATCACTACGTACTTTTATACCTCTTGCAACATCGAAAAATTGGTGTTGCATAGGTGTATGTTGCATAAGTTCCTCGCAACATTTAAGTTGACGTTGCATAAGAGGACACGTTGTTCTAGATCACTTTCGCAACATACACTAACACAACATCTAAACATATGTTGCATAACTTAAAATGATGTACTAATGCAACATACAATTACGCAACATCACAATGTATGTTGCATTACATGGAACAGGGAAAGCTTGTTGACTTTTCAACGTCGTTTGAAAGTAAATAGTACGAATGGTTTATGATGGTTGGTGAGGGGTTGTTTGTTCTCGTTCGGTTACGCAACATACTTTGTCTTTGCATGTTGCAAAAGTATGTTTACATTAATTATGAAACTATGAAGGGAAATGGGGAGGGAAATTGAGGGGGAAATTTTACAAGAATGAATAATGGGTGAGAGGGAAATATTTCGTGGAATAAAAAAGAGGGAGTAAAAAGAGGAGGGAAAGTGTGAAGGAAAATTGATAATGAATAAATATTTAGATTTAATATTTTAATTTTGATCCAACAACTTATATTAATCGACTAAAATAAAAAAGTGTGGTTATTAATTGATTGAATAATTATTAAATTCAGAATATATGTAGGGTTTGGGGTATAAGCCTAGGGGTTTGGGGTATAAGCCTAAGGGTTTGGGGTTTGGGGTATAAGCCTAAGGGTTTAGGGTTTAAGGTATAAGCCTAAGGGTTTGGGGTTTAGGGTATAACCCTAAGAGTTTGGGGTATAACCCTAAGGGTTTGGGGTATAACCCTAAGGGTTTGAGGTAACCCTAAGGGTTTGGGGTTTGGAGTATAAGCCTAAGAGTAGGGTTTAGGGTATAACCCCAAGGGTTTGGGGTTTGGGGTATAACCCTAAGGGTTTGGGGTATAATCAATAATCTTTTAAATACATCATATTCTATTAATCAATACATCATATTCTATAGTTGTAAAGTTATATATGCAGAGGTAGGGAAATATCAAATGATTGATATGTTATCTCTATGTCTCACATTAATTAAATATCCTTCTAGAAACTAATTATGATTTAGGGTAAGGATTGAGGGTAAAGGGTTGGGGGTAAAGGGTTGGGGGTAAAGGGTTTGGGGTTTGAGGTATAGGATTTTTTTTTTTGATAAGAAGGCAACAAAATGCCTAAATATTGATACAAGATACATGAGAAAGGATTTAAACAGGTGGGAACAAGTCTTAAACCACCTCGGACAACAATATCAGATGTCCAGTTGACCGATCTCGCAACTAGTATCAATACACCCACACTTTCTAGCCATATCTCATTTGATCTAGGGGCAACACTAACTAAAACATGACCGGCAGGCGGCAGCATCCACAACGAAAGAACAAACGAAAAGATACACATTAATCAAACATTTATTTATAAACAACCCGAGACCGATCTCAGACAATCAGACTACATGCATGTGACGATGAAGAGTTGAGGAGTCCAATAATGCAAGAATCGACGACATGCATGCGGCTTAGGCGGCGGAGATGGCGGCGGCAAGGAGGACGGAAGGAAGATCTACAAAACAAAACTCCTAGGGGTGGAGAAAGAGATATTCATCAACCCGTGAGGGTGATGAATCTCATCTCCACCCCAAAGACACGGCGGAGGAAGGAGGAGGCGGCAGAAAATGAAGAAGAGAGAAGGCAGAGTTTTTAGTCGATGAGGTATAGGATTTGATGTTTGGGGTAAAGAGTTTGAGGTTTGAGGCATAGGGTTTGGGGTTTGAGGTAAGGGTTTGGGGTATAGGGTTTGGATTATAGGGTTTGGAATATAGGGTGTGTTATATATGCTTGATCATTTATCCTAAACCCTTAAACCTTAAGATTTAGGGTATATAATTTAGGTGCTAGTGCAAGCATTAACAAATTAGAAAATAAAATTTGATCCATATGAATTCAGCATATTATTAGGATTTAATTGATTTTTTTTTGAAATTTAAATTTTATCATTTGAATTTAATATACTCAAAAATAATACTTTAAATTTTAATCCAACAATTAGACATTCAAATATAATAAGTCCAAATGTCCAATATGATTAATCGTTTGTCTAATTCTCATAAATTTACATTTTTGATCATCATAGACTGAAATTTTGGAGTAATTTTTTTTGAGGGAAAACCAAAATTTTGTAGATTGGTATGAGAGGGAAGTGAAAATCTAAAGTGGGAAAATTAAAATTTTGACAGATACAATCTGAACCGTCAATCTCCAAACAATCTTGACCATTAATTTAAAACCCTACTTTTTATCTCCAAACAATCTTGACCATTAATTTAAAACCCTACTTTTTATCTCCAAACAATCTTCCCTCCTCTCATCAGCCGTCACCACAATCTTCACTCCTCGAAATTCAGAATGGCGAGAAACTCCGAACCGAGCCTTAGCTTCTTACCCTCGATCTTTGGAGGATGGACCGTAGTGACTGAATCAAATACCTCTGCTGGTGTTACAGGTTATTGTACTACTGGAGGGGTGGTGTGGGAGAGTGAAGTACGGCGATTTGAAAAGGAAGCATATATTTCAGTTCTTAGAGCTTTTAGGAGTCAATCTGATTCCATATCATGGGTGAGCTCGCATTTTATTTGTTAACATAGTCTTTCAGATTTTGTTTTGCCAGACTTGTGGGAGTTTTACGAGGAATATATTTGGCAGGATAAAGAAGGTTTAATTACAAATCTCAAGAAGGAGTTGCGGTTGTCAAATGGCGAGCATTTGGACACATTACGCAGGATTAGCAATGAGAATTGCTCTAAGTTTACTGGATGCTGGTGATGCTTGCTTTTTATATTTAGAATTTGGTTACTTTTAACACTTTTTTTGCATAGGAGATGTTTTTATCATTACTGACTCTGGGGTGTCTTGTATTACTTGAAATTTTATTAGGGAGTTACATCAGCCGTGTGGTGACCATTATGGAGTCAATTTTGAACTCAGTGGTATTTGATACCCAGGCAGTGAATGTTGTAATCGATTTTGATTTCCCTAAGAACTCCGAAACAGATCTTCACAGGGTGAGTTTTTTTTCATGAAACATATAATTAGATTCCATGGCTCATAACACCTTACCAGGGTAAGGATCTTTCCAACTCTAGACTTGAGTTCAACATATGCCATTTAGCAACAAGGATGGTAGCGCAAAGAGCTTTGGCAAGATTGAAGAATATGTGGAAGATCATTCAGGGAGTGATGTGGAGACCGGATAAGCACAAGTTACCTAGCATCATTCTTGATGTAACTCAAAATTTGAGCATTTTGGATTGTATAATTTTTTAATACAATTTTGGTTGTGTGAATAATAATACCTATATTTATTATATTTATTGTACTTTAATTATGTTGCATAAGTGTACTGTTTAAGCTATGTTGCACAAGATAACGTTGCAAAAGGCGAGGTATTTCAAATAAACATACACTTATGCAACATATCCCATGTTGCGTTAAAATTACATTGAATTGAGAGAATCATGTTGCAAAAGGTAAAACGTTTATGCAACTTAGTCTAATGCAACAACATCACGTTGCGAAAGTGATAAAAGCTTACGCAACATACTCTTCGATGTATGTTGCACGACTTATGCGACACGTCTTATGCGACAATATTTTTTGCAACATGTTGTATGTTGCACGAGGCTTACGCAACACATTTTCGCTCTTTTGTAACACATACTTGCATGTTGCAAAGTGTGTAAAATGGCGTAGTGAATCTAGGCTCAAACTAATGCCCTCTCAGAAGGCTCAACAAATTTGCTTCTCACACAAATTACATGCGCACGGATTAATCGATTTGATCGACGAAACAACACAAAGAACCCTAATCGCTTCGAGCGGCGGAGAGAAAGAGAAACCCATATTTTAGCGAGTTTAATCTCAACCATCCAGCTCATGTCCGATCTAACGATCCACAAGTGCCATGCAAGAAGTGTTTGTTAATCATCCACTTGCAGCAGCATACATTGGACAGCCTTGCTAATCTGGATCCATATCATTTCCTTGCTTGCTATTAGACTAGGGTGCAATTCTGAAAGCCCAAACTCACTAAGGCATTAAACCTCCACCTAAAGCCTATTTCTTCTTACTATGTGCGCAATATGCTTTTTAGGAGCACCAACAAATTTTCTACCAACTTGAGACCATTCCCTTCTTCCAGCCTCAATTGAAACCCATGTCGCTGACCGCTCCCTTTAAGATCTTCCCTCTATAGTGGATACCAAAACCCCCTTCATCACCGGTAACAACATTTACTCAATATATAACACTTGCAAGCAATACTTGAACTTCAAGTTTGTTACAACTTTAGTACCCATATATGAAATAAGCACTTTCACGGGAAACAACTTACCTGACAATAATAGTTACATAATGTAATGGAATTTCATATTAACATGCTTGGTTCTTTCACTGTAGTCATAATTTTTACTTAGGTGAATTGAAGACTATCAAAGTAGATGGTAACAATTTTGTCTAACAGACATTCTTCGTTTAAAAGACCTTTCAACTAGATAGCCTCTTTACAATCATCAAAGATAGCTACATACTCAAATTAATTAGTAGATAGCACTATCAAAGTTTGTAACTAAGATTTCCTGGAAATACAGTTATCGCCCAAAGTAAAAAATATAACATGTATTAGACTTCCTACTATCTCTATCTCTAGCATAGGCACCATTCACAAAACCATACGGTACTAAACCTTTTAACTCAAAGTTATTCATCCTTTTACATTACAGTAAACCCATATTGACGGTACTAAACCTTTTAACTCGAAGTCATTCAACCTTTTAACTCGAAGTCATTCAACCTTTTACCATACAATAAACCCATATCAACGGTACTAGCAGTATTTGATGTTACATACTTCAAATCAATCCAATGCTCATTACCAAGGTTTGATATATATATCTTCTTAACTTTGAAATAGCATAATTCAAGTTAGGGAAAGTGCTTATCATTGCATATATCATAGAACCAATAGCATTACCATAAGGTATTGATTGAGCATATATATCCGATTCATCATGTTCTTAATTCCAAATCATTGATACAGTTTGTTTGTAAAATATTACCTTTTCGTAATATTTTGCATTTCAGATGTATTAAGACCGCATTAGACTTTTTCACGCATGAGAAGTATTTTAGGGCATACGGATCACGAACATAAAGAAAGGAGCTAGTTGCGCTTGATGGCATCATGCTAACCTCAGCCACAGACGGTATACTATTTTCGTCCGCGGAGGGTGAATTTTTTTCATAATTCAATACCGTCCCGGACCATAATTCTTTAGGGTTCATGTATCCATCCGGCCCAATCCAGATCGATAGTTTCAGAAGCTTTATAAACAGGGCTTTGACCCTAATTCATGACGGTGAATCCCATACATAAATTGGAGATCTAGGGCGCAACTTTTTGAAGACTTTTGGCGTCTAGCTTCCTTCCTTGGCTTTAGAATTGCTTCCTATTTGAACTCAATTTTAATTAATGTTTTGGTCACAATGTTTTCCATGAGTAGCTAATTCCACTGATAGTTTGGGAAATTTAGTTGCAATATTGTATGAGACTACTGAATAGCATGTTTTCTTTTAGTGAATTTCGTTCTTTGTATGAATTGCATGCCTTGTTATTTGCTTGACCTAGCCAAGCGGTGAAATTAGGTTAATATCAATTGCATGATACTTAATTGGATTATCATATCTGCAAAGTCTAGTGGTGAAGCTATTGTGATATTTTAATTAGATAATTGTTATATCTTCTTAAGACTCTAGTGGGTAATAGGAGATAGACCTACAATTATGTAAGATCTCTAGTGCGACTATCTAGTTGAGACAATTATAATTACTAGTTGTAACGAGATTTCCTCAACTCTGTTTCTCATTCATTAGTAAAATCCTTAGTTTTTAGTTGACAATCACACATACAAAACCCCTAATTAATACAAATGTGAGACTAGATTACTTTTCCATGTGATCGATCTTGTTTATTGCTATACTAATATTTAGTTGGTTAATAAATACAAATTTGCAGACACGCTATCAAATTTTGGCGCCACTGCAAGGGATTGAAACTTTAGTTTAAGAGTTTTAGTTAAAATCAATTCTTTGTATTTTTATTTTCTTTTATTTAATCTGAATTGAAGTTGACTTAGTCACAATGACAAATGCATGTGATAATTAGAGAGACCTAGCCTTGCCAAGGGTTGGAGTTAGACGGGATAAAGAAGTCATAGTGGAGGGATTTGAAGAATCACAACGTGAACTTTGTCGAAAACTTAGGAAAGTTGAAGAGGTTATGCAATGATTAGAGATTCAAGATCGTCAACCTGATGGTATATAAAGACGGAATCAGAATCTACAATTACCACCAGCACAGATCCTACCTCCACAAAATGAACCACAAAATCTACCCCTACTGTTGTACCAGCAACTGCTGCAATATCAACCACAGGATGTGCCTCTACAACAATTCCAGCCATCGTAGTTCCAATATCCACCTTATTACCAGCCGCACCAACCTTATCAGCATCATCAATATCAACAACCGCACTATCATGGGGTCACATATAGGGAATTCATAGTGTTGAGGCTCAACAGTCAACAATGGTGCATAAAACATGATTCAGAGCTGGACAACATTCAGATTAAAACTGGAGTTGCGCATAATCTACCAAAATTTAGTGGAATGTCAGAAGAGAATGCAACTAGGCTTTTACATTCAATGGAATATGCCAGACAATGAAACCTAACTCTTATATAGACGATATGTTTAAATTGTGTGCATTTCCATTAAGTTTAACTGAATGCAAAATCTTGGTTTTTGTCTCAAAGCTCAGGAAGTGTTACTAGCTAGGAGCAGATGCAGACACTATTCTTAGAAAAATACTAACAACCGAGAAGAGCTCAACATGTTAGGAGACTATTGTTCGCCATTAGACAGAGCCAAATGAGTCATTGTCAGAGTACTTGGAGAGGTTTAATGGATTGGAGCAGAGTTATTGCACTTTCGGCAGTGATGAGCATATGCATGTCACCTACTTGCTAGAAGGGATGAGACAGTTGGACAAGATGTTTTTTGATGTTGCGGCAGGAGGTGCGATGTTCAATAAATCACCTAGCTGTTATGCGACAGATCATAGCTGATTATGTGGAGAGTGCTCGTTTGGAGAAGGGACCAGCCGAGTTGAAGAGCCAAGCTAGACAAAGAATGTGTTGAAAGTTACCAAGCATAGTGCAAATGCAAAATCAACACAACTCAGATAGCCAAGAAGATCAGAGAGCTCAAAGAGATGTTGTGGTAGTTGACGGTCAAACTTTTTGTGGTTTTTATGGTGTTACTACTTACAAAACAGATGGGTGCCCGACACAGTTGATGTGAAAGCTATGGGCGGATACCAGATTTATGTAATAGGCAGGGACCTAAGCAGCATTGGAATGAGCCGAACAGACAGGGTTGGAACATGTGACATCAATAACATTTAGTTTCCACAAGCCTTGCTTGACATATCCCCTACCAATCTACATGTTATTCTTGACAAGTACAACCTTCCGAGACTGGAATGTCAAAATCCATGGCTATCTCGTACTGTCCCAGAAATCAAATTCTTCTTCCCATCCAACACAAACAAAACATCATTCAACTGCAACTTCTAGAATATAGTGAACTTCAAGACCACTTTGCCCTTTCCCTTCCCGAAAGTGGCTGAGTTGCCCATGTACACCTTCACTTTAGTTCCAGTCTTATCTAAAGTTGAGAAAACACTATCAGTTGAGCAGATGTGATGGGTAGCATCAGTATCTAGCCACCAGTCTCTATCATTTGAGTCCACCATATTTTGCTTAGATATGACAGCCACTACTTCTTTCTTTTTTTGCATAGGGAATTCATTGGGTTTGTGTCCAGTCTTGCCACAATTGGAGCCCTTCCCTTGCATCTTTGGTTACCCTTTCTTCTTGCAGGAACCATCCATGGGAGCCAGCTTGTTTGAAGATTTCTTCTTCTTGGAGCTTTCACCATCCTCCACCACACTAGCCTCTCATGTATCACCTTCACTTTCTGGTTAGAGTCTCGGTTCTCCTCCTCAATCTCGAGCTTCAGATAAATCTCTTTCAGATTCATCTTCTTTCCCTTGTGCTTGAGATAGTTCATTAAGTCTCTACAAGATGGAGGCAGCTTCTCAATAGCAGCAGCAACCTAGAATGCCTCACTCAACTTCATCCCCTCAAAGAAATATCATGTAATATGAGTTGCAGCATCTGACTCACAATATTCCTACAATCGATCATCTTATACTCAAGATACTTGCCTACAATGAACTTCCTGGAGCCTGCATCCTCCCTTTTGTACTTGTAGTCCAAAGATTTCCACAACTAGTTAGCCCTCTCAATAAACGTATACACGATGTACAATCTATCAGCCAAGCCATTTATAACATAGTGCCAATACATATAGTTAGAATCATGCCACATCAGGCTTGCCATGTGGTCCTCAATATCTGCCTCTTCTTTGATGAAAAAAGGAGGATCCTTAGTTAGGATCGTAGACAGACCTAGAGTAGTCAGATAGAACTTCATCTTATGTTGCCACCTCTTGAAGTTCAACCTATCAAATTTCTTAAGATTTTCAGCCAACATCATAGCAGGGGGCACTCGTGCACTAGGACTAACATGTCCATTCCATGTCACAGCTGTTGTTGGTTTGAGACCTAATCCAACAGCTGCTGGATTAGTAGGAAACTGATCCACATGTACAATACCATTAACTGCAACAAATGAAGTCTGCTGCACTCCAACTGGATTTTGCCTAGTGACAGTACCAATAATCGGATCCACTCTGTTTGTCACATCATTCATCACAGACATCACCACAATGTTGGTTGGAACATTCAGGTCAACATCCATGTTGAGGTTATTAGTGTTCATTTACAAATCTAAAGATGTGGGATAAACCCAAAATCTTGAAATTCTTCCTACATCAGTCTTCTCCACCTATAAAGAACTCGACCCGACTTCTCTTCAAGAAAGAGAAGCTTCAATGCGTCATTTCTTCAGCTGCTACCCTCGAACGGTTTTAGTAGCGTCTTGGCAAATCTTAGAAGTAGGTAAAACTTTTATACTAAACTATCAGTGATAAAAAGTCAGGATAAAGCCTTCTCTGATTACCAACTGATGCGACGCAAGCCAACAGGAAATTGCCAGCGCAAAACCCAAAAATAAATTTTCTTCGAGTCTATTAGTTGATGGGAGTCCACCCATTAATAAAGGAATCCAGCCTTATTGTTAAGATAACTCAATTTATTTTATCGATCAAAAGATTTAGGGTGGATTATTCGCTCGGTAAGGTCTCAAGCTGTGAGATCTATTAGATTTAGTCATAAAATGTATGCTGCCTATTTTTTTAGGTTGAATTGGTCAATGACCCTTTCAACAGCATTATTAAGTTGAGTATTTTATCGATTGGCTCCAAAGGGTCAAGCCCATCCTCCTTGTATTTGTAATTGCCATGATTCACGCTTTTTGAATTAATTTGTTAGAATTATTGGCTCTTACCAATTTTAAAAATATAATAATCATTTCAAGAGTATATTAATAAGTAGTGGAATGCGTGACAAATCCAGATAGTCATACGAATATCAGATTTCTTGTTGTTGGTTTAAATGTGTTTTCGTATGAATTCGTGCACCAGTTGCTATTTAAACTAAATCTCTGGTAGTATACAATATTGATTTGAATTCATTCAAGAGCTCTCGAGTAAGTTAACGACTAGAGATATGCGTGACAAACCTATTCATACAAATCTAGGGTTCGACGACGCTTTATAGGTTTAAATGGGTTTCATATAAATTCGTTTACATTAGTGGCTCATTAAGCTAAGTTTTTGGTAGTAAAATAGAATGATTTGAATCTAGTTTAACGATGTCCAAGTATGTTAATGAGTAAAAGAATGTGTGACAACCCCAAATACTCATAGAAATTTAGGGTTTCTTATTACTTAATTGATTTACATTAATTGCTCATTAACATATGTCTTTGACAGTTTTTTTAAGTTGGACGGTGCCAACAACTTTATTAATTGGATCCTAACAAGCTCAAACAATTTCAAAAGCCTCACAGATTAGAGAAATCAACCAAATACATCAAATAAGAAATGACTAACTCAAAAACTGGCTAGGGCATCCCCTACCCAAGAAATTGACAGCTCCATTTAACAAGGAGCTACAGACAAGCGAAAAATATGAATTACACTTGTTTACAATAAACTGTCATCTTCAAATTAGATATATTAAACATTATATGTGAAATGACCTGATTTACTCTAAATCAGTGAGCCCTGGTGAGATCATGGAGCACTACGTCATTTTGCCTCTTAAGTGGCAGAAGGAAATATGTGTTCTAAAGCTAAAATATGTTGCATCGTGTTTCTGCAACTTGACCAATTTAAATTTGTGGCATAATATCGTTCCTTTTGAGACACATATTGATATTGCAAGAAAACGTTGCATGAGTTATTCTATTTAACACTTATATTAAGCAATATCCATCTGCCACATTTATTTCAGCATCATCCTGCAACACCCATTATGCAACATGGATGTTCCTTATTTTAAACACAACCCAAAAGTATGTTCTACATAAAAACTTTTGAAACCTAACATTTATGCACCAAATACTTCAAAAAGTTACAGAGATGGTGATTTCTAAAAGTTCAGGCAATCAACATAAACCTTCAACATGTTTTAAGAAATCATCAAAAGGATTATAAGTTCCGGCAATAAAAAGTTTCAGTTCATAGTTTTCAATCTTAATCTGAAGGATAAGTAGTGCAACATGGCCTTCACTCGCGCAATGAGACCTAGCCAGGCAGCAACTTCGCGCGTGAGAATCTGGTTCTCTAACACCTTGATTCGGTTCGCCCATTTGTCTTCAATGACTCTAAGCTTGGCAGCAGCTTCCTCGCGTTCTTTGGCTTGCATCGCGCGGGAAGATCCTTCTGGAAGTGGCGACTTGTCCAACTTCCTCCATCAGTTTGAGTTGCTCCTTCTTGGACATAAGCTTCTCTGCATCGTCAACATCACTATCAAAAGCCCCTGTCTAATCTCATCCAGCTTCAATTTTCCTTGCATTTAGACAATCATATATGTACAATCAAATAATTTTCACGCAAAGGTTTTATATTGCATATTAACTTATTCAGTAAACTTCAATAATACCAAAATGTCATAGATGCAAAGGGACATAACAGGGTCAACATAGTAACAGCTCATTGTACATAAATTGTATCAAAATAATACCAAATATTCTAACAACAAAAGTTCATCAATTTATAAGGTTTCGACATTGTGACGATAGTCAAGGCAGTAGATGGAAAACCCATGATGAGTTGATGAAACGGTTGTTTATATATGTAGAAATCTGTTGGCTTGACCTAGTTTAATTTCGAAATTGGGGCCACCCTATCTCATGAATAATACTAAACATGGTCTATTGTGTAAACTACACAGGTGAATTGGACACTTGTTGGGCCTCCATCCAATGCCATTGGTGTACTTGAAAATGTGCACCGAATGTAAGGTATCGAGCTGAGAGTGAGAGTGACCACAAGCAAGTCTAGGACGGATGAAATGGAATTCGAAAGGAATCAAAACTCACTACGCCCGAAATACACTTAAGCGACTCATATAGACGAAGTCGCGTAAGAATTAGTCGCTTAAGATACCTTATCTGACCGACTAATTTAGTCAGTCACGTAAAAACACTTATGTGACTGGTGGTAAGTGACAAGCCAAAGTGTGTCACCTAATCCATCTTAAGCGACAAAACTTAAAGCGACATGCTTAAGTTAGTCACTTTGACAGTCTTAAGTGACAATAAACTATGCGACAGCTAATGTTGTGTCACTTAAGTTAAAATTAAAAAGTGTCATGCAATGTCTTTTGCGCTGCTGACAAACACAATAAATTTTGTACGACGAATTCAGAAAGAATTAAAGTTGTTCACCAACCATTAAGTATTATATGACTGCCATTGAGCTTTGTAAGTCGCGTAACCTTAAAAATTTATTTTCAACTTCAAAATTCAGAACACAGATTCTGTTGGCGAATTTGGTCATGCTTTATGTTGGGAGTGAACATCATGTGTATACAATTGTGTATATAAATTAGTTTCTACATTATTGTTTGCATCTTATATAAAAATCACGATCGAGTGACATGAATGAAGATTTGTTTAAGCATTGAGAAAGTTGAAGAAAAGGATATAGATGAAGACATGTAATAAACTTAAGTACTATCCTTGATAATTTATTATACACATTTATGTTACTTACATATGTTGATGTGGGTGTAAAAAGTTCATCATTTCTCATGTTCCTCCTATAGCACTTGTATATCTGTTATATATGTAATAAGGAGATTCAACATGTGCAATTTATATTGTATAAACTTGCTTACTTTTGTGACTAACATTGCGTAAGTTAGTCACATAAGATATGCAAATTTCAGGTGGGGTTTGAAATTTTCAGGCGGGATCCGAAAATTTTAGGGGAAATCTGAAATTTCACATAACATAACCATCCGAGGGAAACCATATTTTGCAACCCAAAAACTAATTTCACTATCTCTCAAATCCAACTCACTCTCCTACTTTCTATATTGCCTACCATCCAAATTAATATCAACACTAATGACATGATGAAAGAAGAGGAAGGATGTCACGGCTTGGGATGTCGGATGCTTCTTTCTTTCCGGGAAAAGGAGAGGAAAGATGCTATTGAGTAGGGGTGAGCAAAAATCGGGAATTTCCGATTTACCGAACCGATTTTTCTTTTCCGACAAGTTTCGGGTCAGTAAAATCGGTAAATCGGGAAAATCGGTAAATTTACCGATTTATTTTCGGGAAAAAAGTGTCGGGAAACGGAATAGATTTTGAAATCGGGAAATTTCCCGATTTCCCGAAAAAATATAATTTAATTATTTTAAATATTTAAATATTACATTAATTTGACAATTAAATTAGTCTCAATATTTTTGTTTTTATTTCTGAGAGTATATTTTGAAAAATAAATATATTAGACATGATTTTAAGCATGATTCAAGTTTAGATTTGATGAATTATTATTTAAAAATAATATATTAGATTTATTTAAAAAAAATTCGGGAAATTCGGTAAAATCGGTAAATTTCTGATTTTACCGATTTTCCGATTTACCGAGTTGTCGGTAAATTGATAAATGTCGGGTCGGGAAACGGAATAAAAATTTAGGATCGGGAAATTTTTTTCGGGAAATTTTTCGGGTCGGAAATTCGGGAAATTCCCGAATACTCTCCCCTACTATTGAGGTATCATTGAAAATTGTTTGATGGTTATATCAAACAAATGTATTGAATCTATCATTTTTGAGAATTAAGATACCATCCAATCAATTTATTTTATATGTGGTGTTTGCTCTTAATGTGCAGCTTACTTCTTATAAACTTGGCATCAAGTTATGAAGGTTGGTTTCTTTCCGGTGAGAGGTATGAGGAATGTCAAATTCAAGAGTGATTGAAGAGCAACTTAAGGAAAGCTAATGCACCGGATGTAATGCTTTGGATGGGGAGAACCTCTCTTGAGATTTCTTAGATTCATTTTTGTGCACCTTGTAGTTGGTGTAGTTTATCAAACCTTTGAAATTAGATGTGTATTTCTCAAAATTTGGATTGATACTTTGTGTACTTGAAACTTGAAAATGAAATATCTGGAACTTCTTTAATTCTTTATAAGGTTTTAGTTTTTACATTGAAATCATAACAAATATAACATTTGAAGACATTTCCCATTATAAGCAACAAATATTACCAGTGTCATTTAAATTTATAATCTAATTTGACTCATACCTTACGTGACACGACTGTTTTATGTTGCATAGTGTCGGTAATAATATGCGACTAACATGTTTCGTATGAGTCGCGTAAGTGGCTCATGACGTATCTTATGCGACTTACCTTATGCGACACGATATAGGTCACATAAGGGGTAATATGACTAAATTAGGAGTTATGTGACTATTTAGGTATTGTCACGTAAATGGTTTTCTGGCGTAGTGACTAAGGTGATGAATTTTACACTATAAATCAAATCAACAGAAAACACGTGTGTCTTGTAAATTTGTGTTTTTTGACATGTAAAGCATAGAGAGATGATCATGAAGTCATCGTTAGCCGGGCAACCTTAAGAATTTAATGGACTAGAGCAAAATATATAATTTGGTATCGTTGTATGACTAAAATATGTCATTATATGCAGTCTTTGCACTCTTGTATATTGTTTCAAATTGGGCATTTATTCTTTATAAAATCCTCACAGAAAATTGGGGCTAAATCCTAGGCTTTACTAACATTATGGTTGTACCGGGCTCAGTTGAAAGGATGTAGATTGGGTTAATTGCAGTAAACCACCATTATAATTTTTTTTCCGAAACGAGTATATTATAACATCGCCGTTAACAGAAAACCACCAATTTAACTGTTCCATTAGAAATTGTAAAACACGCGCCATACGACGCGTGGGTATATAACTTTAATTCAGACAATTTCAAAAAACCACCATTATAATGTCTTGTTTTGCAGAAAACCACCATTATAATGTCTTGTTTTGCAAAAAACCACTATTTTAACAAATAATCACAAATGACTGTGGCTATGATTGTGGCTATCTTTGATTAGTAAAGCAATACACGTTTATTAATTTATAATCCATACTAAACACGAAACCTAATGGAAGTATATTTGCAGTTGCGGGTGTGGTGTGAAGCTGTATATTTTAGCTCAGAGTCGATCTTTAAGATCAATATAGAAAAACAATTAGAGTTTAAAAGTAGTGATATAATAAATCATATTTCGTAAGATAAAATGAGAAAGTTATTTACATTTAACTTCCATCGAGTTTAAAAGAATTTAACCGTGCAGTCGATAATCATTAAACATTGATAATAAACTCTCAAACAAGAGTTTCTTTTTGTATTTCTTACATTATTTTCTTCATTGACTTCCATCGAGATTAAATTAAAGTACTATGTAGCTAGTAGATACTTATCAACGAGTAAAATTATCATATGAGCCTCTGATCTGGCATGAACAGTGCAGGTGGTAGTATTCTGATAATAAGTTATTAAAATGGTGGTTTTTCGTAAAACTGAGAATATAATAGTGGTTTTCGGTAATATTTTATTGCCACGTGTACACGCACTTAACGGAAGTTTTAACGGAATAGTTAAATTGGTGGTTTTCTGTTAACGGCGATGTTATAATATACTCGTTTCGAAATTTTTTTTATAATGGTGGTTTACTGCAAAACACCATATTATAATGGTGGTTTACTGCAATTAACCCATGTAGATTTGTTTCATCGCTACTAATTGTCGAGAGTATCAAAAGCAAGTTTGTTTTGACGTTTTCTACTATAATTCTACGTAGATTTGTCTAAAATCTTTATCAAAACTATGTAGTGTTGGTTCGCAGCAAATAACTTTCGCTGCACTGAATCTGAATCTAAATAAAAACACACAAAAAATATACTTTCATTTGCGACTCATGCTTTTCTTGAGGCTTTAGATTGCATCAAAAAATTAAAAAACCCACATATTTTTTTATAATTCGTTGACATTCGATTTAATAAAATGAAATATATTTTTTCAACAAATTTAATTTTGATTGTTTTTTATGAGTATTTGATTTATTATAAAATACTTATTTATAGGTATGAAAAATTAGTTAACTTTTTTGAATTCAATTAACAAATATTTAGGTTGAGCAATTAAATAAACGCTTTAAACTGGATATAAGATGCTTGTATATAATCGAAGGGTATTAATATTATATGTTTCGAATTCATACTAAGATTAATTGTAGAAAATCACTATCATAATATCCTATTTTACAGAAAACCATCAGTGTACAACAAATTATGAAACGATGCTTTTATAATAGCTTCGTTATAAAAAACCAGCACTGTCACTGTACCGTTTGTCATAAAGTGAGTGCTAGTTGTTTATTAAATGTTATTTTATAAATTAAATCACTTAGTTTTATTTCAGATGAATTGTAGAAACTCACTGTTGTAAAATCTATTTTGCAGAAAATCACCATTTTAATAACTAATTAAAAATGGCTATCAATTGCCCTATTCGTACTTGATCATAAGCTCTAGTGATAATTTTACTCATTATTAAACGTTTATTAGCTACATGATGCTTCAATTTAATTCTGAATGATGTCAATACAATACAACAATAATGGCAAAATAAAACTCATATACAAGATCTTATTATCGTTGCACAATTTCTATTGGTTACCCAGTTCGGAATCACTGTAAGTTTTGCAATTACTACAATCATTGTAAATATCAAAACTATGTCCATCACAATGCCACAAATTCAATACTAATAATTCAATTAACCAACCTAACATGCATATGATTAAATGAGAGTGGAGGAGATCCTTAAAAGAATTAATATACGATTTTGAGGTTTAAAATCAAAATTAATAAGGATAATTTTATACAATTTAGTTTTATTTTACAAAAAATCCTACTTATTTCAAAATTTTAAAAAACAATGGGAACCGTCAAAGATGACGTAATTGTGTTGTTTGCTTGAACTTTGCAAACCACGGAAGAACTACTCGATCGTTTTGCTAAATTAGGATTTTGCAACCTACACATCAAGTAATGTCAAATGATGACATTAATGCTTGCAGCCATGGAAATTGTATAGAGAGTAAATTTCTTCATGCATCCTCCTTCCAGACATCAGTGTTTATTTAAATTTTATATTAGCTTATTATATTCAAATTAACTATTTAAAAAGTATTTCAAATTCTGAAAATATGTAATTATTATTGAAGGATGTTCCGCATTACATAAACTTGTAGTGTTAATGGGTTACTATAATCTTGGCCTGAAAATTATCGTGTGGTAAAAATATTTTTAATATACTGGAATTGTTCCCTCTTATAATGGTTTAAGTTTGTTGGGAAATTCGGGCGTATTTACCCAACTCAAAGTAGTCAATATCCACTAATGTTGTGGATAAGATTTAAAACTAACTCGACAAACAACGCTATTGAAAATACAATAACTGAAAGGAAAACTAAAGCAGAAAATGAAGAATACAAAAATTTAACGAGGTTCGGTAAATATTATCTACTCCTCAGACGCCGTTGCAAACTCTTCACTAAAGCCTCCAAAAGGAAGAAGAGTAGAAAGGTTTGGGATGCTTTCAAATGAGAAAGGAGTAGAACGAAATGAGAAAGGAACAGAACGAGATAAGAAAGGATCTAATTGAGACGCAGAAACAGCTTCCGCATGTAAACCGCCGCTGTGGTTGAGCTTCAAAAAGATACAGGAAAGCTCCCTTCTCAAACGATTCCGAACCCGAAGAATAGTGTCAATTCTATAAGCGTGAGAAGTGGAAAAGAGTTGGAAGAGGGCTCACAAGAAGAAATTTCGGACCAACTCTCAGCACCTACTGCGGACCTTGAAGTGATTTTATCCGCGGACATTTCATCAATTTTGGGTAATTCAGAAGGGACAGCAGTAGTTGGTTCAAGTTCTGCAGATCAGCATCCAGCACGTACGGCGGACGCTAAATAGAATATATCCGCGGACGGTACACAAGTTTCTACATATTCCATAAGGTCCGCGGCCGTAAATGATGAAGGGAAAGCAGACGGCGGGCGTGGAAGGGGTTTTACCCGCGTAGGCTACTTTAGTTTATGGATATTACACACGGTCCGCGAAATTAATGAATGATGGGTCCGTGGTTAGTGTTGAACCAGATTCCAAAATACATATTTCTGACCCTTTTTGTTTAATTCCTTTTCAGATCCCAGAAGCTAGGAAAAGGAAGGACTTGAAAAGTCAAGGAGACCCAGGATCGTTTACAATTACATGTGAAATAGGTAACACTAGTATCAATGATTGTTTACTTGACTTGGGGCCTGCCGTGAATTTGATGCCTCTTTCAATTATTCTTCATTGAATCCCTCACCTTTGAAACCACCAAGACTAAATTTAGTTCTAGAAGATAAGTCACTGACAAAATCCCTAGGTATGTTGGAGAATGTGTTGATCCAGGTTGGTGGACATCAGGTGATCACATGTATGTTTCACATAATAGATCTGCAGAGTATGGATGAAGATGATCCTCCTGCCCTACTTCTAGGACGACCATTCCTCAAACAAACTCGAGCACTAGTTGATGTCTGTAGAGGCCTATTGTCATTGGAAATAGAGGAAACTGTCACGCAGTTCAATTCAAAGGGTGACATTCTAGACCAGAAAAAGAAAAACCACTTGATCCCCCAAAAGCAAATGTTGGAGTCTTTGATGCCAGTACAAGCGGACAAAGGATCTTAGATATGATCAATGTGAAGACAAAACCACTGGATCATAGAGGTATGGATAAACTGAATTACAATAAGACTATAAGAGTGATCGGTGTTTTGCAGGTAACACAAGGAATATCAAGGTTGATCCTCCGGATCAAACGAGAACACCGCAGATTAATTGGTTAGGTGAAGAGAAGTCGAACAATAGAGCTGGAAAACAAGGTAAGTGCATTAATAAATCAATTTCCACTAAAAATAACGTTGACATGCTGAACAGGAAATTTGATTTAATGCACCCCTGGGCACCCAACAATTGATAATCACAGGTATCGTCGAGCCAGCGATGTTAACATAGTGCGCTTATCGGGAGGCAACCCGAGTATATCTAGTCAGATTTTTATTCTAGTCATGTTTTTTGTTTTATTTTTCTCTTGATGTTATACAGTGACCAGTGCACGTCTAGTGCATGTCTTCTGATTTCCAGGAGCAGTGCAAATTCTAATGCAAAACTACTCAGCAAGAAACGCGGACGTCACAGGGGTTTACACCGCGGACGTTATACAATTACGGAATATTAAGAAGGGTCCGCGGATAGGAAAGCGCATAAGAGTCCGCAGAATATCGAGCCCGAAACAGAGCCCAGCCCAACATCGTTTTCCGCGGACGCTTCACGATTTCATTACGCGGATGTTACGTACTACCTGATATTATTTAGGGTACGCGGGTTTTAAATTCTTCAGGGTTTGCGGTATACATGATTTTGCAGCGTATCAGTAAGTCCGTATTGAGACATTCATGATTTTGCAGCGTATCAGTAAGTTCGTCTTGAGACATTCATCATCCGCATCCTGTGAAAGCAGGGGCGGATCTATATTGAAGGGGGCGGGGCCCAGGCCTCCAATAAAATTTTTCGGGTCAATTACAATATAAATATAATTTTTATAATATTTAATTTGTACACATAAAATGTTATTAATATTTTTATTTTAAAGTAGATAAACTTAGTTTTAGAATAGAGTTATTTTTTTATTAGATTTCATACAGTTTCGACATTAAAAAGTTTATTATTTTTTGTAGTCACTTGTGAAGGTAGACAACACTTTTAAAAGATTAATGCTTATGAAAATATATTTTAGGAGTAGAAGAATTTTTTTACAAATGAACATAATCATAATCGCTAAATTTTATTTGTCTAAGTATTGTTATTGATAGGTTATCAATCTCAGATCTCAATCAAAGATAATTTTGCTACTCATTTTTATAATAATTGAAAATAAGTAATGATTTCTAATGTTAGATTAGTCAAAGCCAGCAGCTAATATGATCTCTTATCTTCTCCAAAAATTAATATTCATCTTAGACTTAACCCACTACAAAAACAGTCTATATTAAAAAAGATTTGATATTTTTCTTTATAAAATGTTTATATTACTGATATATTAACTACTCCCTCCGTCCCATTATGAGTGTCCCATTTCTTTTTTGGATGGCCCAAAATGATCTTCCCATTTCCTAAAATAGAAACTTTGTTACCTCTACATTTACACACTCTTTCATACTTCTTATCTCACTCATTCTCTTTCATACTTTTTATCTCACATTTTTTAATTTTCTTAAAAACCGTGAAAGTTCTCAAATGGGACACTCAAAATGGGACGGAGGGAGTATGTTGAATATGATACATTATGCTTAATAACTAATAAAACATTAGATAAAAAATTTAATTATAATCAATGACAACATATTTATAAAAAAATTATTTGTAACCGATAAGTATATCGGGTCGTCTACGGAGCAAACTAAGCTTATGCACTAGTTGAGGATTAAATCTTTTTTTAGCTACCTAAAATTAGTATTGAGTTTGTTGTGTTTATGTAAGTTCAATTGATTTAACGGGTACTATAATAAGAGAATTCCAGGTCCAAGCTACTTGTTCAATGCATCCAATCTAAAGATCATTTGTAATCTATATTGCTTATGTTTTGCAGAATATCACTTATGTTGCAAGTCAAATACTAAATTTCAATCAGTATTAAACTCTTATCATTCATACAATTAGGCTTCACTCTTCCGATTTGTTTGCCTACTCAAATATTCTACCAATCAGCAACTTCCATTGTAATGACTAGATGAAATATTTGGACTAAGTTATAGATATTCGATCATCATAAACTCAAGCTACTTCCGTAGTCATAAGATTATAAATAAACTAATCCTGTTAACATTCCAAACACCTATCTTCCGATATGATGTAAAGTGGATAATCTAACTGAGGCATTTTGTCAAACACCTAGCATGCATACTTATCGAATACAGGAATAGTAACAAAACGAATAGCTATTCATTTCATATAACAATCATACCATGATCATGAGTTTTGTATACATTGAGCAAGATCACCTAGACCCCGGAATAGGGAGACTACTCACTGAACATACTGAATTGTTTCATTCACTTTAAACTGGAAATGTTTAATGTTTTGAAAACCAACAATATGATTCAATTATCCAACTAAAAGGAATACAGCCTTTTTGCCTTGAAGAGATCTTGAACTTTTTCCCTTTTTTCCTTTTCTCTTGTACTTCTCCGACCCAACAATTGATGTCTTTTCAAATTCAGAAAATCTGAATTTTTACCATTGATTTACTCGGGTCGGTTCGACGGGTCAAGTAGATCCAATAACTTAATTAGTTCTTCCTGCACTCAGGTTGGTTTGACGGGTCAAGTAGATCCAGTATAAATTGCACTTGTCCTCTTCATTATCTACTAGTATTTCAGTCTCGAGTCTTTTCCTTGAATGATCAATTTAGACCTGAAATGATACAAACACAAGTAAATAGCGAATGAAGTATCATATTTTACTTGATATTAGCTTAGCAATTGCACGTTTAATGAGTGATAAAATCCACTCATCAGTTGCCCCCCTGGATCCGCTACTGTGTGAAAGCTCCCTCGTACCGCCGAAACTCCAGCACCCCAGGTCATTACGCACTCTTTAGGTAAGTGGTTGTTGATTTTGAGTTGTTTGTGAAAGAAAAAAGGATTTGAGATTAGTGTTTTGTGGATTTGTTGAATCGCTGTTTGGGGCACGGATTGGGTTATCAACGGAGGATTTTAGTGTATCGTGGGCTTGATTGTGTGAAGTTGAGTTCGTTGTGGTTGAATTTGTGCGTGGATCAGAGGAAGTGCGCGGAAGAAGTCGGAAACGGGATCTGTGAATCATCCGCGAATGGTAAGGTATTAGTCCGCGGACGTGAAAGAGGGTTTTGAATATTTTTCAGGAAGAAGTCACTCGAGCTTGTGGCAAGTCTGCCATTCCCACTGTTTGAGGATAACAATAGGAAAGAATGCTAAGATCCAAAAGAACTTTATCCTGTGCTTCCAGACATGACGAGCTCCACATATTCTTGTACAGTCAAAAAGGATCGATTCCGTAAAAGATGAGATCAGTAAACGGCAATTAACTAATTGATTTACGAACTCCGATAATAAATCGAAAAGCACCTTGCTTTCTATCATATGTTTAATAGCATTTAATATAATACTCTTAGTCATCGGTGAATTACCAGGATTTATACTAATGAAATGATATGAAGGAAAATGAGTCTCATGCTTAGATTCCATAACTTTCCCCAAATGCTTAATTCTATCTAAGTTAGGATTGAATCCCTGAAAATCAGCTACATTGATTTTCCCTTTTAAAATATAAATTAGATGCGCAAATACCGTCTTTATCAATGGTTGCATCTCCTTAGGATATACAAAATCAACCTTAGGTTTTGGTGTCGCAGATGTAGCGGTATTATTCTCAAGATCTGAATTGGGTGTATCAATCTCATTGGATTCCTCTAAACTGCGCTCATCTACATAAACAGAAGAGTTGTGTTCTTTAACTGAAGAGTTGTGTTCTTTGATTAAGCACTCAGAAAATGCCCTAATTTGAGACTCCATTATATACGGATAATTAGTTCCATTTGTTTGGAATTCCCGTTCTAGTAAAGAAATGAATAGATTGATTTGTTTCATTGAACGTTTCATTGAACGTGTATAAAAATTGATTCCCTCCAGACAGATGGAGTTACGTAGCAGTTACTCTTTAAGAGAGTATTTTATGCCACTTATGCACTTGGTTGCATATTGAACAAGTGATAAAACAAAGAAGTAATGGAAGTTATTATCAGGAATCGTGAGTGATATTCCTATATATCTAAAATTGAATGCTATAATTGTGAGTTCTATTCTCAATAAGATCCTTGAAATGGTTCCACCTTTCATCATAGATTTGTTTCGAATCCATTGAGTTATTATTAGGACACCCACATACCCCCTCCACATACTTATGGTGCGTCTACTTTGAAGGAATGGAATGCATTTCGTGGGAATGGAATGGTGAATTTGGACATAGTTTCATTTTAGATTCATCCTTTCATTCCATTCCAAGTGATTCCATTCCGCCGAAGTGAACACACCATTAGAGTAATATAGTATTAATTCCTCTATTTTTTTCTCCCATCTCATTCTTTGTGCCTCAGTAGAATAACGTTCTGGTTGATTATCATTCAATAAATCATGAAAATGATTAGATTTTATATGTATAGTTGTATCCTTGTAATTATCAAGGGATTGGATTAAATTAATATAAATGTATTCATTTATTATTCGAATGGGATTCCCCATATTAATAAAGACTCCTGTATATATATCCGGAACTCTACTTACGTAAGGAAGAGTTGTTATAAAATTATCATGTACCGTATATATGGGTGCTCGTATTCTTATTAAGGCTTCACTTACCTTCATTACGATATATGCATCCTTCTGGTGAATAAAGTTAGCGCATGCTGCTGCTTGTGTCTTTCGCTTATCCCTTATAGTTGTTGGAACCTGTAATGTGACCCTTCTTCTCTTTTTGGTTACCTTTTCATAAACAACAATGTTCTCCATAGTGAAACACATGTAGTCCTGCTTCGTTGTAAAAAAGGGTATTCTATCTACGACATGTCTATCCATCTCTGAACAAAACCAGCTAATGATAGCAATCAACTTCATTAAATTATCGATATCAGGGTATTTGTCAGCGGATAAATTTGTTAAGGGTCCGCTGTTGACGCTGAACTTTTGATATTTTACCAGATTTCGGACCTAATTGTAGTTCTGATTGTGTGAATATTGTTCAGGGTCCGTGGCTTGATTGTGTGAACTTTTGTCTCTATAGAAACCTCAAGGACCTAATTGTAGTTCTGAAGAAATCAAATCCATCTCCTTCGTTCCAATCGATCGATCGGTTTCTAGGGTTTCGATTTCTCGTAAAGATTGTGTATTTCGACACGATGCCCTTGGTTTCGATCTCGTAATGATAATTGAATATTTTTGATCGCGACGAGAAGAAGATGAAGAGTTCTTGGAAGCAAAAAGAATTGATATTCTTGATTATGTATGCTGTTGCGTTTTACTTTGTTGTTATTCGACGTACTCTTCAGCTTTCCAGTGGTAGGATTTTCGAAAAAGTTGTGATTTTTCATTGCAAATGCATTTTCATAAACTGGTTTTAAATATCTGATAATGTGGATTGAGTTTTTGTTAATGTATATCGCAGATTACTATGAGAAACTCTATGGATTGCGTTATGGGTAGCTCTCGGGGCGATTTAATGCATACATGAAATTCTTTTACTCTGTTTTTGTTGGAATAAGGGAAACATGTAGGGTACATGTTGGACTTAAGAAAACATGGAGGACCAATGTTGGAATAGTAGGAACCTGCTCAAAGTAGGTTAGAGGGGAAGCTTGGGCAGTAAATTTATGAAGATATTCAAGAGATATTCAAGGTTTCCTAAAGGTTTCCTAAAGATATTGAAGGTTTCCTAAAGAAACCAAATCTTGATTATCTACTTTCGTAAACCAACCTTATAGGCCAACATTGTTTCCTAAGACTTGTATAAATACCCTACTTGTGTACTCTTGTTATTCAATACAATCAATACTCTTTTCTCAACTTTTCTTTGTTTACTTCCTTACTTGTCATTCTTCCACACTCTACAAACTTAATATACTCTGAATTCTTTCATGGTATCAGGAGCAAGATCCTAAACAACTTCCGCACATAAAAAAATCAAATTTTTTTTCCACAAACTCTCATCATGGATACTCGAGTTGTGGCAATACCAGTGGTCCTTAAGGGGCCTAATTATGTTCTATGGTCTAGAATGGCCAGAGTTACCTTGGGGAGTAAGGGGTTATGTTCTCATCTTGAGGGTGATAAGGCCCCCACAATTACTACCAAGGGAGATGATGGGAAACCTGTCACAAGATGTGATGAAGAGAAGTGGCTACAAGAGGACTTATTGGTGATGACCATACTACAAGCCTCTTTGGATGTGTCAATCCTTGAAGCCTACTCTTTTTGTGTGAATGCCAAAGCCCTGTGGGAGACACTTGAGAAGGTTTATGGCAACACAAGCAACTTGAGCCGTGTGTTTGAGGTCAAGAGGGCACTCAACACCCTAAGCCAAGATAATATGGAGTTCACAAAGCACTTTGGGAGGTTCAACACACTATGGGCAGAATTGGAGACATTGAGACCTCAGACTATTGATCCTGCAATCCTCAACAAAAGAAGGGAAGAAGATAAGGTGTTTGGGTTGCTGCAAACCCTAGATCACTCATACAAAGACCTTGTCAAACACATTCTAAGGGCAGACAAGCTCCCCTCCCTGGAAGAAGTGTGTGCACAAATTCAGAAGGAGCAAGGCTCCACTTATCTTTTTGAAGGGAAGAAGGAGTTAAGTGTGGCTCATAGAGTTGTGGATGAAAAGGCTAACCAGGTGGTTAACAAAGTTGATGAGAGGAAGAGTTTGATGTGTGATCACTGCAAAAAAAGAGGCCATTTAAAAGACAAGTGTTGGATTCTACACCCTCACTTGAAACCTGCCAAATTCAAGCAACCACAAGCCAATAAAGCTAATGAGGACTCAACCGGACCTAAGGAGGATCAATACTTGAAGAAATCAGACCTAGATGCTCTCCTCCATGCCTTTAAGGAGAGCATGGGTAAGTCCAATGGTATGTCTCTCTTTGCTTCTAATAAATCTGATTATTGTATAGTCGACTCTGGTGCTTCACATCATATGATTTCGAACTCCAAACTAATCAAAAACATTCAACCAACAAAAGGACATGTAGAAATTGCTAATGGTGACCGTGTGCCTATTAAAGGATTAGGTATTGTTAGATTGTTTAATAAGGACTCTAAAGCTTACTTCATGCCTGATTTTACATCTAACCTCTTATCTGTCAAAAGAATTGCTACTGATCTTAATTGTTGGGTGATGTTTGGTCCTAATGAGCTTCGATTTCAGGATATTAAGACCGGTGCTCTTCTAGGTGAAGGTGTTTCCAAAGAAGGCCTCTATTTCCTTGACAACTTAGCTAGTTCCTATGTTTCTTTGCATGATGAATCTTTTACTTTCAATTCAGAAGTATCTAATGCGAATAATGAAATTTGGCATGCTAGATTGGGGCATCCTCATCCGAGGGCATTAAACTTGTTGTTTCCTGATATTAAACTTAAACATGATGAATGTGAAGCATGTATATTAGGTAAACATCACAAATCAGTATTTCCAACTTCTAAAACATCATATGAAAACTGTTTTGACCTAGTACACTCGGATGTATGGACTGCCCCTTGCATATCTAGGGATAACCATAAGTACTTTGTTACATTCATAGATGAAAAGTCGAAATATACTTGGTTAACCCTATTACCTTCTAAGGATAGAGTACTAGATGCCTTCATTAATTTTCAGAATTATGTTACTAACCACTTCAATGCGAAGATCAAAACATTTAGAACAGATAATGGAGGAGAATACATGAGCAACGCATTCAAGCAACACCTAGCCAAGAATGGGATTGATCACCAAACGAGCTGCCCTTATACACCTCAACAGAATGGAGTGGCTGAAAGAAAGAATAGACATCTTATGGAGGTGGCACGGTCCATGATGTTTCACACTAATATGCCTAAGAGGTTTTGGGGGGATGCTGTTATGACAGCTTGCTACTTGATCAACAGAATTCCCACCAAAGTCCTCAATGACATATCTCCATATGAGGTACTAAACAAAACCAAACCTTCCATTAATCATCTAAAGGTTTTTGGGTGCCTTTGTTTTGTGTTAGTTCCAGGTGAGCTTCGAACTAAGCTGGATGAGAAAAGCACAATGGCTGTGTTCATTGGATATTCTGCCACCCAAAAAGGATACAAGTGCTATGATCCTGTTTCAAGAAAGGTCTTGGTATCCAGGGATGTGAAGTTCATGGAATCCAAAGCTTACTTTGACAAGGCAGGATGGGAGGAAGTGAAAGATATCTCAAACTCTCCATCAGACAAAGTTGCAGCCTTGAGAAGGATCATTGACAACTTCATCACCACACCTTCGGTCCCTAGCACATCTCCTTGTGTTCCCCATCCTGATCATGAGGGGGAATACAGGATGATGCACATGATGAATCTGATGAAGATTCAACCACAACTCCTCAAGAAGTTGACTCATCAAGTCATGATCAGGAAGAGAACCAGGAGAGTTCAGATTCTGTGAATGAAGAAGATGAAGATCAAACTCAGAATGATCAAGAGGAGAATGAAGAAGAAGCTGATCAAGGACAAACAACCTGCTGATCAAGAACCAGAATCAATTCAAGCTGAGCAGCCACAAACTCTAAGAAGAAGCACTAGGCTGAGGAAGTCTCCATCAAACTGGAAGAACACTTTATAATGGTACTGCTGTTGCTTATCCTATTCAGTCTGTTTGTTCTTTGGATGGGTTCCCAAAGGATCACCGAAGCTTCATCAGCAAGTTGGACGAAGGGGAAGTCCCTAAGACCTATGAAGAGGCCAAAGACCACAAGGAATGGATGGCTGCAATTCAAGAAGAGACCAAAGCCATGGAGAGGAATGGAACTTGGTATGAATCTGATCTTCCCAAAGGTAAGAAGGCCGTGACCAGCAGATGGGTATTCACCATCAAATACAAGAGTGATGGACAGATTGAGAGGTACAAGGCAAGGTTAGTGGCAAGAGGATTCACTCAAACATATGGGGAAGACTACCTTGACACTTTTGCACCTGTGGCCAAGCTCCATTCAGTTCGAGTCATCCTCTCAGTTGCTACAAACCTAGGATGGGATCTATGGCAGATGGATGTCAAGAATGCATTCCTACAAGGTGAGCTTGAAGAAGAAGTCTATATGCATCCTCCACCAGGGCTTGAAAGCACGGTCAAACCAGGTAAGGTTCTTAGGCTTAAGAAAGCTATCTATGGTCTAAAGCAATCACCAAGGGCATGGTACCACAAGCTGAGCACAACTCTCATCAAAAGAGGATTCAACAAATCTCAAGCTGATCATACACTCTTCACCCTCACTACGCCATCAGGTATAGTTGTGATCCTTGTGTATGTTGATGATATCATCATCACAGGAGATGACAAACAAGGTATACTCGAAACTAAAACTTTTCTCAATTCGGTTTTTGATATTAAAGACTTGGGTGAACTAAAGTACTTTCTTGGTATTGAGATGTGCAACTCGAAAGAGGGGTTATTCTTATCACAAAGGAAGTACACACTTGATCTTTTGTGTGAAGCAGGAAAGCTTGGAGTGAAACCAGCAAAGACTCCACTTGAGGAAGGATACAAAGTCATACGTGAGGGGGAGATTGATGAAAAGCCCTTTGAGGATGAAAAGCTATACAGAAGGATGGTTGGTAAGTTGATTTATTTAACTATCACAAGACCTGATATATGCTTTTCCGTGAATCAGGTTAGCCAGCATATGCAAACACCAAAGATGCACCATTGGCACATGGTAGAGAGGATCTTGAAGTACCTCAAAGGCACGGCTGGCCAAGGAATCTGGATGGGAAGGAATGGCAACACCGATGTGGTAGGTTATTGTGATGCAGATTGGGCAGGAGATAGGAATGATAGGAAATCAACCACAGGTTATTGCACCTTCATTGGAGGTAATCTCGTGACTTGGAGAAGCAAAAAACAGAAGGTGATCTCTTGTTCAAGCGCTGAGGCAGAGTATAGAGCCATGAGAAAGCTAACAAATGAGTTGATATGGATTAAAGCTCTCCTCAACGACCTAGGCATCAAGATCAACACACCCATCACTATGCATTGTGACAATCAGGCGGCCATCCATATTGCATCCAACTCAGTGTTTCATGAGAGAACAAAGCATACAGAAGTGGACTGCCACAAGGTGAGAGAGGCTGTAGAGCAAGGAGTGGTTCAGCTGAGCTACACAAAAAGTGAGCATCAACTAGCAGACATCTTCACAAAGGCTGCTAGTAGCAAGGTGTGTGAGTTCATCCATTCAAGGCTTGGACTCACAAGTATCATCCCTTAGACATAACCCTGGCCGAGGGTTCTTGTACTCTTTTTGTCCTATGTATGGTTTTATCCCATGTGATATTCCATACTTAGGTTTTTAATGAGGCAAGGGCTCTAGGGTCCAAGCTTGTCTAAATCCTTTAGTCAAGCTTGAGGGGGAGTGTTGGAATAAGGGAAACATGTAGGGTACATATTGGACTTAAGGAAACATGGAGGACCAATGTTGGAATAGTAGGAACCTGCTCAAAGTCGGTTAGAGGGGAAGCTTGGGCAGTAAATTTATGAATATATTCAAGAGATATTCAAGGTTTCCTAAAGGTTTCCTAAAGATATTGAAGGTTTCCTAAAGAAACCAAAGCCAACCTTAGATAGGCCAACATTGTTTCCTAAGACTTGTATAAATACCCTACTTGTGTACTCTTGTTATTCAATACAATCAATACTCTTTTCTCAACTTTTCTTTGTTTACTTCCTTACTTGTCATTCTTCCCACACTCTACAAACTTAATATACTCTGAATTCTTTCAGTTTTATCAAACTTTGTATGATTGCACTTGTTTTTGTTTATGTCGTGGGTGTTAATGTTAGTTTCTTATTAAGGATGCTTTAGATGCTCAGTGGAGGAACTTTCGGTCGAACTTACCCATTCTTACAGTTGTGTTTGGAAAATAAAACTTTTTCCTTTTTCTCTTCCTTCTCTCCTAGTCAACCTACGAGAGTTTCATTAGAAAACTTTTTCCTTGCTTGTGCCTTTTTCAAAAGGCATCAGCACTGCCTTGTTCATCTTGTTATGGAGAAAGGAACGAGTAGCAACCGCGCGAACGGTGAATCAATCGAGAGACATGTCGAGGTTCTCACAGAGAAGTTGAAAGGCGAACTGAGGGTGTCCGTGAAGGATACAACATGGGATTCAGCGGAAGAAGACTTCAGGTGGGCAGTGGCGATGAAGTTATCTACTGGAGGAACCATCAATATACAGGCATTCTCCGCTGTGCTGAAGAGAGTTTGGAGATTTACTACGGAGGTTACTTTCATAGGAGTAAGCAGCAACTTGGTGATAGCTAGCTTTGTCAATGAGCAGAGCATGCGGAGAGCTATGGATGGAGGACCCTGGTCTTTTCGGGGTGCAACCATCCTAACCCAGAGATGGGTCACAGGATGTCTACCTGAAGAACTTATTTTTGACAAACTGCAGCTTTGTGTTCAAATCCACCGTCTTCCGATCGAGCTAATGGCACATAACATAGCGAGTGACTTTGCGGAGCTTGCAGGTCGAGTGTGCCAGCACCTGACACAGGACTCCGACGTCATGCAGCGACGTTTTGCTCGCCTTAGGGTTGAGGTGGATATCAACAAACCCCTCTGCAGAGGGTGTTACTTAGAAAGGAGGAATGGGACCCCTATATGGCTGGCATTCAAATATGAACGGCTTCCGAAGCTATGCAACTGTGGGATTATCAGCCATGATGCAACCATCTGTTCTTTACACGTTGGTCGTCGAGGATATGGGAATGGAATTCGGGCAGAATCGCCAGAGATTGAGGAACCATGTTCTGATGATGACGAAGCAGAAGAAGTTGATGGAGCAACTGAGGAGGACGGGCCACCGGCCACCCTAGTCGCAGGAGGTGGTCTTGATACGATAACAGCTATGGAGACAAACTGGAGGCTGCCAGCAGAGGGGACAAGAAGTACAGACCAGCACAACATTCTGGAACATGTCAGAGCAGTGGGGGCACGCGGTACGGACCAGCACAACGTTCTGGAACTTGTCAGCGCAGAAACCTCCGCTCATGCAATACAGCAGCAACATGGCACGCCCGATAAGGGGAAAGCGATCGTTGGAGTCCAGTCGCAGCTGTGTCGTTTCAGGAATGATACTCCTACAGCTGGGGATGTTCCACATGGGCCGCGCTTGTTGCTGGACCAGGCCATAAGTTTCATAGGGCCAACCACTTTTACTCACACAAACACAAGTAAAGTGACGTCATCCCAGGAAATCAAGAAACCAAACATTGCACATGACTCACTCAGAGCCAAAAAGCAAAACCTAAAGCGGAAACCAACTGGAGCAAAACTACGGAGATTAGCGGATGCGACATGTAATGGAGCAGTCATGGATTGTAATGCAATCACTGGCGACATGGAGGAGGATGATGAAACTACCCTACACGACCTTGTATCGGCGGAGATCGCTCGGCGATCTCGCCGGAGACAATGATTCTGCTCAGTTGGAACTGCAGAGGTTTGGGGAGCGCCTCTGCAGTTCGGGCGGTTCGAGAGGTTATTAACTCAAGCCGTCCTCAGATCCTCGGTCTCATTGAGACAAAGTTACCGGCCCGTCGTTGGAATCGGCTGCGGGTTAAATTTGGATTTCTAAATTGTTTTGCTGTTGAGAGGGAAGGGTTGGCTGGCGGCCTAGCTATATTGTGGCATCAGGGGGTGAATTTAAGCATTCTGAATTATTCTAAAATGCATATTGACATGTTAGTTGAAACGGATAATCCCTTTCGATTAACCCTGTTTTATGGGAATCCGGAAGGAAGCCGGAGGAAAGAAAGCTGGTCTCTGCTAGAACATCTAAGAGGCATGAATGACAGACCCTGGATAGTGATGGGTGACTTCAATGAAGTATTCTATCTCGAGGAAGCGATAGGAGTTAGACCAAGGGATCGTGGCCGAATGCATCAGTTTAGAGAGGTGGCAGCCCGCTGCAGTTTAATGGATATGGGATTTACGGGCAGGCCATTCACTTTTTCAAACAAACCCTTTCGAAGCAAAGGCAAGGTTGGATAGGGTATTAGTATCAGAAGACTGGCGTATGCTATACCCCAACTCCTCAGTGCAACACCTCTCATTCACTAAATCGGACCACTGTCCATTGCAGATATCACTCGATAAGCTGACGCAGCCGCAACACCTTTGCCGTAAACGTTTTTGATTTGAAAGAATGTGGATGCGTCATGTTGATTACACTTCAAAAGTTGCTGACTTTTGGAATTGTGCAGTGGGGGACACTCCTAATGATTGCTCTTTGTCTAATGTCTTACAGGACTGCGCTAGGAGATTTCGCACCTGGAACTTAGACACTTTTGGAAATGTTCAGCGCAACTTGAAACATATCAAGGCTCAACTCGAGCAACTTCAGACAACTGCTCGCACGCCGGACATAGTGGAAAAAGAGAAAGAACTAAATACACAATTCGAAGAGTGGCTGACTAGGGAAGAATTGCTTTGGCAACAAAGGTCTCGGATTGATTGGCTTCGAGAGGGCGACCATAACACCAGATTCTTTCATTCCAGAGCATCGCATAGGAAGAAATTGAACAGAATTGAGGGATAGATGAATTCAGTCGGCGACATGATCATGGACGAGGTGGGCATTTTGGAGATTGCCAAGAGCTACTTTAGCAATATTTTCAAATCTCAAATTGGGTGCAGTAACATCAATTGGGATCACTCTCTCCGCTTCGTCCAAAGGAAAATTTCATCGGACACCAACAGCTTTCTCCTCTCTCCTGCCACAGCCGACGAGATTAAGATTGCAGTCTTTCAACTGGGTCCAAACAAAGCTCCGGGAATCGATGGCTTTCCTGCATTTTTCTTCCAGAAGCATTGGGGTATTGTTGGCCGAGTGGTATGCAAAGAAGCTTTGGAATTTTTATATGGAAACCAAATGCAAACTCAGCTCAACGCCACAGAAATTATTTTGATCCCTAAACGTAAAGACCCTGTCCGGATGGAGCAATTTCGGCCTATCAGCCTATGCAACGTGGGCATGAAAGTCATTACAAAGGTCCTTGCTAACAGACTCAAGTTAGTTCTTCCGGAGGTGATATCCATGAATCAAAGTGCTTTTGTTACTGGTCGTTTGATAACTGATAATATTTTGATCGCCCATGAAATCAGTCATTTTATTAAAACAAGGCGGGGGAAGCATGATGGATATATATCACTGAAGCTTGATATGAGCAAAGCCTTTGATCGAGTTGCATGGCCTTTTCTGGAAAATATGATGAGACGCTTGGGGTTTGATTGTAGCTGGGTAACCAAGGTCCTTATGTGTGTCCGTTCGGTTAAGTACAGAATTAGGGTGAATAATAACCATACGGATTTCTTCTCACCAGCAAGAGGCATCCGCCAGGGGGACCCCTTGTCACCATACTTATTCATTATTGCATCGGAATGGCTCTCTACCGCCCTCAACTCTCTTATGGAACGAGGCACTATTCAAGGAATCCGAGTTAGCAACTCTGCCCCGGCTATCAACCATCTGCTTTTTGCAGATGATTGTCTTATCTTTCTCAAAGCGGACATATCTGAAGTTCAAGCTGTAAAGGACACTCTCAGGTTATATGAATCACTGTCTGGACAGACCATTAATTATGAAAAGTCTGAGCTTGTTTGTGGTCCTAATGTCAGTCAACACATCAAGGAGGAAAGCTGCCGCATTCTGGGTGTGTCAAGCGTGGAGAAGCACTCAAAATACTTGGGACTTCCTATGGATATTGGGCTAAATAAGAAACAGACTTTTGGAGTTCTGGAAGATAATGTGGCGAGGAGAGTGCATGACTGGAAAACAAAGCTGCTGTCCAGTGCGGGCAAGGAAGTGTTAATCAAGTTCATTAGACAGGCTGTCCCGGTATATGCAATGCAATGTTATAAACTTCCTGTTACGATATGCGACAGAATACAAAAGACTCTCCTTGGCTTTTGGTGGTCTTCCAAAGAAGGCTCTAATGCTATTCACTGGGTAGCTAAGTCAGTGTTGTGGAATGAGAAGAAGTTGGGTGGCATGGGCTTTAGGAATCTGAGTATGTTCAACGATGCGCTGTTAATGAAGCAAGCTTGCCGCATCCTCACCAAACCAGAATCACTCTTGAGTCAAATCTTTAAAGCGCGATACTTCCCTCACTGTAACCTCCTCAATGCGGGCACTGGCAATCGTCCTTCTCATGTGTGGCGAGGACTCTCAAAGATCAAGCACTTATTAGTTGAAGGCTTAATATTTCGAACGACAGATAATGGTATTTCCTGGGGCTTGACAAGCTCAGGTGACTTCACAACCAAGTCTGCATACCTGCTGCTGCAATCCAAATCTCGAGCTGGATATTGTGAAGCATCAGACACGGCGGGACTTAATGGGTTTTGGAAATCTTTATGGAACCTGAAGCTTCCGGCTAAAATTAAGATGATGGCTTGGCGGCTTTACCACAATGCACTATCAGATGTTGTTAACCTTACCAAAAGAGGGTGTGTTATTTGTCCAAAGTGTGTCTTCTGTGGTTTCAGACTTGAATCACCCCTACATCTGTTTACCGGCTGCTGGAGAACTAAAGCCATTGCAGGGAACTTTGGAATGCCAGAGTCCATCTTCCGCCACGATCATCATTCGGCAGCGGACTGGCTGTTTATGTGCTTCAACACCTGTTCTAAAGCTGATTATCGAGCGCTTGTGTGTATTATTTGGACCGTCTGGGGCTGTCGGAACTCTCTCAGACATGGCGAGCCTGCCCTGAGTGTCGAAAAAGCATGCTGGAAAGTCTCCTCGATCATCTACCAATGCGATACTCAATTACGCCACTGCTACTGGCAGCATCAACGTACGGAGTCTTCCTCGGCAATTTTCTGTGATGGATCTTGGGTTCGATCAGGAGGCATGGGGTTCGCAGCCGTATGGATCTATCAGGGTGTTGTTCAATCAGTTAACTTTGGCTGGGGAACCTCGTCTTATTGCTCTAGAGATGCTGAGGGTACTGCGTTGTTGGCTGGAATGGAGATGGCAACCAAGCTGAACCTATCTGAGGTAACTTTCTACTCGGACTCTACAGAGGTAGTAATGGCAGCCACAATGGGATTCATGAGATATGATGGTAATGGAGACTGGCTTCTCGACTGCATGAAAGGATTCAGAGATCATCCAGGATGGCGTATTGAACATATTGGCAGGGAGAGCAACTTGTTAGCAGACAAGCTTGCTGTCCACGCAAGATCCACTAAGCTTTCGTGGTCCTCAGTGATCTCAATACCTCTTTCCATTTCCAAGTTTCTTTGATGTTTTGGTGCTTTATCCCTTTTCTGTTTCCGTCTTGATAACGGTTATTGACAATCAAAAAAAAAAGTTAGAGGAATGTGTCTTGTTTGGCTTGTGATTTCGCTGACTTACTTAATTTATTTGCACGGAGCTTGGTCTGTTTAGTCTGCTTTTCTTTAATTTTTACTCCCCAAACCTTGTGGGGTTGATCACAATTGTTTGTCCTATGTTGCAGCATTATTTTCATTCTATCGATTGCTTTTCTGAACTACCTCTTAGTTAAGGTAAGTTTTGTCATTTATTAGGTGAATATTAAGATTGCTAGGACTTTTTATAACTCATTTAAAATTGATAAGAACTATAATCAAGCGTTTATATTTTGATTCTCACTACGCCAGAAATACACTTAAGTGACACATAAAAAATAGTCGCATAAGACCTAAGTTAGTCGCATTAATTCTTATGCGACGCAATTGGTGTCGCATAAGGTAAGTCGCATAAGGCGTGTCGCAAGCCAGTTAAGCGACTAACTTATAATATGTTAGTCCCTTAAGGTAAACACATTTTGCGACATAACATAGTGTTGTCACATAAAGTTCTTGTCACATTATGCTTAACTTTTAGTGACACATGTAAGATTTGTTGCATAACATTATGAAATCACAAACGTTTGTCGCAAGAGATCATTTATGTGACACATATAAGTCGCTTTAATACATAGAATCTTACAAACCAAATTGAACAAATTGAAAACAGAAATGATAGAAACAACATTCATTAAAACCTGCGTCGGTTCAGTTTCATACAAATAAAACAAACACAGATGCTGAAGTTTCACATAGCACCAATACAAATGGTGCAACAAAAGGCGGAATCATTTCATCGCCATATACAAAAGGAAGGAACTCGAAACCTTAAACCAAACTTGCCCCATCCGAAGCGTTGCTTCCACCAAATGAGCCTCCCCCTTCGTTTAGAAATCTGAACATGGGAAAAACTCAGCTTATAAGGTCATAACAAGGTAATCGAAGGTATATCAATCAACTTTGATAGAAAGAAATTCCGGTTTTACGGAAAGTGACTTCTCATTAACTACTACCAATTCCAATGCATATGAATAAATGAAAAGAGGAACCTGCAAAGCCACCGTATTCAACAACATCCCACGGCCACAACCGACATCAAGCGCAAGCTTAACACTCGACCAATCACTAACCAAGTTAACCATCCTTTGAGCCATATCCCAATGCAACGAAACAGAAGAGTAAAATATATTCCCAGCTGCAAAAAACAAGCATATAGACGACAAGGTCGTAACACAACCAGTGAATCCAGCAGCAAAGCGAGCACCACCGTCCGACAAAAGTATCCACTGGAAGAAACAGCAGACAGAATCAAAGTACACTAAAAACAACACTGATAGACACGAAAAAATTGCGGCTTGGAGCATGAGAAACATGAGTGTTTGCAACTCATCCATTCCGTAAATTGCGTAGATCTGTCCCCAGTCTCGCACTGCCGCCTTCCCATTCTTTGCACAGTTTGTCACTAGATTTTAGTAGTCGGAATCGGTGCCTTTACGGATGGATCTGGTCGCTGAAAAGTTAGTGTGTAGGGATGCTAAATGATTTCCTTCTCATTTGCAAAGTTAACCGAAAGTTTCAGATTTTGCCTAAAAATTTCGGAAGTCAAATGAAATTTTCAAATCCCGCTTGAAATTTTCAAGTCTTATGTGACTAACTCACTCAATGTTAGTCGCAAATAATAAGCAGTTTTTTACAATATATTCCACATGTTGTAATCTCCATGTTACTTAAGAACATTTACAAATACGTAGAGAACATGATAAATGCTTAAATTCTTACAACTCACATTAACACATATAATTAACATAAAAGTCTAGAATAAATTGTTTAGAAAAACTTAAATTCATCGATTCTTTTTTTCTTTAAACTTAAATAATCAAATGATTCAATTTCCAATAAGGGTTTATCTTAAAATTATTCATCGTCTTCACATTGTTATTTGAATGACTTCTCTTCTTCATATGGTTCTTCATATGGTTTTTTATCTTCATTTGATCTCCCTTGCCTTGAGTATTCACGCTGCATTCCGTACATTGAAGTATAATCTTGTATCATACCATATCCATTCAAATGCATGCACAATTAGTTCAAAATGTTACTTCACACTTATATTTACATAAAAAACAAAAATGAATTTGTACAAATATACACACATATATATATATATATATATATAACCATAAAGACTATAAACCATATAAACGAATTTGTACAAATTTATAAGTTTCCAAACACATATAAATCATAAAGACTACAGGAATATACAAACAAAAATCATTTACAAACTAATTATGCAACTTATTGATCCACACCTTTTAACATAATATCAAATATTTGATTCAAAGTTACTCTTGCATTGCCCAAACATACCATATTCATTCAAATGCGCATACATTTGATTGAAAGTTACTCTTGCATTGCCCAAAGGACAATGCTTGCAAGGGCATAAATGAGTTTCCTCCTTCGAGTTGATTCTCACGTATTCTATAAAACCCCTCCAAATAACTTGTCTCCCATCTTCCCAATTACATCCAACTCTTATCCATTATTACTCTCTATAAAGATGCAACAAATACATTTAGAAAATATGGTGGAGAGCTTCCAATTGAAGATTGGTTCTAAGATAGCGTAGTTATTATGAACTTCAACTTATGCGACTTACATATATCAATGTCCGTCGCTTAAGACAAAAAGTTGTTGAACCAATTTAATTGTGTCTGAAACGGATCGTACAAAAGTAATAACTTCGTCAGCGTTTCGAAAGTTTGCGTATGTGGCAATTTGAAAATAGACTTAAGCGACAAACTATGGGCTGTCACTTAGATATTTGTCGCGTTAGATCTCTTAAGCGACACACTTATGCTTGTCGCATATCGTCAGTCACATAAGATACCTTAAGCGACTGGCTATGTATGTCAGTCAGGAAAGATAACTTATGCGACAAATGCTTATGTGACTTCATCAACATAAGTCCCCTAAGCCATATTCTGGCGAAGTGTCTTTTGATATTACTAGAATTGTCTTTCTGCAGATTAGTGCACGAACCAAATACTTCTCATTTCTGATTTGGGTTCTCAACATATCATTTCTCATATGTAATCGAGTCTTTGAAGGATATGCATTCTCTGAAATAGGGTAAGGTTTCCATGATCCTACGTTTTAGTTTTCACATGAATTTGCAGTACTTCATCAGCTGTTTGCCTACTGTCCTCCATTTTACCTCGGTTGTGCTTTTGACGATTCTAGGCAGCCTTGGGCTTATCTGGATCATTATTGGGGTACATTCAGGTGGCAAATATGCTTCAACTTCGGTATTCCCCTTATCTTTCTTTTGTTTTGCTTGGAAAAGGGGCTGCTTTGTTATTTATGAGTTGGCTGACGATGTATACATTTTTAGTAGTCCCTAAATTTGTGGCTTCACCTTCATATCGTCAGTTGTGTTGCGGATGATAAGTTATGGATATGATTATCACTGGGCACACAAAGATTCACCTAAATTTGATCTTGAGGTACCTCGCTAACATTTATCCAATCAGTGGTGTTTTAATAGAATATCATTTTTAGCAGCTTTTACTAGTGAAGCCATATACATTCAATTCTTTGAGACACTTGGATTTTTGGAATGCATCTACATCGTATATGTCATATGTGATGATGAATTAGCAATAAAATAAAATAGGTGATTGGTTTCATTTTTGGTTGTTAGGTATCCTTGTGCTAGTAAGATTCCGCCCTTAGCAACATAAGTGATATTTGTTTTTAATGATAATTACAGAAGCACGCCCAACTTTGTCATACATGTAAATCTGGCCACAAAGATTCACCTAAATTTGATCTTGAGGTACCTCGCTAACATTTATCCAATCAGTGGTGTTTTAATAGAATATCATTTTTAGCAGCTTTTACTAGTGAAGCCATATACATTCAATTCTTTGAGACACTTGGATTTTTGGAATGCATCTACATCGTATATGTCATATGTGATGATGAATTAGCAATAAAATAAAATAGGTGATTGGTTTCATTTTTGGTTGTTAGGTATCCTTGTGCTAGTAAGATTCCGCCCTTAGCAACATAAGTGATATTTGTTTTTAATGATAATTACAGAAGCACGCCCAACTTTGTCATACATGTAAATCTGGCCATATGTGCTACGTCTCTCTACAGGTAAGTTCCTCTTGTATCTGCTTTATGAGCATCTTAAACAGTTACTCAAATTGAATATTCAATAAGATTATAGGCCTACTCTTCATCTGCATCATCACAAGGGAGAAGCGTCCCCGAAGAGAGTTACTCCTTGTTCACATACCTTTCTTACTTGGTATTTGCTCCTCTGTATCTGGCTGGACTTATCATTAGCTTCAACGCGTTTGCTTCTCAGGTATTTAACTATCCTTCATTACTTTCATAATTTTCTTAATGAACGAGCTCTTTCATATATCACAAGCTTTTGCATTGTGAATCCTTTTTAAATAATCATATTGTTAGTAAGTAGAGTTGCTGGCGCGTCAGATACTCAGCCCGTACAATAGAGTGATCTTCTAGCCAAGGCTCCATATGTAACGCACGCAGGAAGTGCGTTATCAAACCTCCACATAGCAGTGGGCACTTCATGCTCTCCGCTTCCCAATAGCTGGTGAGCAGGCGCATGTAGCGCACCTTCTTCCCGTAATATTTACCCTTGAGGATCTCCATGTCTAGTAGCCCCGGGCGCTGTGATCCATTGTAGCGCCCGATGATCGAATGCGAAATCAGCCTCTGAAGATAGAACATCTTTGGATCCAATAATTCCGTTCCGAGGCTTCTCCCTCCAGCATACGGCTTGCTGCCGTCAGTCCAGTCATCCCAGGCTTCCTGGTCCGTGTGCTCATCGACTTCTGCGCCAAGCATGCACGCCAGTCCCATGACTGTGCCAAACTGTGATGGCGCGGCTTCGTAGTACACGCCCCTGTGGCGGTACCTGATCCGATCAGCTAGTCCTTCGTACGACGCGAGGAACTCCAGTGTATCCTCCACATCAGTATCCGAGGATAGCTCCATAAACGATCCCCATCCAGTAGCGGTGAAAGCCGCATGCACTTTTCCTAGAGCCCCATCTCGCGGAGGAACTCTTCATCCACAAAAACTGTAGGCAGAATCTCACACCTACTGTACATCCTATGCTTGATTTCAAAATCCAACTTTTCGGACTGGTCCACACAAATCGACATTGTACGCAGCAAAGAAACACACCAAAAATATCAAACTGGCGCGCGTGTCCTGTCACGCGCGAGTACTATGCAGATCTGGATCTCAAACTTCTACTGCAAATTGAACCACTAAAACTATTCCAAATCAGCTGAAATTTTGACAGTAGAATACCTGCACTGAGATCTATATTCTGACCAAAAATCACGAAAATCTGGGTCGGGCGCGGTGGCGGTGCGGCGGCAGTGGCGGCGGTCGGTGGTGGCTTGGTGGCTTTGGGTTTTTGTGTTAGAGAGATAAGTTGAAAATGAAAAGTGACACAAAATGAACCCCACATCACATATTTATAGTACAAAAAGCCCACATGCATGCATGGCCCAAAACTAACTTGGGCCCAAGACTAAAACTAAACCTAAAACTAAAACTAAAACTAAACACACACAAAACAAATGAAAATAATCTAAGTTAAGTTTGTCGGAGTACCTTCCGACGAGTGCTTTGTTTAACGTCGTTAGCTCGACGCAAATGTGCACTCATAGCGCACGGTTTACCTCCCCCACACTTGAACATTTGCCTCCTTCCGTGTTATCATCTTTTCTGCATGGCAAAAATTCAAGTGAGTGTTTAGTAGATAAAGTAATTAATATGATCGGAGGGTAAAGAGATAGAAAACGCGAAGTCTCGCGTTACTCTGTGATGCGCCAGACTGTGCGCATGTTAGCTCTTGCGCGTCCTGAGTCGCGCAGCCCTATTCTGCATGATCATCCTGCGCACCATATCTGCGTTCCGATGCTGTTCCCAAGTATCGTGTTGCTCTCGGCTTCGCTCTCTGCTCTCTTATCAGGTGGCTTACTCTTTATGTTGTTCTGGCGCGCCAAAGGCAGGTCTTCTGACTGGCGCGCATCATCTCAGAATGCTTGGTATGGTGCCTTTCTTACCCATCCGATCATTTACTAATGGTTCCTCGAATAACCTTGTTCTGTTGATGACATCTAATCTGAGTATGTGCTTCTTATCTTGTAGTGTCACCATACCTTTACCGACATCTATGCACACTTGCGCAGTTCTCATGAATGGTCGGCCAAGCAACACAGTTTCTTGCTTCCGTATTCGGCTTGTTCATGTCAACTACATAGAAATCTGCTAGGAACTTGAGTTTGCCGACATGAGTCAAGACATCTACTATCTTCCCCTTTGCTTCGGTCCGTGAGTTGTCCGCAAGTAGTAATGCAATGTCCGTTGGCTCTAGAGGTCCCATTGACGATGCTGAATATAGCGAATATGGCAGCAAGTTAACGATGCTCCTAAGTCTAACATGCACTCGCTAACCAGGGTGTCTCCAATAAAGCACGGAATGGTAAAAGTTCCCGGATCAGCAAGTTTCTCTGGTAAATCTGGAGCTAAACATAACTTCAAGCTTGCTTGGAGATCATTCAGCATGATACCTTCCTTCTTCTGGCGCATCAGAGTGGTGCTTGTGAAAACTGGTGCTACAATCAATTCTTACTCTGTTCTTCTGCGCCAGCTGACGCGTGTATCAACTGGCGCGCTAGTATGTCTGGTTGTGGCGCGTCCATCTGAACCATGTTGATACTCTTTCGGGTTCTGATGACCTGAGAGGGCAGATTACCATCACTAGCCTTCAGTTCATTCACAGTGGTGGCGATCTGGTGAGCTGGTTCTCTATTAGTTTAAACCTTTTATCATTCTGCTCTTCATTCCTTCGCACTGTCTCAGCCAACTGACTAACTATTTCCTCTAATGACTTCTTGGGTGGTTGAGTATTCTGCGTTTGTCCTTCAGTGCGTCTGTGTGGTGGGTTGTAGGAAGTCACTGGTGCGTAAGGTCGCGCGCCAGTGGGTGCATTAGGTTGCGCGCGCCAGTCAGCGCGCGGTCTTTAAATTCTGCTCATTCTTCCAACTAAACCCATTCTCAGCCAATCCAAATCTAGGCTGTCCTTGCCTAGCCTGTCCATTATTCCATCCTCCTACTGCATTAACATCTGCGTGTTCTTCGAATAGGGAGGGGCATGCGTCTGTCAGATGGTCTGTGGCGTGACAGAATTCGCAGGGTCTTGTATCGGCGCTCTGTTTCATCATCAGTTTCTGCATCATATCCTTTCAGTTCTTTGATCTCTCCGGTTACGTCTACTTGATGCAGTGATCTGGTGCGGTTGTTCTCTAGAGACACTTGATATCTGACTTGGTCCGCAGTGTCTTCTATCAGCTTCCAAACATCCTCTGGGTACATATTCCTCACGTTGCCTCCTGCGCAAGCATTCAACAACCTGAGTTCCATCTCAGTTAATCCGTTGAGGAAGTTCTCGATCAGCACATGTTGCGGGAGTCCGTGGTTGTAGCAGTTCGCTTCAAGTTCCCTGAACCGCTCGTAATACTCTGATAGTGACTCTCCATGCAACTGTTTCGGCAGCTAGCTCTCTACGTAGTAGTGATACCTTGGCCGCGGGATAGAATTTCTAGAACCGTTCTTGTAACTCGGGCCATGTCCTTATTGACCCGGAGCTAGCCCCATCAACCATTGTCGAGCTGAATCACAAAGAGAGAATGGGAAAGCTCTAACTTCAGCAATCTGGGTCCTCGTTCCCATTCCTCATGTTTCGCAGATGGCCGCGAACTCTCGTACGTGCTTACTGGGTTTTCACTGGCCATACCATGGAATTTGGTATGTAGTGAACAAGTTGAGTCCGCAGCTCGAAATGTCCATCAGGAGGTAGCACGATGCACCAGGTTGATTAACGCTTGAGGAGCCGACATCTCTTTAATAGTGCATCGCGCCACAGGTTGAGCAGGTACGCGCGCGACAGGTGGTGGCGCGCGTACATCCATGTTGTCATTTAGCTGATTGTCGTTTCTGGGTAATTCAACGTCCATTCTGAACTCTAAGTCTCTGCGTACTTCTCTTCTGATTGCTTCGAGTTCAGCTGGGTGTAGGCGAGCAAAGATGTTCTCGGCGTTGCGCACTGGCGCGTCTGGAGTCTCTCTTCTTCTGCCGATTACACTGTTCTCACCAAAATCTTCCATGCAAAACAAAAACAACAGCTAAATTAAACGTAACTTAATTTTTTTGGATTTTATTTAAGAAAAACGAAAAGTAAACAAAAGAAAAAGGAAAAGAAAACTTCTCTAGCCGCTCCCCGGCAACGGCGCCAAAATTTGACGAGCACGTCGTTGAGTGCTGCAAATTTATCCCGACTCTCCTACTAGTATAGTATTGGCAAGCTGGGGTCGAATCCACAGGGAACGGTGAGAAATCTCCTTTTTAATCTACAATCTAAAACTGGGGTTGTGAGTAACAATTAAAAGGAAAGAAAACTGTTGCGGAAGTGTAACTGGCGCACATGCAGACAGCAAGTAAAAAAGATGTAAATAAATATGCAAGAGATGAGCTCGGTTCAGATTCTTCACTATGAATTTCTATGTTTATCCTCGGTCACTAATGATACATGATGTAGTGTTCACGTAGGTTAAGGTCCTGTCACAGCTTAATAACCTACACATACATTCCGGTCAAAGTCTGTATGATATTATTACTCAATCTAGTCTAGTCAATAACGAATCCGGTCAAGGTAGCTACTGCCTATTCTAGTGTTACTCCTATCATTCACAGTCACGTACTTCTGATAGTTTAACTATAGATAATAGATTCTACAACTAAGTCTGCGGTGCAAGGCTTCGCTTAATTGTCTAACCTAATTATCATGCAATTGAGTTCGGAATAATAATACTAAACTTATCATGCAAATTAAGAACAAGACCTCAAAACATATTATTCATAGATTCAAATCCAAACCGAGTTCAGTGAGTTTAGCTACTCATGCTGATGAATACATCTCAAGAATAATTATAAACAACTAAAATAACAAGACAAATCTGTTGGTGCGTCGTCAGGCTCGCGTGACAGCTTGCGCGCACGTCCGTTCGGTCCCTCTGGCGCTGCATGTGATCTCCATGAAGCTTTGTATTTATAGTCCTTGCCTCCTAGGGTTTCCACGAATATTTAGGCAAGGATATCTGTAGGAAATCATCTGCATCTCTAAAATCAGCTTAGGAAATACTTGATCTCCAAAAACCGAACTTAGAAATATTCTGTGCGCGTGATGACGTCATCGCTTCGGATATCTCGCTGTCTGCTGACGTCACCGTTTTGCTGTCTTCTGCGCGACCTTCACTCGCGCGCCATAATGCTCGCGCACCAGTGGTCTTCTGTCCTTTGTTGTAACGTTGTTGTCTATTTGCTCGAGATTCAGCCTTCTTGTTGTGTTTTTATTCTAACTCTTCTTTTAAACCTGAGATACAAAACTACACCAAAAGCGTAATCTTATACTAAAATATGTTAGAATCTAAGCAGTGTAACGGACTTAAAGTAGCGTACAAAAGCACTCTATCAGGTATTTATACGATCCGTCATTGTCTTATTTCCTTTATTCTTATATGCTTTATTTGTAAAATATTACCTCTTTGTAGTGTTTTGCGTTTCAGGCACATTTGAAGTGGAAAAGAGATTTCACGCGCTTATGGATCGATTCTAGATGGATTCGGAGCATGAAGATGAAGAAAAGAAGCAGAAGGAGACTGGATGACATCAGCCGCGGACGATGAAGAATTACTTCCCGCAGACGGTATTGAATTTTCAGAAAACCTTAAGGGTCCGCGGATGAAATTAAAGAAGGGTCCGCGGTTGGTTCGGCCCGGCCCAAGTTCAGAGTTTCAGCAGCTTTTTGATTAGGGTTTCAATCCTAATTGAAGGAGCTTCTTGGACGGCGAAATTCCAGAGCTTAGAGTAGAGAATAGAGATCAAGCTTCAACCTTTGTCTTCAATATTGATAACTCTTCGAACTCATTTTTAGAATTTTGTTTTGTTACAATGTTTTCAATGAGTAGCTAAATTTCCCTACAGTTTGGGGAATTGAGTTGCAACATTGTATGAGACTGTTGAATAGCATGTTTTAATCTATTGAATTCTGTCTTTGTTATAATTGCATGTATTGTAATTTGCCTAACTCAGCCTAGCGGTAAACTTAGGTTTATAGCAATTGCATGATATCTAATTGAATTGTCATAGTAGTGAAGACTAGCGGTGGAGCTATTGTGTTAGTTTGATTAGGTAATTGTTACATCTTCTTGAGACTCTAGCGGGTAATAGAAGATAGAACTAGAATTAGGTAACTACCCTAGCGGGACTATCTGGTTAGAACAACTATAATTTACTAGGTTGAAATTTGTCTGGTCTGTGATTACTAGTTGCAACGAAATTCCCTGAACTTTGATTTCTCATTTATTAGTCAAACCTTCAGTTTTAGTTAACAAACAATCTTCCAAACAAACCCCCTGATAGGAGTAGAATTAGCTAGTAGATTAACTCCGACACTAGATTACTTTCCCTTGGGTTCGACCCTACTTACTGCTACACTAGTTTTGAGTAGGAATATAAATTCAGATTTGCAGTGTACAACGATGCGCTGTCATGAAGCTTGCTCTAACTTTGCAAAATAAATGATTTTCTTGATTGATGACCCGAAGATATGTATATTTACTCTCATTGATCGCACAAACCTTATCAAGCTTGAATATTGACACATATTATCATGCATACATGTAGGTTAGTTGCATCCGGGATTTGTGGGTATTCTCTTTTGTGAAAACCCTCACGAGACTATTACTCGTCCACTAGGGTAGCCTAGGGGGTCAAAGGCTTGGTGCATGTGCTAAATGTACCTGTGATTCCTACGAAAATGAGTTAGTTTTGCATCTAGGTTAGGATAACATTGGATCTCATTTTATAATGTTTGGATGAGAATTGTCTTACTATATCCTTCATTATTGAACTCTTCATGTGTGCTTAATGTTTGTTCGAGGACGAAAAAATTCTAAGTGTGAAGTATTTTGATCGCTCGATATTTCAATAGATTATTTGCTCCATATCTTATGAATTTTGTTTCATTGCTCGAATTATTATTGTTATTTGATCCATTTACTTGTGATGAAGAGTTAATATATCAAGATATATGATTTGAGATATTATGGAGGGAAAATGGTTCAAATAAGTGGAGAATTCAACAAAAGAGCAGTCTGGATAGCTTGACCTTCGTGAATTCTACAGCTTGTACAGAACTCATATGAAGTCCAAATGAAACAAGCTACATATCATCTAAAACCCGATTCAACTATCTACAGCTCTCTAGTTTACATCAAAGTCAGATTTTAAGGTTTAAAGGGTCAAATATGCGTTCAAAGTGGAAACTGCAGTCACCTCGAATAATCAAAACTTAACAGACCGTCCAGAGGCGTCCGAGGCACCCATTTGGTCTCGGCCTCTAGTCTGCCCCGAGGCATCCGAGGCATTCTTGCCTGCCAAAGAGGTCTGGTCGCTCCGGTCTGACCCGAGGCACCCGATCCTTTTTAACCTATGCTATAAAAACACATTTTTTGGGATTTCAAGAGGGAGGTGGATTTTACGGAGAAAGAAGACAGACACCCAAAGATAAGAAGACAATCTCTATACTTAGAAAAGATCCAAAGGTGTTCATTGATTAAACTTTATGTGATTGCAAATTCACTTTGATATACAATCTATGGATTTATTTACTATGTATTGTGTGTAGTCTCTTGTTTCAAGGTCTAATGGACTTTGTTTAATGTATTCAAAACTCTTGTATCCGTTTAGATGAGGATGGAATGATTTGTTAGGTGATTTGTGTTTTTACTCATATTTTGATAACGATGCATAATAGGTGTTTGATAAAATGCTTGTATGATCATAAGTTTCTTTAAGTTTTATATCGGAAGATAGGGAATTAGAACAACCATTGAGTAAGACTATCTAATTGTTTAGTGACTACGGAAGTAGCATTAGAAATTAGAAGAGTAGGCTTTTGCTTTATCCGAGCTTTCACATTAATCACCATAACGGAAGTTCGTGATTAATGTGATTGTATCGAGCAAGTCAACAAATCGGAAGAGTGAGACTTGAATTTATGAAATCAATACTTAAACTTGGCGAAATCTTGTTTTGAGTTGCGATTAAATAGTCGACTCCGAATCATTAGAAATTTCATCATATTACTCTTTTGATCATTATTTTGATGCATTAGGCTAGGATAGTTGGACTTTGATATCTTCTTTATTGAACTGTATCTACTTTGCATACTTGTATCATCTATCCTCCCCAAAACAACAAAAGTATATCGATTTTGAGTTGGCTAGATTAAAGTTAAACCTTATATAGTGCACAAATTTAAGTTTGCTCCTTGGACGACACGAATACTTCGGTTTATAAATTATTTTTGAATTGCATTTGGAATCTATTAATCACTGACTTTGAGGTACAAAAATATGCAACATCATCTTACTCTGACGTGTAGAGCATAGAGATTACCATGAAGTCATTGTTAGCCAGGGCCACCTTGAGAATTTAATGGACTAAAGCCAAATATATAATTTGGGCATCGTTGTATGACTATAATATGTCATTATATGAAGTCTTGGCACCCTTGTTATTGTTTCAAATTGCGCATTTTTTCTTTATATAATCTCACAGAAAATTGGGGCTAAATCCTAGGCTTTACCAGCATCATGGTTTTACCGGGCTCAATTAAAAGTATCTAGATTTCGTGCAGCACTGCTACTTGCTGAGAGTAAAAAAAAGAGTTTGTTTTGACGTTTTCTACTATAACTCTACGTAGTTTTGTCTAAACTCTTTATCAAAATTATGTAGTATTGGCTCACAACAAATAACTTTTGCTGCATTGAATCAGAATGAAAAACACGAACTATACTTTCATCTGCTACTCTCTTTGCTTTTCTTGAGGCTTTAGATTGCATCATAAAATTAAAAATAACCACAGATTTTTCAAATTTTGCTGACTTTCGGGCTTAAATGGGACAAATAGGAGCTTCGTTTGATTATTTTTTATGAGTATTTGATTTATTTTAAAATATTTATTTATAGTTATGAACATTTAGTTAATTTTTCAAATTTAGTAACCGAATATTTAGGTTAAGCAATTATGGGAGAAGTCATGCGAGACATCATCAATTATGGAAGACGGTGGGGCGCGATTATAACCGTTGATCTGCATCGATCCAACGGGCAATATCAGTAACCGCCTAACACAACCGCCCTGCAATTTGTGCATTTAAATCCTAAATTTAATTGAAAATCAAATCAATCACTACCATCAGATTTAAAGAATCTACGATTAAGATAATGTCTTACCGTCTTACATATACATACTGTCCCTCATGATCTCATTCCAAGCAATTATATATACACTTAGAACTTGATATAAAATGCTTGTATATAATCAAAGGTATAAATATTATATGTTTTAAATTCAAACTAAGGTTAATTGTAGACGACCACTATCATTATATCACATTTTTTTAAAGGGTAAATTCCAGAAAACCACCCATATAATAGGGGTAATTACAGAAAACCACCCCTATAATACGTATTTACAGAAAACCACCTCTATAAATAGCTCCACTAGCATTTCACCACCTCGTTACTATTCCGTTTTTATTCCGTTAGATAAATTATTAAAAATCCTAAACGTATTATAATAATTTTAAATAAATTTATTTTTTAGAAATAAAGTAATTAAATTAAATTTCAGTATATTTAATTAAAATTCACAGTATTTAATTAAGAATCATTTATGTATATTTAATAAGAAAAAATTTATAAAAAATTGAAATAATTCAAATATTATACTTTTAATTTAAATAATAACATTATACTTAGAAAAAAATCAAATATTATACTTATGAAATTATTAATATTAAAAATATATTCATCATTAGTTCATGAAATGATGTAATTAATGTGTTATTTCTTAAATCAAAATATTCAAATCATATGGTTTATGAAATTATATTATGTTTCATCAAATTAGTGTATTATTTCATAATCATATAATATAAATATTTTGGTTCATGAAATAGTGTATTATGGTTCATGAACTTTAAATTTGTTGTATCCTGAAATAATATTTAATATCATTAATTCATGAAATAATGTAATACATTTCATGAAATATAATTTTAGGGTTTTAGGGATTAAAATTAAAGTCAATAGATTATATAATATTAAAATAATTAATATACGATTACATGTTTTTTGATAGGGATTACATGTTTTTTCTTGATAGCGATTACATGTTTGAATGGATCCTATATTATGTTGCATAAATGATTCTTAAATTAAATGATTCTTAAATAAACCCTTCAATTTTTTATAAATTTTTTCTTATTAAACATACATAAATTATTCTTAAATTAAATACTGTGAATTTTGATTAAATATACTGAAATTTAATTTAATTTATTTTTTAAAAATAAATTTATTTAAAGTTATTATAATATGTTTAGTTTTTTTAATAATTTATCAAACGGAATAGTAACGGAAGGTGGCAAAATCCTAACGGAGCTATTTATAGAGGTGGTTTTCTGTAAATACGTATTATAGGGGTGATTTTCTGTAATTACCCCTATTATAGGGGTGGTTTTATGGAATTTACCCTTTTTTAAACCATCATTGTAACAACTAATTTTGAAATGATGCTATTATAATAGCTCTTATATCAAAAACCAGCATTGGGACTATTCCGTTTATCATAAAGTGAGTGCTTATCGCTTATTAAATATTATTTTATTAATTAAATTAGTTAGTTTTATTTCAGATTAATTGCAGAAACCACTATTACAATATCTGTTTTGCAAAAACTCACCATGTTAATAACTAATTATAAGGAAAAGGTTCAAGGAGGACCAATAAACTTATATGAGACAGAAGGTCATCATCTCAACCATTGATTTCTATCAAATCAACGGTTAATATTAATAACCGTCATTACCAACCGCCCCGTATTTTTTGCTATTTCATTATAAATTTATTAGAAGTAAATTTAATCTCAACCGCTAAATTAATCAAAATCAACGGTTGAGATTAAGTCCCTATATCTTAAAAAAATTGATATCCTCCTAGAATCAACCCCTAATTATTAAATGGCTATTAATTGCCTATTCGTACTTGATCATAAGCTCCATTGATAATTTTACTTATTATTAAGTGTTTATTAGCTACATGATGTTTCAATTTAATTTCGAATGATGTCCATAATGAAATACTAAAAAAAGAAAAAATATAATCATATCCGAGACCTTATTATCGTTGCACAATTTCTATTGGCTGCCTAGTTTGCAATCACTGTAAGTGTTGCAATTGTTGAAGTTGTTTATGAAGAAAACGAGAAGAGATAAATGAAAGCTAGAAATTTTTTGATGCAAATACTATAACAAGCTACCTCTTAACGGCATGACATGCCTATTACAACTTATGCAATATCATATATATATAGCCAACTCAATCCTAAGTCTAATAGATAAGTAAAGTCCTAACAGGATTTCTATAAACTAACATAAGAATCTAACCTATTTTTATAATTATCTAATAACTATTATTATCTTTAGTAACTAACTAAATCTTCAGTATCCTCTCTCAAACTCACGATTATGTATCGAAAGTTTGCTAGATGGCAAATGAAAATCTTGAGTAGAACGCACCTTCATAACTAGTGAGAAATTTGTAAAACTATGGGGATATTGATGTCTGAATGACGATACTTTTTTCGTGGAGTGTGCTAATGTCAATAAGAAGCATGATTCTTATGTCAGTACCCATGCCAAACCCAATTCTTGAGTACAAACCAAATCAATTGCTAGTCTCGATACCGAAACGAAATGCAAAAGAAGCTAGTATGAGAATCAATATGAAAGTAGGAGAAGATGTAAAGCAAAGAGAAACTGGTTAAGAGGGTAAAGAGAACATAATCAACCCAAGGAAGAAGAAACTTTTCGAAGTAGAAATTTTGAGGAATAGGAACAAATGGGTCAAAATCTCAAGAAGTAGGAGAAGCAAACGAGTTCAAATCTCAAAAGTAAGATAGTGAAGTAGACGTCATCAAATAAAAAAGGAGGTTAAAATATCTTCAGTTATTTTATCATCACCCAAAGACAAAGCAGCAAGCCAAGGATCGGAAACTTGGAGATATGATACCATGTTCAAGTTGTGTATGAAGAAAACGAGAAGAGACAAATGAAAGCAATAACTTTTTGATGCACAATTTGTCAATTGAATGGAAGTTGTTGAATAATAAAGAATGTCAACTCACAAGTTGTCCCACATCGAGTAGTTGGATGGTAATTGCAAAGATTATATTGGATCATGAACCATGACTTGTAAGTCGACTTTTGGGTCAAACTAGGATTGGTCCAGTGTATGCTTGCAATTTATTATGGTATCAGAGCGGGTCAAACATGTGCTTAGTATGTGATGTGGGAAGGTGTTCAACTCATTTGGCCACCGTTGCGGCCGTGGATTGGTAATCGTGATCAAAGCTTGTTGAGACGATGATTTGCTACGAAGTTGTGTCACATGTATGAGCAATGGAGTATTGGAGATGACAACTTGAATAATAATGAATGTCATCTGACAAGTTTCTCACATTGATTAGTTGGATCGTAACTGCAAAGTATATATTTGATCATGAACCATGATTTGTAAGTCGACTTTTTGTCAAACAGGTGATTGGTTTAGTGGGTACTTGGCAATTTATCAGCAATCACTACACTCACTGTAAATAACAAAACTACGTCCACTGCAATGCCATAAATTCAATACTAAGAATTTAATCAATCAACCAGACATACTTATGTTTACATAAGGTCAAGACAACTATTAGCTCTTTCATTTTTTAGTTTCGATATTTCATTAAGCCTATTTGTTCCCTTGTTTAGTTGTAGTTGCATTATAATGCATCGATATATTTTATTTTCTTTGTTAACTTTCTTCTTTGGAATACTAAAATCGTACCTAAACACGCTCTATAAATTCAAATGGAAGTTTTTTGTAATAAAGCTACTCAAAAATATTCATTTTGTAATTAGTTGTTAAGTTGGTGGTTTTCTACAAAATGAGGCTTTATAATAGAGGTTTTTTTGCAACTGTAGCAGTGGAATAATATAGACAAGCGTCAGATGGGCGCGTGTCATACAAATTCTAATGGAGTGACAATGGTGTTTTTTTATAATAGAGTTATTATAACAACATAATTTCTTAATTAGTTATTGAAATATTGTTTTTTGCAAAACAGTGTAATATGATAGAGGGATTTCTGTAATTGTCCCTTCAAGCTGATAAACATAATTTCTTATTCTATTTTGACGGACTTTTTTGACCCTAAGTTGGCCTGGGCTTTCGTGTCCAAATCGAAATTTTGCTAAATTAGGATTTTACAACCTGCACATCAAGTAATGTCAAATGATGGCATTAATGCTTGCAGCTGTGGAAAATTGAATTCCTGAATAGATAGCAAATTTCTTCCTGCATCCTCCTTCCAGACATCAGTGACTATTTAAATTTTATATTAGCTTATTATATTTAAATTAACTATTTAAAAAGAATTGATGAAATTTGATTGAATTCTGAAAAATGTAATTATTATTGAAGGATGTTCCGCATGACGTCAAGAATTAAGTTACATGAAGGAGATACTGAATTTTGGAAACGTCGGTTCCTAGGGGAAGATATGAATAATGGCCATAGCAAGCTTACTGAGACTGATTCAGACCTTTCAGATATTTTGGTTGATGTTGAATATGTAGAAGATGCTGAAAAGGAGTTGGATGATGACGAAGGTGATGATGGTGATGAAGGCGAGGAAGGCGAGGTAGAGGAAGAAACAGGAGTTGAAGTCGAAGTGGAGACTGAAGCCGAACAAATTGAAACCCAAGTTGAGGATAGGATCAAGATTAATGATGGTGACACTTCAAAGCCTCCTCAAATGATAGGCGTGCAACTATTAAAAGATATCGTCACACCTACAAGATCGAAGAAGTCTAGGAGGAAAATATCCAAATTATCAATGGAGGTAAGCGTTTTATGTAACCTTTTAGGTGCACTTAATGATATATCAGTTTAAAATGCAATCTACACGGCATTACTTTTCCAATCTTTTGGATGGTCCAGCTAATGTGTAAATTTGCCGATTGAATGTATGTATGTTTTATGAAATTGAAAGTAGAGTGGGTGCTTTGCTGAGTTCAGTTATGTGTGATGTGTATCAACTACTGTATCTGATGATATATAGAAGGAATGTGAAACTGCGCAGGGTAGGAAGGGTTCTGGCATGATGGTATTTGTTGGAACCTTAGGGGAGATATCCGTATTTTGGTTTGGAAAATGTTGGAAACACTAGTTCCTTTTATCAGAAACTATCACTTACTCCCATTTGGCTGAATTTTATCCATGTATTTATTCCTATAGAAATTTATTTCATTTCTGCACATTTACTGAGCTGTTAATGGAATTAGTGAAATTTTAATTTAGACTGAGCTTCAAAAAAGGAGGAGGCGTTCTTTATTCTAAGCTTTGTTGTAAATAGTTGAAATAATAATCAAGTCCATATATATAAGAAAATAAGTACTGGCGTAAATTCTAATTTGGACTCGAATTCCTTACATACTCAACAATATAAATTTCTCCTGCAATGCAAAACACTTTTTCATTTCATATCTTGAACACCAATACAATTGCAGGATTCTGATGATGATGACTGGTTCCCCGAGGATATATTTGAGGCATTCAAGGAGCTAAGGAAAAGAAAGGTCTTCGACGTTGAAGATATGTATACCATTGCTGATGCGTGGGGTTGGACATGGGAGAAGGATATTAAAAACAAGGCTCCTCGACGTTGGAGTCAAGAATGGGAAGTTGAATTGGCTATAAAAATTATGACAAAGGTATGCACTTGGTAATTTGAATTTACGCACTTGGATCATTTGTTTGGCATATTATTTAGTACATACAGATCTATATATTATCTGTTTCCCATGCATGACGTGTAATTTCGATACTTTTAGTTGATTGGTCTGTTAGATTGTTAACATTAACTGAGACTGGCCTATTTTGAATCAGTCTCCTGATTTTCTTTTAATGTAAAAAAGCAAGATTACTGTAAGCTTTTGAGCCCGCTAATTTTAAATGCAATAGTCAATAGATGATGTTGAGATGTCTTATAGTTTTCCACTTTGATTGCACACCTCAGGTGATAGAATTAAGAGGGAAACCGACTATTGGAGCCCCTCTCCCTTCAACTTTCTTGAAAATATTGTAGACAGCCCACAGTCTGAATTATATCTTTGGAAGGTAACAAGCTGAACTAAATTATAACTAGTAGTTTTCCTATGTATTCTTTCACATCACTCACACAGTAGCTGATACTTTTCCCCTCTTTCCATGTTCATTTCAGCCCTCTGTATGACGAAGTTATCTTATTATGCTTCGACCTCGGCGAACTTGATGCAGCCATTGCAATAGTAGCAGACATGGAGACTACTGGAATCAGCATCCCAGACCAAACTCTAGATAGAGTCATATCCGCTAGACAGGGAATATAGCATCCCCTTAAATATTCTTCTTTCCATGTATTTATGATAACTGGAAAAGTCCCCTTAAATATTTTTTGGAAATTTAGAGAGACGTTGAGGGCCATTATTGAGCCGTTGAGAAAAGATAACGACTTAGTTTGATCATAATATGACCGACGATGTTTGAAATCTTTTTAGGAAACTATTGAGAAGACGTTCATAGTGCCTAGGAGTCATCATTTGACCCTAGGGTCAAAAAGCCCTAAGGGCGGCTCTGACCCTACCCGGCCGGAAGCCCTACCCGGTCCTGATATGGATCCGGTCTCGACCCTGCCCTAAGGCCTTAGGGCAGGGTAAGGGTCGAAGTAAAAAAACTCTGACCCTGCCTTTTGACCCGCCCTTTGACCCTGCCCTATCCCAACCCTAACCTAACCCTTATTTTTTCATTAAATATATCATTAACTAACTTTTATATATAAAAATAGTCAAAACTTAATATTTTTAATCAACTTATGTAATTCAAGCTACAAATTTATTAACATATTAAATTAATTAAAAAATAAGTTAGAGTTTTTTCAAAATTATTATACGTATTTACACTATTTTGACCTAATATGACCCTTAAATAAATGGTCGACCCTGCCCGGCCCGGTCGGCCCTTTCATTACCCTGTCTTAGGGCGGCCCTAAAGATCACCAAAAATTCAACGGCCCCGCCCTGCCCGACCCTTAGGGCGGCCCTTAGGGTCACCAAAAATTTAACTTAAGTTTAATTAAACACAGAATACAAACTAACACGTGTATGGCCAGGAATGGAGGAAGATAAAGAATGGATTGATGACTAGTCACGTTGAGGCAATATCATGATTATACTGAAATTCTCACCACATAAATTGTGTTTAATGCATAACTGACATAAATAAATAAGGAAGATCACTTCTCCTCCACAAGTTCAGTAACGTCTTTTTTAGGCCGGCTGAACGTACTAATTTTAAATTGCAAGTCTATACCGAAACAGTCTCCAATTAAATTCACGGATTTTTACTCATGACTCAATATATATTAACACTTTATCATTTGTTATTATTAATTCAAAATATGCATGTATAATTGCTTAAATATCATAACTTTCTAATCATGCATGTTATTATTGGATTCAGATCATGTGCTGGTAAAGTAATTTAAAGCGATATAAAACGACGTAGTTTTAGTAAGAAATTCAAAAACTACTACATAAATTTATAATAGAAACCGTCAAAACAATACAGGTTTTGAAATCGCACTATTTCAAAATATGGAGGTAAAATGAGGATCGATCAAAATCGACAATCATGTTTGTGCGTTTAAATCTTACAAAAAATATGTATTTAATTCTAACTTTTATTTCATGCTAAATTAGTACAAACTCTCTTATTTCATCTTTACAACTGGTAAGCGTAGCCAAGCCAATTAGTTCCAAAGCCCATTTAAATAATTACGAAACTGCCATCGGATGCAGTGACAAGGGTTGCATCGACTCGACGGCGAGGCTCTCTCAGTCGGAAGTCAGCTAACAAGTCTTCGATCTTTCTGCGATCGATTTCGTTTGGTAATTTACTAATCTGTTCCTTTTCAATTTTATATGAAAATTTGATTTTATATTTTAGGGTTTTGACGATTGAATCATCACATCAGATCTGTTACTGATTTGTGTGTAAACTGCGTGTTTTTTTGAGGTATTTAGTGTTAGATGGATTGTTTAAATTGTTCATTTCAGAATAATTTGGATTCAGCTTGATGTGATTGGGATAATGTAAATATGCGTAGCATGCCAACTGCTGATAGTTTGATACAGAGTATAATTGGTACAACTTTTCTAATAGGATTTGGTTTTATGAATACATTTTTGAGGGTACTTTTGTTTTACGTTTTGTATTAGTTGTCCTCAGTAGCCTTCAGTGATGATATTTGATTAACTGAGACATTAGGCCGGGTGACATTACTAAGACAGGGACGTGCTGGAGTTTTCAGATACGTGCCTTGAGTTTCATTTCAAGCTATGTTTCTTCAAATTTATTAGGTATGCGTTTAGTACTTAAAGTCATGAAATGTACGAACATCATTTAAGAAAAAGACCGTTTTTGCGACTAGATAATATCTTTGATCAATCATGGGATCCTTTCTCCCGTTTAGCCTCAAACATTAGGATTACGTTACGCAGCCAAACATTCTTATGAATAAATCATATCATAAGAACTCAAAGATATGTGCGGCAAAGCTGTAGTCGGCTTTCATGGTTCACTCTATATTTCTTAGCTTGCTAGTTTATTTTAAACACTACTAATGAGATTCCATTTTTGGGTTTTGATTTCCATTTAGTTATTGGAGTGATGAGACTCTCCAAGGCCACCTTTGGGTTTGTCTATGATTGTTTTCAAAGACAGGCAAGCCAGAGGCAAATTGTGAGGACATTTTCTATCAGCAGTCCTTTTGGTAATTTATCATTTCTCCTTCCCTTACCAGTAAAAACATTTGTCTTTTCTTAAATTTTCAGTCTATTCTAGATAGTGTTTTTTGTAATGCGAGCCTTTGTTTGACTATAATTTGAATGGGTTTAAATATATTGCTCAGACTAATTGATGAATGATCACTGTGACATTGTGATATTCCTTACAGGCTTCAACAACGGTGAGAACCGAAGTAACAATGCATCTGAGAGTACTGATGATTTCGAAAGGCGGATATTTGGTGGACTTTCTGGAAATAACCCTTCTACTAATGCTTTTTATGAGAACCTTGATAGACTGGAGAAAGCCCGTGACAAATACAGTCCCAGTTCCAGCTTAAAAAATGAATATCGATCTGATACCCTAAAAGGTTTAGATGACGGCTTCAATACGTTGTCCGATGGAATGGATGGGAAGTTGAAGAAAGCTGCTACTTACTTTGAATTCAATCCTGATGAGATATTGGATGATGACTATGCGTTTAGGCCTGATATATCATTTAGGCCTGTGAGTACATATGAAATTAAGGTACGCTGATCATCCCGTTTTGTAGACGCTAACCAGTTGGTGTTTCGTCTCGTTGATTGCAAAATATTGATTGTTCACTGGCCAACTAATTGATATATAGTCTTACTACCGATTGTCTTATATACAATTTGCAAATAAGACATGAAGAACAACATTTAATTTAAATTATATGAATGTGTCCCTTTCTCCTCTTTCATTGACAAAAATATTTCTCAAGCCTGAAACTGTATCATAGAAAAACTATCATGTAGTTTATTACAATTTGCTTGTATTAGGCTACATGTTGAAGTTCGAATTTGCTTGTATACGAGCCCCATGTTAAGGTGTGAAAATTTGGTAAAAAGGCGTGAAAGTCTACAACTTTGTGATGGGTGTGATGTAGTGATAGATATTTGATTTACATTTTATGTGCTCCACAGCGCACAGACCACCATTATTGGTTTGTATTCAGCTTATGTGAATGACAGCGCTGCTATAACATTTTCTATTACTCATTACACCTTACAGTCTACCACAAACTTTGATACTTACCTGTTGTCTCATGGTTTTATGCAGGATCTTGATCTCACAGAACCAGGGATACGGAAATTCGGTAGAAGAGCAGGATTTGAAGTAACCACTGAAGAGGTTTTAGAAAAGGCTGATTTCAGGGTAAGAATTGGAATTATGTTTAATTGTCTTTACTGGCAGAGTGTAATTCTATTGAGTAACAGAGTTGAGATGGTACTTCATATTTTAAGTGCATGTATTGTGCTGAATTGTGGTGCATGGAGATGCTAATCTATAATATGTGACAGAGATCATTTTTTATCCTTGCTGACTTTCTTTCTAGTCTTGCCTCCCATGAGGTTGCCACTGTGGTATGTGTACTTAATTCATCTATTTTCATTATTTGCAGAACGTTAGATTTCTTTCCAACTTCTTGACTGAGGCAGGACTTATCTTCAAAAGGAAACAGGTATCAGATGTTGTACCTAGTGAATCGTATCTGTCAGGTGTTATTTCTTTAAGCTTTTCTGTTCCTCTTCAACTGTAGACCAAAATCAGCGCAAAAGCCCAAAGAAAAATTGCCAGGGAGATAAAGACGGCTAGAGCATTTGGATTAATGCCATTCACTACAATGGGAACAAAATCATTTGTCTATGGGAAAACAATGGAAGCAAAAGATGAAGATTTTGAGTATGAGAGCTACAATGGCCATCCTGGTCCTGATGCAGAGATGGACTTGGATGCAGCTACATAATAGGCAGCATGTTCTTGGGTTGCACGATGGAAATCGTTCACCATTAAAGAACGTTACTCAATAAAACTACTCAGTCATGCATCTGCACCAAGAGTTGGTCTCGAAATATTGTTTGCATTTTGTGTCGATATAGGAAATCCCATTTCATCAATATTGTTAACTTCAAGTTGGAGACTCTTTTTATTAAAAGTTGAAAACTATTAGTCCCTGCAATCTTTCTATCCATGTTGCATATTTGAAACATTCAGTGCAGTTGTGCGTCTACACAAATTAGCCATCTCGCATCATCCAGTCGCACATTCAGACAAGTAATCAGATGCTACGGTTGTGTTTACTTATAATTGCACATCAGAGAGTAAAAGAAAATGGCATTGTTTCAGAACCATCTGGCTTATTTCATAAACAGAGCATGGTTCTATAAATCTGCTTCAATTCCTACAAAGAAACAGAATGAATACAGAAATCTAAACACACAAAAGACAGGAGATGATTCTATAAATCTGTTTAAAAGGAAGCAGACGAAAGTTTTGCAAAATAGAATTGATCCACAAAAAATATAAGTTAGGTACCTATTAAGGAAGTTCCGCACTGGTTAAGATATTACAGAAAAAACTCGAGTAATAGTGAAAGACGAGTGACATCTACACATCTACACATCATAAGCCTCCCTAGCTTCTACCAATTACCGATCATATCTCTGATGGAGGACTTCTACTTGCTCTAGAAATGGTTTCTGTCTATACTCAACCAACTTTCGAGCCATTTCATCCCACCTCCTTCTACACAAGTCACCGGATCTGTGCTCCAGTAAACTGTCCCACTCCACATCTTCAATGCAGCAAGCATCCTGATTATAGAGGGCATCCACAAGTTTATAGTCATCGGTATCCGACCATTTACCTTCAACTACCATGGATGAAAATAACTGGTAATACCATTTGTTACAACAAGTGGGGCTGGCACGAGTTCCTATTGCCTCAGATATTGCTCCCCATGCAATATTGTCTCGCAACATACCATGTTTGACCTTCTTTTCTTGTACAGCTTTTAGGATAATATCGTGATTAACTAGATCAAACAACTTTTGATACTCATCTTGCGTCCAAGCTCCCTTTTTTTCACCACTAAGTTTGTTTCTGCGATATGCATCCTTTACATGTTTCCTGCTTTTGCAGAGAAAATCCTCTAGTTCCCTCCATTTAGGTCCATTTTTCTCATGGAAGCTGAGAATCATGTCAATCTCTTCCTTACTCCACTTTCGATCTTCTGCTCTTTCATAAATAAGATGAGCTCTTTGATAAATGCTCTCAAGTGTTCTCCATGGAATAGCAAGACTGATATCTTTCCAGCAACCTTTCAGTTTGGAGTGTTCCTTGCAATTCATAACCATATTCCTCGCATTTTTCCAATTCTCATCTGAATCCTTATCCTCAGCATTTTTAGCTAAGCCATGCTCCACAATATAGTCATCTATAGCTTGCATTATCTTCGCATCTTCTTAAGCTGTATATCGTTTGCCTTGTACTACATCACCTTCACTACTGAGCTTCCAATATTTCAAATGTTCTGGAAAAGTGAAAACTTCCACATTGTCAGAAAATCTTACCCTCTTTCTTTCAAAATTGGTCTTTTCAGAAGAATCAGCGGCTTCCACATCTCTTTTTGGAAAGCACCTCTTCTTCTTACGCTTATCTTTCTTTTTACAATCAATACCTATATCGGCATCAACAGTCTGAATATTTTCAGATGCAGCAGAACTTGAAATTCCCTGTGATTGTCCCTTTTTAGCACCGCTACCAACTTTCTCAGATGGCATATCTTCCGATGCAACGCCATTGCCAATTTCACCAATTTTCTTCTTCCACTTATTCACACTAGAATGCTCTTTAGAATTATCCGACGCCATCACCTTATCAGCTTTCAACTGAGCATCTTCAGAAGCAATATCCTTAGAAACCTCACAATTCTTATCCTTTTTCTTCTTTTTCTTCTTTTTCTTCTTTTTTTGATAGCACTAACATCATCTTCCGCAGAGGCTGTCACACTTTTAGCTTCCGTCCTAACATCCGCAGAAGCACAATCATTATCAGTTTCCCTTCTCTTCTTCTTCTTCTTCTTCTTTTTCTTCTTCTTTTTCTTCTTCTTTTTCTTCTTCTCAACACTATTGTGAATTTCTGGAGAGCTCAACGTATTCATAGATTCATCATCAACATGTTCAGATGCAATTCCATGCCTTTTTTTCTTCCTTTTCTTTTCAACACTAGTTTCAATCTCCACAGATCCCATCAAAATGTTCCCATCCAAAACTCCATGCTTTCTATCTTCCTTCCTCTTCTTGACCTTCTTCACCTCACCAGAGTTAACAACAACTTCTACACGATCACCGATAGCCTCCATATCACGGCCCATATGAAGCGGTGAGTATAATCGGAGACGGTGAGGAGACATATTAACCCTAATTCTACGAGACTGTGTAACCCATACGACATCGTAACGAATTGAGATTTGAAGGAAGAATAATTTATTTTGGACGAAATTACCCTTTGAAGAAGAAACAATGGAATCAGCACCTCAAAGCCACGTGCCAACCTACTGGATTGCGAAGCGTGTAGTACGACGTCGTAATGTTTTGAGTTGTGAAAAGAAAAATATTGCATGTGACGAAAATACCCTTGGGATCATGGAAGAAGGAAGCAGCACCTTCTGGAAGAGTCGAGACGATCCACGCGCGTATCTATTTATATACAATGTGGTTCGATCATGCAATTGAGATTGGAATTTGGAAGATGATTGAGGTGGTGCTGAACGATCGTTTAGGAAAGAAGGTACGTGTGAAGTGCAATGAGGACGACACGATCGGGGATTTGAAGAAGCTTGTGGCGGCTCAGACGGGGACTAGAGCTGACAAGATCAGAATACAGAAGTGGTATATGATTTACAAGGATCATATAACTCTCCAAGATTATGAAATTCACGACGGCATGCGCCTCGAGTTGTATTATAACTAACTAATCAGTACCATCTTCGTTTGCACAGCACCTCGACGAGCCATGGCGCAACGACTTGAAAACTAAGGTCACAAGAACTCGAAATAATCGAGTTTATTATGTATCAGAATGGTGTTACCATGCAAAACAATTATTTCGAATAAAACATTTCAATGTTTACTGAAAATTAAACCCGTCTTTGTATGAATGATCGAATACATATAATACACAAGCATTGAATCTTTTAAGCGGCTTAATTGGATTTGGTACTTGTAGGATTGGTCGATGGTCTAGCAGTAGGGTTGATAGCTGAAGGATCTTTTGCAGCTGCTTTAGCAGCTTCTCTTTCTCTAGCTCGCTGACGCATTATCTCTTGTTTGATTCGCACTCGGTCCTCCAAATTACGAAGCATTTTATATCTGTAGGCTAACCAGAGGCTTAGTCCACCATAAACAACACCATATGATGCCCATACGTATGGGTAAGTCTGGATATCTTCTTTGGTCAACTCATATCGTCGTTTGATTGCTTCTATCGTACTAACTGGCCGAGGACTTGCCCCTGCTGGTTCCTGAGGCTGCTGCAGAGCATCTTCATGTTTGTCTTGACTTGTCATCTAATTTATCTAAACAATAAGAAGAAGAATTAGACTCAGCTTAAGCAAACAACACGGCAAAGAGTATATTACCAAAACATTGCATATCAATCATATGGACGCTTTCAAATATACATAAACAAACTGCTGTATAGACAAATATCTCTTACTGTATTTTGTGAAAATTCAGGTTTTGGGGACCGTGCTGTATAGACAAATATCATTAATTGCTTCTGCGGATGCTCTATATGTTGTTTCTAAATTCCAATTAATATTTTGGTTCAACCGGCTGTATCGGTTCGGTTGGATTGGTAAATGGCCAGGCTTGAACGCTTCAATCAGAATCGATAGGTCTGACCCCGAGTATCATTGTCAAAACTTGAGTTGTGGCTCCGGGAAGCATGGAAGAGTGATTGTGTTTTGGGTCAAGGGAAAGTTCATCTTAGGGTCAACTAGAAATTTGATGTAGCTGTGGTTTGTTGGTGTATGTGGTACAGGCTGTTACTGGCTCCAAATTTGCCATAGAGGCGGATGATTCTGTGGAGGAGATAAAGTCTGATGTTTACATGGGAGCTGGTAAGTCAATTAACTTCAGCTTGTTTTGTTTAATTAAATGGAAAGTGACAATTTGACTCTCGTCGTAACACAAGTTTATGGATTTCATGTCATATAACAGTGGAATTTCTGTTTAATGCAATCAGAATTTAAGTGTTGTAGTAAGTGTTGTAATATGTCTTATGTTTGAATTTGTTCTGCTCATTGTGCTATCTGTCGGTGTGTTTTTGATTCATGTGATTTTTCCTTTTCATAATGCGGTGTTGACCTACAGGCGTGAGTTGGAGATGAAATACAATTATATCCGTCCTGACTTAATTGTTGGTTCTTGCCTACAGGTTCCTTCCGTCTTTTTTTTTTAAAAAAAAATTGGTTAAGGAATGGACAACCCCCATTCTCAAGCCAATTAAATTTCTTGAGTATTGTTTACGTCTCTCCATGAGAACTGATTCTTTATTTGTTAAACTGATAGAGTGCTTTTGTACGCTACTTTAAGTCCGTTACACTGCTTAGATTCTAACATATTTTAGTATAAGATTACGCTTTTGGTGTAGTTTTGTATCTCAGGTTTAAAAGAAGAGTTAGAATAAAAACGCAACAAGATGGCTGAATCTCGAGCAAATAGACAACAACGTGACAACAAAGGACAGAAGATCACTGGCGCGCGAGTGAAGGTCGCGCAGAAGACAGCAAAACGGTGATGTCAGCAGACAGCGAGATATCCGGAGCGATGACGTCATCACGCGCACAGAATATTTCTAAGTTCGGTTTTTGGAGATCAAGTATTTCCTAAGCTGATTTTAGAGATGCAGATGATTTCCTACAGATAGAGGTTAACATATGGCCCTAGGGTCGAGAAAGCCCGATTAGGCCCGTTGTCAACCCCAACCTACAGATTTTCTTGCCTAAATATTCGTGGAAACCCTAGGAGGCAGGACTATAAATACAGAACTTCATGGAGATCACATGCATGCGCGCAGAGGGGACCGAACGGCTCAGAGCAGAATTTCAACTTAGCCGTGCGCGCAAGCCGTCACGCGAGCCTGACGTCATCCACACTAATCCTTCTCCCATCTCTACTATAATACTCAACATCCGTACGTTGATTAGGTCATGACGTCAGCAATTAGCGAAATATCCGGAGCGATGACGTCATCACGCGCAAAGAATATGTCTAAGTTCGGTTTTTGGAGATCAAGATATTCCCAAAGCTGATTTTTAGAGATAAAGATGATTTCCAACAGATTTTCTTGCCTAATTATTCGAGGAAACCCTAGGAGGCAAGAGTATAAATATAAAGCTACATGGAAGTCACAAAGGGGGGTACTTAGAGCGAAGAAGAGAGAAGCGGCTCAAAAGCGAAATTCAGACCTGTGCGCACGAGCTGCCGATGCGAGCAAGACGACGCGTCACTCAGATTTGCATTTTTACTTTAATTGCTTAATAATTATTCTTGAGATGTATACATTCAGTATGAGTAGCTAGCTTACTGAATTCGGTTTGGATTCAGATCTATGAATAACATGTTTTGAGGTTTTGTTCTTAATTGCATGATAAGTTTAGTATTATTATTCCGAGCTCAATTGGATGATAATTAGTTTAGACAATTAAGCGAAGCCTTGCACCACAGACTTAGTTGTAGATCTGTTATCTATAGTTAAACTATCAGAAGTACGTGACTGTGAATGATAGGAGTAACACTAGAATAGTCGATAGCTACATTGACGGGATTCGTGGTTGACTAGACTAGAATTGAATAATAATATCATACGGACCTTGACCGGAATGTATGTGTAGGTTATTAAGCTGTGACAGGACCTTAACCGGCGTGAACTTTATATCATGTATCCTTAGTGACCGATGATAAAATTAAAAATTCATAGTGAAGAATCTGAACCGAGCTCATCTCTTGTGTCTTTATTAACATCTCTCGTAATTGCTGTCTGAGTGTGCGTCAGTTTCACTTGCGCGACTGTTTTCTTTTCTTTTAATTGTTTTTACTCACAACCCCTATCTTAGTTTGTAGATAAAAGACGACTTCTCACCGTTCCCTGTGGATTCGACCCCAGCTTACCAAGACTATACTAGTAGGAGAGTCGGGACAAATTTGTAGCACTCAACGACGTGCTCGTCAAATTTTGGCGCCGTTGCCAGGGAGCGGCTAGAGAAGTTTTCCTTTCTTTTTTCTTTTTCTTTTTGTTATTTACTTTTTATTTTGCTTATATAAAAATCCAAAAAAATAGTTACGTTTAATTTAGCTGTTGTTTTTGTTTTGTATGGGAGATATTGGTGAGAACAGTGTAATCGGCAGAAGAAGAGAGACTCCAGACGTGCCAGTGCGCAACGCTAAGAACATTTTTGCTCGCTTAAACTCAGCTGAACTTGAAGAAATCAGAAGAGAAGTACGTAGAGATTTAGAGTTCATAATGGACGCCAAAATACAGAGGAATAACAACCTGCCTCCAAACAATATGGATATACGTGCGCCAGATCCTGTCGCGCGCATACCTGCTCAACCAGTGGCGCAACGCACCATCAAATAGATGTCGGCTCCTCAAGCCGTTAACCAACCCTGGTGCATCGTGCTGCCCCCGGATGGTCACTTTGAACTACGGACCTAGCTTGTTCACTACATACCCAAGTTCTATGGTATGGCTAGTGAGACTCCGGTGAAACACGAGCGAGAGTTTGCGGTGATTTGTGAGAATATGAGGAATGAGAACGAGGATCCAGAGTTGCTAAAGTTAAGAGCTTTCCCATTCTCATTATGCGATTCAGCTCGACAATGGTTGATGGGGCTAGCACCGGGATCAATAAGGACATGGCCCGAGTTACAAGAGAAATTTTTAGACAAATTCTATTCTGCGGCCATGGTATCATTACTTTGTAGAGAGCTAGCTGCCCCGAAACAGTTGCACGGAGAGTCATTATCAGAATATTACGAGCGGTTCAGGGAACTTGAAGCGAACTGCTACAACCACGCACTCCCGCAACATGTGCTTATAGAGAACTTCCTCAACGGACTTACTGAGATGGAACTCAGGTTGTTGAATGCTTGCGCAGGAGGCAACGTGAGGAATATGTACCCGGAGCATGTTTGGAAGTTGATTGAGGACACGGCCGATCAAGTTAGAAATCAAGTTTCTCTAGAGAACACTCGCGCCATATCGCTGCATCAAGTGGAAGTAACCGGAGAAATCAAGGAACTTAAGGACATGATGCAGAAACTGATGATGAAGCAAAGCGCTAATATTAGACCGTGCGAATTGTGTCACGCCACAGACCACCATACTGACGCATGCCCCTCCCTATTCGAAGAACACGCAGATGTTAATGCAGTAGGAGGATGGAATAACGGACAAACTAGGCAAGGACAGCCTAAATTTGGTTTAGCTGAGAACGGGTTTAGTTGGAAAAATGAGCAGAACTTCCAAAGACCGCGCACTGACTGGCGCGCGCCACCTAATGCACCCACTGGCGCTCGACCTTACGCGCCAGCTGCTTCCTATAACCCGCCGCACAAATGCACTGAAGGGCCAGTGCAGTACAACCAGCAGCCAAAGAAGTCATTAGAAGAAATTGTGGGTCAGTTGGCTGAGACCGTGCGAAGGAATGAAGAGCAGAATGATAAACGGTTCAAGTTGATAGAAAACCAGCTCACTCAGATTGCCACTACTGTAAACGAGTTAAAGGCTAGTGATGGCAATCTGCCTTCTCAGGTTATTCAAAACCTAAAGGGAAGTATTAACACGGTCCAGATGGACGCGCCACAACTAGACTTAACCACTGTTTTGACAGGTTCCTGTTTCTATGCAGGTTTTGTTGTGTTTTGTTTCTGTTGTGTTCAGCTAGTGTCCGATATGTGGGCTCAGCTGTTTTGTTTTCGGTGTGCTGTTTTGGGTTTGTCCAGGCAGCATTCAGGTGTGTCTCCCTTGAGATTCATTGTCTTCGTTTTTAAATTGGTTTTTAACACCAATTGGCGATAGTCAATCTATCTCAAGGGCTGTGTGTTTGCTCCAGCTCTCATTTCTAAGGGCTATTCTGTAGCTCATAGTGATGTCGGCTGGTCCTTTTTGTAATTGACACAGTTCGGGCTTTTCGAACTCTATTTAATATATTTCCTGGCTCCGCCCAGGTTTAATAATAATAAAAAAACACTAGACTTAACCAGCGCGCCAGTTGATACGCGTGTTACTGATGACGCAGCAGAACCGAGTACAGATTCAGTCGTCGCACCAGTTTTCACGCAAGTAATTCCTGACGCATCAGAACAGAAGGATGAAATCATGCTAAATGATTTCCAAGCTAGTCTAAAGTTATGTTTGGCTCCAGATTTACCGGAAAAGCTTGCTGATCCGGGAACTTTCACCATTCCATGCACCATTGGAGATACATTCACGAGTGAGTCTATGCTAGACTTAGGGGCCTCGGTAAATTTGCTACCTTATTCGTTGTATTTCGCGTCATCTATGGGACCCCTAGAGCCGACAGATATTGGTCTACTACTTGCGGACAACTCAAGGACCGAAGCAAAGGGTAAGATTGAGGATGTTTTGACACATGTCGGTGGACTTAAGTTTTTAGCAGACTTCTACGTTGTAGATATGAACAAGCCGAACACTGAGTCAAGAGAAACAGTTTTGCTCGGCCGACCATTCATGAGAACCGCAAAAGCATGCATCGACGTCGGCAGTGATATTGTGACATTACAAGATAAGGAAGAGCAAACTCAGATTAGATGTCATAAACCAAATCAGATTATCTGAAGAACCGATAGTAGAAAACCAAGTCAAGATCAGAGACAAAATTGCTACATCTAGACCAACGCACTCTGACATGTTGCGCGCCAATCAGAAGATGACACCTGCTGCGCGCCAGAACAACATAAAGAGCAAACCACCTGATAAGAAGATCAGAGAGCGAGGAAGGGACCAGTGTGATACTTGGGACCAGCACAGGAATGCTGAGAAGGTGCGCAGAATGGTGCTACAGAACAGAGTTGCGCGACTCAAGGACGCGCGAGAGTTAACCTGCGCACAGTCTAGCGCATCCGAGGAGATTCACACGCGAGATTTCGCTTTTTCTGTTTCTCTTCCCTCTGATCATATTAATTACGTTTTATCTGCTGATACCAACTCACTTGAATTTTTGCCATGCAGACAAGATGATAAAATGGAAATAGGCAAAAGTTCAAGTGTGGGGGAGGAGATCCGTGCGCTATGAGTGCACATTTGAGTCGAGCTAACGACGTTAAACAAAGCACTCATCGGAAGGTACTCCGACAAACTTAACTTAGTTTCATTTTCGTGTGTGCTTGAGTTTTGCTTAGTTTTAGTTTAGTTTTAGTTTTAGGTTTAGTTTTAGTTTTTGGCTCATGTGGTTTTGGGCCATGCATGCATATGGGCTTTTTGTGCTATAAATATGTGATGTGGGGTTCATTTTCTGTCACTTTTCAATTTCAACTTATCTCACTAACAACGAAAAACCAAAGCCACCAAGCCATCGCCGACCGCCGCCGTAGCCCCACCGCATCGCCGCCGCGGCAAGCCCAGATTCACGCAAGCTTTTGCAGAATTGTAGATCTCAACAAAGGTAATTCGCTCCTCAAATCTGGTCCAATTTCGAGTAATTTTGCTAGTTCAATTCAGTAGAAAAGAGTATGGTCAGATCAGGGTTTTGCTCGCGCGTGACTGGAAACGCGCACTAGTTGTGAATTGATCCGCGATTTTAGTATTGCCAAGATGTCAATCTGCGTATATCAAACTGAGAAATTGGATTTTCATATTAAGTATGAAATGTTCAGCAAGTGTGAAGTGCTGCCGTCCGTGTTTGTGGACGAGGAATTTCTGCGCGAGATGGGGTTAAATGAGGACGTGCACGCAGCATTTGCAGCGACAGGGTGGGCTGTGTTTATGGAGTTACCATGTGACACCGATGCGGAGGATGTCATAGAGTTTTTGGCCTCATACGAGGGACTAGCTGACCGAATCAGATATAGGCACCGTGGGGTGTACTATGAGGCCCGACCATCACAGTTTGGAACTGTGATGGGTTTTGATAGGATGCCGGGCGCAGAGATTGATGAGCACTCAGACCAAGAAGCTTGGAATGAGTGGACGGATGGGAGCAAGGCCTACGCGGGTGGAAGGAGCCTCGGCACCGAACTGCTGGACCCAAAGATGTTCTACCTTCAGAGGCTAATCTCGCATTCAATTCTCGGCCGATACAATGGATCGCAGAGGCCCGACCTTATGGATATGGAAGTATTGGAGGGCTTATACTACGGGAAAAAGGTGTGCTACACGCGCGTGCTCACCAACTACTGGGAAGTGGTGAGCATGAAAGGACCGCTCTTGTGCGGAGGACTGATCACGCACTTCTTGTGTGGTCTGCACATGGCGCCATGGACAGATGAGCATACCATCATCAGGGCAGAGTTTCTGACGCGCCAGAAGATGCGCCTGTACAAAGGTATTAAGGTGCGCGCGGATGGTACCTCATACTGGAGTTACAGGCGCGGATTGGAGAACTTCAAAGCCGTGCCAGTTGAGGACGCGCCAGTGGAAGTGGCACCGAGGAGAAGCAGACGCGCATCTGCGCGTGAGCGAGCAGAACCTAGCATGCAAAGGAGCAGCGCAGCCACACCCCAGTTTCAGATGGACGAGCGTTGGATCTTCAACGCTCAGTGAGTTTTGGACTATGCAGCACCCAGTGGTGCTGATCTGAGTATGGACCCACCACCTGGGTGGTGCATTGGGGACCCTTTTCCGGCCGAATACGCTTTGAGGAGTGATCAGGAGGCCGATGATGAAGACTCAGATACCGAGCTGGCCCGTTTCTTTTCCCTTAACTTCTAGACACTTGCACTTCACCGTTGTATTTTGAATATCGTGTCTTGTGATGTCGGAACTATAACTGCTATTTTGAACGGTGTTTTAATTTACTCGATGTTTTGACTTAATCGGTGTCATGAGTTTTATCTACGGATGAACTTATCTGTTTTAAAACACATAACTGCTATGAAGTGCTTTAATTTTACTCGGTGTTTTAAATGACTCGGTGGATGGCTATATTCTGAACTGTGTTTCTAAGCGGTGCAAATTGCTATATGTGCATGCATTACTATTACCTGCTTTACTACTTGTTCATAACGTGAGGACACGTTTTTGTTTAAGTGTGGGGGGTAGTAGTACATCTATCTTAGGAGTAGTTAGCTTAAATTTTTCATTTTTTTAGGATAAATTTTTCGTTTTTAATTTAGTTTAGACAAACCGAATGTGAACATCTCAAGAGGTAACTGTGCGCAAGAAACACTGGCGTGCGCGACCGTGTGCGTACTCGCGCACCTGCGGTTATTTGTGCATATATGACATATTCTGATTTTTTGTTAATTTTTTTGAATTTTGTGTATCTCTTGAGTGGAATAAAGAGGGATGTGGAGCTGATAGAAACGTCCTAGAGAAGCAGTCGACCGAACAAAATCTTGAGGATCGGTTGTATGGTTATGAGTATTCGTGGAGGTTGGTACTTCGCGGTCAAAGGATAAAAGAGCAAGCTCAGTCACGCAGATGCCGAAGGCGAAAACCCTAATGGCGTGATGAGACGGGAAAACAGACCGTCTTTGCTGAAGTTAGTCGCTCAGGAAGGGGTGATAGAGCACAGTTGTACGCTACTTTAAGTCCTTTGCATTGCTCATATTCTAACATATTTCAGTATAAGATTACGCTTTTGGTGTAGTTTTGTATCTTAGGTTTAAAAGAAGAGTTAGAACAAAAACGCGACAAGAAGGCTGAATTCAGAGCGAAAAGACAACAACTTGATAACAAAAGACAAAGGACCACTAGAGCGCGAGCAGTATGGCACGCGAGTGTAGATCGCGCAGAAGACAGCAAAAATGGTGACGTCAGCAGATAGCGAGATATTCGGAGCGATGACGCTATCACGCGCAAAGAATATTTCTAAGTTCGGTTTTTGGAGATTTAATATTTCCTAAGCTGATTTTTAGAGATAAAGATGATTTCCTACAGATATCCTTGCCTAAATATTCGTGGAAACCCTAGGAGGCAAGGCTATAAATATCAAGCTTCATGGAAATCACAAGAGAGCGATTTTAGAGAGAGTTGACGGCGCAGAGCAGAATTCCGGCGAGATCGCGCGCACAAGCTGTCACGCGAGCCTGTCGACGCACCATTCAGATTTGTCTAGTTATTTTAATTGTCTTATAATTATTCTTGAGATGTATTCAATCAGTATGTCTAGCTAACCTACTGACTTCGGTTTGGATTTTGATCTATGAATAATATGTTTTGAGGTCTTGTTCTTAATTTGCATGATAAGTTTAGTATTATTATTCCGAACTCAATTGCATGATAATTAGGTTAGACAATTAAGCGAAGCCTTGCACCGCAGACTTAGTTGTAAAATCTGTTATCTATAGTTAAACTATCAGAAGTACGTGACTGTGAATGATAGGAGTGACACTAGAATAGGCAATAGCTACCTTGACCGGATTCGTTATTGACTAGACTAGATTGAGTAATAATATCATACAGACCTTGACCAGAATGTATGTGTAGGTTATTAAGCTATGACAGGACCTTAATCTACGTGGACAATTATATCACGTACCTTTAATGACCGAGGATAAACATAGAATTCATAGTGAAGAATCTGAACCGAGCTCATCTCTAGCATAGTTATTTGCATCTTTTATACCTACTTTCTGTGTGTGCGCCAGTTATACTCGCGCAACAATTTTCTTTTCTTTTTCTTTTAAATTGTTCTACGCATAACCCCAATCTTAGTTTGTAGTTGGAAAGAGATTTCCACCCTTCCCTGTGGATTCGACCCCAGCTTACCAATACTATACTAGTAAGAGAGCCGGGATAAATTTGCAGCACTCAACGACGTGCTCGTCAAGGGGCGCGCGGTTGCAAACGCGTGGCCTGACTTGCGCGCGACTGGTCAGAAGCGAGAGCGGGGCGTGGTTCCATAGCTGCTATCCGAAGGCCATGATTGGAAACCGTTCTAGGGAAGAATAATATCCGGACAAGAAAGTATTCAATTCAAAATGTAAAGCTCAAAAGGCCGAAACAATGAAAAGAAGAAATCGTGCAAACAAAGTATGTATCAAAACTGTCCGAGAGCAAAAAGTGAAGCGTCGAAGACGTAAGCTCAGAAACCCTAAGACGCGGATCAATCACGTATCAGAGAAAGCGAATACGAATAACCATGCAATCGCAAATCAAAAAGAATTCGGTGACCGGTGCTTAAATAGGACTATCTCCCAATCATTTGAATTGGTATGCATTCCGCAAGAAAGGTAACACAAGGTTTGAATTAATGACTTAAATCAGTTTTTTGTTGTATAGTCACAGTTGCGCAGGTTGTGAGAGTGGCGCAGACGTGTGGCGCAGTAAGTCCAATATTCACGCGTACATTACACAAGAGGTAAGGAAGCCGGATTGTTCAGGGACGAACAAGAGTAAGTGTGGGGGATTTGATAGAGTGATTTTGTACGTTACTTTAAGTCCGTTACACTGCTTATATTCTAACATATTTTAGTATAAGATTACGCTTTTGGTGTAGTTTTGTATTACAGGCTGATTAGAAGAGTTAGAACAAAAATGCAACAAGAAGGCTGAATCTCAGAACTAAAGACAACAAAGTGACAAGGTGCAAAAGGCCACTGGCGCGCGAGCACTAAGGCGCGCGAGTATGGGTCGCGCAGAAGACAGCAAAACGATGACGTCAGCAGACAGCGAGATATTCGGAACCATGACGTCATCACGCGCAGAGAATATTTCTAAGTTCGATTTTTGGAGATCAAGTATTTCCTAAGCTGATTTTTAGAGATGAAGATGATTTCCTACAGATATTCTTGCCTAAATATTCGTGGAAACCCTAGGAGGCAAGACTATAAATACAAAGCTTCATGCAAATCACAAGTGTGCGTACTTGGAGAGAGAAAGAGCAGAATTCCGGCCGAGCCGTGCGCGCGAGCTGTCACGCGAGCCTGATGAGGCATCACTCAGATTTGCCTTGTTATTTTAGTTGTTCTATAATTATTCTTGAGATGTATTCATTTAGTATGTGTAGCTAACTTACTGAATTCGGTTTGGGTTTGAATCTATGAATTATATGTTTTGAGGTCTTGTTCTTAAATTGCATGATGAAGTTTAGTATTATTATTCCAAGCTCAAATTGCATGATAATAAGGTTAGACAATTAAGCGAAGCCTTGCACCGCAGACTTAGTTGTAGAATATGTTATCTATAGTTAAACTATCAGAGATACGTGACAGTGAATAATAGGAGTAACACTAGAATAGTTGATAGCTACCTTGACCGGATTCGTTGTTGACTAGACTAGGTTGAGTAATAATATCATACAGACTTTGATCGGAATGTATGTGTAGGTTATTAAGCTGTGACAAGACCTTAACCTACGTGAACATTACATCATGTATCTTTAGTGACCGAGGATAAACATAGAAATTCATAGTGAAGAATCTGAACCGAGCTCATCTCTTGCATAGTTATTAACATCTTTCATACTTGCTGTCTGATTGTGCGCCAGTTACACTTGCGCAACAGTTTTTTTTCTTTTACTTGTTCTTACTCACAACCCCAATCTTAGTTTGTAGATAAAAGACGACTTCTCACCGTTCCCTGTGGATTCGACCCCAGCTTACCAAGACTATACTAGTACGAGAGCCGGGACAAATTTGCAGCACTCAACGACGTGCTCGTCATACATCTATCTTAGGAGAAGTTAAGTTTAAATTTTTCATTTTTTAGTCTAGACTAGCTGAATGTGAAACCTCAAGGGGTAATTGTGCGCGAGAAACAGTGGCGTGCACGACCTGTGTGCGTTACTCGCGCATCTGCGTAAATTGTGCATATATGACTTATTCTGAATGTTTGTTAATTTTTTCAAATTTTGTGTGTTCTCTTGAGTTGAATAAAGAGGGATGTGGAGTTGATAGAAACGTCCTAGAGAAGCAGTCGATCGAACAAATCTTCGCGGTCAAAGGAAAAAGAGCAAGCTCGGTCACGCAAGTGCCGAAGGCGAAACCCTAATGGCGTGACAAGACGGGAAAAAAGACCGTCTTCGTTGAAGGGGCGCGCGGTTGCAAACACATGGCCTGACTTGCGCGCGACTGATCAGAAGCGAGAGCGGGGCGTGGTTCCATAGCTGCTATCCGAAGGCTATGATTGAAAATCATTCTAGGGAAGAATTAAGATCCGGACCAGAAAAGATTCAATTCAAAGTTAAAGCTCAAAAGGCCGAGACAATGAAAAGAAGAAATTGTGCCACAAAGTGTGTATCAAAACTGTCCGAGGAAACAAAAAGTGAAGCGTCAAAGAAGTAAGCTCAGAACCCTAAGGACGCGAATCAATCGCGTACCAGAAGAAGCGAACACGTATAACCATACAATTGCGAGTCAAGAAAAATTCGGTGACCGATGCTTAAAAAGGACTATCTCCCAATCATCCGAATTGGAATGCATTCCACAAGAGAGGTAAAACAAAGTTCGAATTAATTACTTGAATCAGTTGAGTGTTGTGTAGTCACAGTTGCGCAGGTTGCATGTGTGGCGCAAGACATGTTGCGCAGTAAGTCCAATAATCACGCGTACATTACACAAGAGGTAAGGAAGCCGTATTGTTTAGGGACGAACAAGAGTAAGTGTGGGGGATTTTATAGAGCACTTTTATATGCTTTTTTAGGTCCTTTACACTGCTTCGATTCTAACATATTTAGTATAAGATTACGCTTTTGGTGTAGTTTTGTATTTCAGGTTTATCAGAAGAGTTAGAACAAAAGTGCAACAAGAAGGCTGAATCTCAGAACAAAAGACCACAAAATTGACAAGAGCCAAAAACCAACGTGCGCGCGAGCAGTGTGGCGTGCGAGTATGTGTCGCGCAGAACAGAGCGAAATGATGACGTCAGCAATCAGCGACAAATCCGAAGCGATGACGTCATCAGGCGCAAAGAATATTTCTAAGTTTAGTTTTAGGGAGATAAAGCTATTTCCAAAGCTGATTTTTAGAGATAAGGATGATTTCCAACATATTTTCTTAGCTAATTATTCGTGGAAACCCTAGAAGGCAAGAGTACAAATACTGAGCTTAAAGGAAATCGTAGACATGCGTAGAGAGAGGTCATAAAATGGAGCAGATTGCAACCGCGCGCCCCTTCAACGATCGACGGTCATTAGGGATGTGGAGTTGATAGAAGCATCCTAGACATGGTTAATTTTTCAAATTTTGTGTGAACTCTTGGAGCAGATTGCAAGAAGATCGCGAAGTTGCCAGTGCAAGACTGGGACGCGCACTGACGACGAGCGCAACAAGCTATTAGTTTGAATACTTGTTGTTTATTATATAAATCTTGAGATGAATATGTTCAGCATGTCTAGCTAACTTTCTGAATTCAGTTTAGACTCTAAGTTATGAATAAAATGTTTTTAGGTTTTATTTTTACTGCATAACCTGTTCAGTATTATTACTCCGAGCATACTTGCATGATAACTAGTTTAGGTAGTTAGGCGAAGCCTTTACCCGCAGACCTAATTACAGACTCTATTATCTAACGTTAAACTATCAGAGGTACGTTACAGTGAATGATAGGAGTAGCACTAGAATAGTTAATCACTAACTTTACCGGATTCCTGGTTAATTAGACTAGGTTGGGTAGTAATATCATATAAACCTTTACCGGACTTTAGCTTATGTGAACAATCAGTCATAGATCCTTAGAAAACCCGTGATAAACATAGAAGTCATAGTGATAAGTTTAAGCTGAGCTCATCTCTTGTTTATAGTTTACACTCGTATTTGTTCTGTGCGTCGGTAGTACTCACTCTCCTGTTTTCCTTCTTTTACTTGTTTAACTCACACAACCCCAACTTTAGTTTGTAGATAAAAGACTACTTCTCACCGTTCCCTGTGGATTCGACCCCTGACTTACCTAGACTATACTAAGGAGGAGAGGGACAAATTTGGAGCACTCAACGACGTGCTCGTCAGTTTTTCCTTGGACAATTGATATACATGACGTTGCACAAGTTCTTCTTTTCATTGTCTCAGCCTTTTGAGCTTTAACTTCTTAATTGAATACTTTTCTAGTCCGGATCTTATTTTCTTCCCTAGAACGGTCCCAATCATGGCCTTCGGGTAGCTGCTATGGAACAACCGCTCCTCAAGGTTTGTTCGATCGACTGCTTCTCTAGGATGCTTCTATCAACTCCACATCCCTCTTTATTCCACTCAAGAGTTCACACAAAATTTGAAAAATTAACCAATAATCAGAATAGGTCATATATGCACAACTTACGCAGATGCGCGAGTAACGTACACAAGTTGCGCACGCCACTATTTCTTGCACACAATTACTCTTTGAGATTTCACATGTCAGCTTTTGGGGCGCCATGTACTCCATTACTCTTTGGGCGCCATGTCCTCCATTACTCTTTGGGTGTTGAGCACCTAGCGTTCATCAACCTGAAACGGGGGCACAGGTGCGTCACTCCTCTGCGCGCTGGACTCTGTGCGCGCACGCTTAGATGTGCGTCTGCTCCTCCTGGGCGCGACTTGCTCTGGCGCGACCACCTCTGGCTCAGCACTCACGTTCTCCAGTCTGCTCCTGTAACTCCAATATGTGGTCCCATCTGCGCAGATCTTGATTCCTCTAAATAGGCACATATTCTTGTGCGTTAGAAACTCTGCCCGGACTATTGATTGCTCTTCCATCTACGGCTCCATGTGCAGACAACGCGAGAAGTGCGTGATTAATCCTCTGCAAAGAAGCGGACCGTTCGTGCTCACCACTTCCGAATAGCTGGTGAGCAGGCGCGTGTAGCGCACTTTCTTCCCGTAATAGAGCCCCTTTAGGATCTCCATATCCATCAGTCCCGGGCATTGTGATCCATTGTAACGCCCGAGTATGGAATGAGAGATGAGCCTCTGGAAATAAAACATCTTTGGGTCCAAGAGCTCGGTTCCCAGACTCTGTCCTCCCGCATAGGCCTTGCTCCCGTTTGTCCAGTCATCTCATGCCTCCTGATCGGTGTGTCCATCCACCGATGCTCCGGGCATCTTCTCAAATCCCATGACCGCGTCAAACTGAGATGGTGTGGCCTCATAGTACACGCCCCTGTGGCGGTACTGAATCCTGTCCGCAAGCCCCTCATATGACGCGAGAACTCCAATACATCCTCCACGTCTGTATCTGAATACAACTCCATAAAAGATCCCCATCCGGTTGCAGCAAATGTCGCATGCACTTCCTCGTAGAGTCCCATCTCACGAAGGAAGTCTTTGTCCACGAATACCGATGGGTACACCTCACATTTGCGGAACATTTTATATTTGATATGGAAATCCAATTTCTCCGATAGATCAATGACGAGCACGTCGTTGAGTGCTGCAAATTTATCCCGGCTCTCCTACTAGTATAGTCTTGGTAAGCTGGGGTCGAATCCACAGGGAACGGTGAGAAGTCAACTTCCGATCTACAACTAAAACTGGGGTTTGTGAGTGAAAGTAATTAAAGCAAAGAAAACTGTTGCGCAAGTAGAGCTGGCGCACAATCAGAAAGCAATCACGCAAGAAGTAAATAAATATGCAAGAGATGAGCTCGGTTCAGATTCTTCACTATGAATTTCCATGTTTATCATCGGTCACTAAAGATACATGATATACTGTTCACGTAGGTTAAGGTCCTGTCACAGCTTAATAACCTACACATACATTCCGGTCAAGGTCCGTATGATATTGTTATTCAATTCTAGTCTAGTCAACCACAAATCCGGTCAAGGTAGCTATTGACTATTCTAGTGTCACTCCTATCATTCACAGTCATGTACTTCTGATAGTTTAACTATAGATAACAGATTCTACAACTAAGTCTGCGGTGCAAGGCTTCGCTTAATTGTCTAACCTAATTATCATGAAATTGTGCTCGGAATAATAGTACTAAACTTTATCATGCAATTTAAGAACAAAACCTCAAAACATATTATTCATAGATCTGAATCCAAACCGAATTCAGTAAGTTAGCTTCTCATACTGAATGTATACATCTCAAACATAAATAATGAACAACTATAATGACGAGACAAATCTGAGTGACGCGTTGTCTGGCTTGCGTCGACAGCTGGCGCGCACTTCTATCTCCAAAATCGTACACTTATGATTTCCATGAAGCTTTGTATTTATAGCCTTGCCTCCTAGGGTTTCTACGAATATTTAGGCAAGGATATCTGTAGGAAATCATCTGCATCTCTAAAAATCACCTTAGGAAATACTTGATCTCCAAAAACCGAACTTAGAAATATTCTTTGCGCGTGATGACGTCATCTTCCAAACATCTCGCTATCTGCTGATGTCATCGTTCTGCTGTCTTCTGCGCGACCCTTACTCGCGCGCCATAGTGCTCGCGTGCTAGTGGTCTTTGTCCTTTGTTGTCAAGTTGTTGTCTTTTGCTCTGAGATTCAGCGTTCTTGTTGCACTTTTATTCTAACTTCTCTTTTGAACCTGAGATATAAAACTACACCAAAAGCGTAATCTTATACTAAAATATGTTAGAATATAAGCAGTGTAACGGACTTAAGGTAGCGTACAAAAGCACTCTATCAATCAACACAGATAGACATAATTGGCGGCAAGATTAATCACGCAACAACTCACACTGCAAAATTGACACACCATTACTTGTCCAAATTAACTGAAATTTGAACAGTAAAATACCTTTGTCGAGATCTACGTGTCAGCAGAAAATCACGTGATTTTGGGCTCTACGGCGGTGGTGGCACGGCGGCTTAAGCGGCGGCGGTGTAACAGCTAGTTTTTGTGTTATAGAGAGATAGAGCAAAAATGAAATGTAACACAAATTTCACCCCGTGCCACATATTTATAGTGCAAAAAGCCCATATGCATGCATGGCCCAAAATTAACTTGGGCCAAAAACTAAAACTAAAACTAAAACTAACACTAACACTAACACACACACACACACACACAATCGAAAATTAAAGCTAAGTTAAGGTTATCAGGGTACCTCCCGACAAGTGCTTTGTTTAACGTCATTAGCTCGACTCAAGTTGCGCAGATTACGGCGCACGGGCTTCATCCCCCACACTTGAGCTTTTGCCTAATTCCTTGGTTTCATTGTTCCTGCGTGGCAAAAGTTCAAGTATGTCAGTACTAGTAGATAAAACATAATTTATATGATCGGAGGGGAGAGAAACAGAATATGCGAGATCTCGCTCATCGCGCTCTTCTGATGCGCCAGATTGTGCGCGATGAGCTTCTCGCGCCACATTCATCCTTGCAGCTCTATTCCGCATGACCATTTGGCACACTTGCTCTGCATTCTGATGCTGGTCATATGTGTCATACTGAGCTCGAACTCGATCTCTGCTAATCTTATCGGGTGGTTTACCCTTCATGTTATTCTGGCGCGCCATAGGTCTTCTATGATTGGCGTGCAAGTTCTCAGAATCTCTTTCTCTAAGTTTTGCTACCTTGTCTCGGAACTTCACTTGTTTATTGATGTGTGGATCATCTGGTAGTCTGACTCGGTTTATGACATCTAATCGGATCTTGCGTTTCTTGTCTTGTAGTGTCACAATACCGCTACCGACGTCAAAACATGCACGCGCGGTTCTTATAAACGGACGACCGAGCAAAACAGTTTCCTTCGCTGGGGTGTTCGGATCTTGCATTTCTTGTCTTTGTTTAACGTCGTTAGCTCGACTCATCTTGCGCTGACTATCGCGCACGGATATCCTCCCTCACACTTGAGTTGTTGCCTAATCCTTTAACTTCATTGTTTCTGCATGACAAAAAGTCAAGTGTGTCAGTAATATCAGATGAATTAAATGACACATAATTTATATCATCTGAAGGCAAGAAAACAGAAAACGCGAGGTCTCGCTTGGCGCGTTCAGCTGACGCGCCAGATGTTGCGTGACGTTGCGTATTTTTGTACCTCAAAGTCAGTGACTAAGAGATTCCAAATGCAATTCAAAAACTATTTATAAACCGAAGTATTCGGGTCGTCCAAGGAGCAAACTTAAACTTGTGCACTAGTTAAGATTTAGCTTTAATCTAGCTAACTCAAAATCAATATATATTTGTTTTGTTTTTGGAGGATAGCTAATACGAGTATTCAAAGTAGATATAATCCAATAAGAAGATTTCAAAGTCCAACTTTCCTAGTCTAATGCATCAAAACAATGATCATAAGAGTAATATGATGAAATGTCTAATGATTCGGAGTCGACTATTAAATCACTACTCAAAACAAGATTTCGCCAAGTTTGAATATTGATTTCATAAATTCAAGTCTCACTCTTCCGATTTGTTGACTTGCTCGATACAATCACATTAATCACGAACTTCCGTTATGGTGATTAATGTGAAAGCTCGGATAAATCAAAAGCCTACTCTTCTAATCTCTAATGCTACTTCCGTAGTCACTAAACAATTAGATAGCCTTACTCAATGATTACTCTAAATCCCTATCTTCCGATATGAAACCTAGAGCAAGTTATTTCATACAAGCATTTTATCAAACACCTAGTATGCATCGCTATTAAAATATGAGTAAGAACACAAATCATCTAACAAATCATTCCAACTCTCATCTAAACTGATACAAGAGTTTTGAATACATTAAACAAGGTCCATTAGACCTTGAAACAAGAGACTACTCACAATCCATTGTAAAGAAATCCAACGATGATATATTGAAATCCAAAGACAATTACACAATGTTAAAGCTTAAGAAAATCAAATCTAATACACCTTTGGATCTTTTACATGCGTGGAGAATGTCTTCTTCTCTTTGAATCTCTGTCCTCTTTCTTCGTAAAATCTGCCTCTCTTTGAAATTCCCAAAAAATGTTTTTATAGTGTAGGTTAAAAAGGGGTCGGTAAGCTCTGTACCATACCGAGCATACCGAGGCATCGTGAGAATGCTAAACTTTCTGACCAAATTAAGCTCGGTACGCTAGGTATAGTACCGAGCTTACCGAGGTGACTTCTGTTTTTGTCTTCAAACGCATTTTTGACCTTTAAACCTTGGAATTTGACTTTGATGTAAACTAGAGAGTTGTAGATTATTGAATCAGCTTTCCAATGATATATAGCTTGCTTCTATCGGACTTCATATGAGTTCTGTACAAGCTCTAGAAGGCACGGAGGTCAAGCTGTCCAGATTGTAATTCTGCTGAATTCTTCACTTATTTGAACCATTTTTCCTCCATAATGCATCAAATCATATATTCTGATTAATCAACTCTTCACATCAAATAAATGGGTCAAATAACAATAATAATTCGAGGAACGATACAAAGTTCTTAAGATATGAAGCGAATAATCGATCGAAATATCGACCGATCAAAATACTTCACACTTAGAATTTGTTCGTCCTCGAACAAACATTAAGCACACATGAAGAAATTCAATGATGAAAGATATTGTAAGACAATTCTCATGCAAGCATTGTATAACAAGATCCAAGGTTATCCTAACCTAGATGCATAACTAACTCATTTTCGTAGGAATCACGGGTACATTTAGCACATGCACCAAGCCTTTAAACCCCTAGGCTACCCTAGTGGACGAGTTATAGTCTCGTGAGGGTTTTCAGAAAAGGGAATACCCACAAATCCCAGATGCAACTAACCTATGATGCATGATGATATGTGTCAATAATCAAGCTTGATAAGGTTTGTACAGTCAATGAGAGTAAATACATATCCTCGATCATCAATCAAGAAAATCATTGATTCTGCAAAGTTAGAGCAAGTTTCACTACGAGAAAAGCATGGTAAAATCATCCAACGTCGTCACAACACTATGTCTGCATCTATCACTTACATCTCCTAAATGGTTCACAATTTGTCTTGTCTATAACTCACTTATGCTACCAAAGTGGGTAGTACAAAAGCTTGTGTTATTTAAACTCATTCTCAAGTTTATTAACTCATAGATTAAAAGCATAAGAGAAGAGGAGTTCGACACACTTCTACAAAACTAAACTCAAATGCTCGGTACTCGTTTGAACATAACATGTTTTATCACGCATACTCATATCAACTTGCAAACTTATTTCTCAATGTCATTCATTATAAAGATGCAATGATTCACAACCAAGCTCTAAGGAATTAACTAGCCTTCGGCTATTACAGATACTTTCGAGGAGGAACTTTTCTTCCTAATCCCCGGTATCTGTAACTTTTTTTTTTTTCTTTTTTCACTTCACACTTAGAGCTTGACCATGAATCAAGGGTAAAGATGAATGAATGACAAAAAGCTTTAGTTCAGCAAGCAATACGAGTGCGATAACCACTTAGAGTTTACCGAGCAAGAAAGCTTAATTTCATATAAGAGTTTACAATAATAGAACCACTTGGAGATAAAGTCTAGAACAAACACACGCAGGGACAAGCAATGGAGATGACACCAATACAATTCTCAATAGGAAACAAGCTTAAACTAAGCAAAAACAATTCATCTCGATCAACAAACCTAAGAATATACATTACCTCATAAACCAACCTCACTTGATTATGACACATGACACTACTCTACTATGATGCAATGCATGAATGCAAACAAAGCAATGACATGATGAGTTATTGTGACACACCACTTCACACTTAAGATGATGCTTAGTCCCTAAGCATACTATATCAACCAACCAGAGATATGCACAATAATCATCATGTCAACACTTATGCATTAACTTTATTAAAAAAAAGAATACTTACAAAAAGATCAGCAAAGCGCCCCAAAGAATCACACGTGAGAAGTCCTTTGCTAGGATCCCTTCTCACGGGGCCTTGAATGCTTGAGGATCAATCCACCTTCAAATCCCATTTAAACTTTCGTCCATCAAGTCTACAATGGATATCTTTGAAATTTGATCCCTTTATGAATGTGTCCTCCTTTGAAGCAAGGGATCGACAAAGCTTCTTTCTAATGATTAGGAATGAATGGTCGGAAGCTTTGAAATTTGTCTTGAGGTTGAGAAGATAAAGAAAGGGTCCTCAAGATAACCCATTTGGCTTAATGATACGCCTTCATCGTGTTTTCAACTAAATATCTCTGGCGTCCATTCTCCAAGGTACTCCTTTGTACTTGTGTCCACTTCTATGCAAGGTTTCTCTAGAGATGAGTCTGAATATCTCAACCATGTCACCATATTCACTGATGTTTAGGAGGCTCACTGATTTCAACTTGTATTTCTTCACCCGAATATCCATTCATCACCGTTGATAGAGAAGAAGGATCCTCAACATCCAAACCCTTAAATTCTTCATAAAATCGTCCTCGTTTTGGAGACTCGCTTGAAACTTGATGTATCCATTTCTGAATCCAAGTTCTCCTCTATGCATTCTTCTTTCTTCTTCTATTCATGTTGAAGATAAGATCGAGAGCAACATTCGCTGCTTTTCCTCTAACTCATCGATCGGGCAAATATTCTATTGTTCTCCTCCTTGAGCTGCAGACATAGGTCCATTATTGAATCACGAACAACAGGCTCCTCATACTGATATGGCATGTAATATTGTGGTGGATCATAGCATTGTTCCCCCATACACACTCTTCTTCATAATAATTTGGCGCTTGTGGATATCCATACTCATCATAGAAGTAGTTAGACATAAGCAATCAAGAGATTTTGTTTGTAGAAATTGATCGAATCTGAATTCTTTGGCTTGTCACTCGTGTTCTTTGTAGCTTATTCTCAACCAAATAAAATCCTGAAATGATCAAAAACAACAAACCCGTGAAAGCACAAGTGTAAAGAATATATACAAAAAATTAATTCAAGTAGTCTAAACGAATCACTAAACCTAGACTAATGACAAGTTAACTCGTTGCTCCCCGGCAACGGCGCCATTTTGACGTTGCGTATTTTTGTACCTCAAAGTCAGTGACTAAGAGATTCCAAATGCAATTCAAAAACTATTTATAAACCGAAGTATTCGGGTCGTCCAAGGAGCAAACTTAAACTTGTGCACTATATAAGATTTAGCTTTAATCTAGCTAACTCAAAATCAATATATATTTGTTTTGTTTTTGGAGGATAGATATACGAGTATTCAAAGTAGATATAATCCAATAAAGAAGATTTCAAAGTCCAACTTTCCTAGTCTAATGCATCAAAACAATGATCATAAGAGTAATATGATGAAATGTCTAATGATTCGGAGTCGACTATTAAATCACTACTCAAAACAAGATTTCGCCAAGTTTGAATATTGATTTCATAAATTCAAGTCTCACTCTTCCGATTTGTTGACTTGCTCGATACAATCACATTAATCACGAACTTCCGTTATGGTGATTAATGTGAAAGCTCGGATAAATCAAAAGCCTACTCTTCTAATCTCTAATGCTACTTCCGTAGTCACTAAATAATTAGATAGCCTTACTCAATGATTACTCTAAATCCCTATCTTCCGATATGAAACCTAGAGCAAGTTATCTTCATACAAGCATTTTATCAAACACCTAGTATGCATCGCTATTAAACTATGAGTAAGAACACAAATCATCTAACAAATCATTCCAACTCTCATCTAAACTGATACAAGAGTTTTGAATACATTAAACAAGGTCCATTAGACCTTGAAACAAGAGACTACTCACAATCCACTGTAAAGAAATCCAACGATGATATATTGAAATCCAAAGACATTACCGAGAATACCGAGGCATCGTGAGAATGCTAAACTTTCTGACCAAATTAAGGTCGGTACGCTAGGTATAGTACCTAGCTTACCGAGGTGACTTCTGTTTTTGTCTTCAAACGCATTTTTGACCCTTTAAACCTTGGAATTTGACTTTGATGTAAACTAGAGAGTTGTAGATTATTGAATTAGCTTTCCAATGATATATAGCTTGCTTCTATCGGACTTCATATGAGTTCTGTACAAGCTCTAGAAGGCACGGAGGTCAAGCTGTCCAGATTGTAATTCTGCTGAATTCTTCACTTATTTGAACCATTTTTCCTCCATAATGCATCAAATCATATATTTTGATAAATCAACTCTTCACAGCAAATAAATGGGTCAAATAACAATAATAATTCGAGGAACGATACAAAGTTCTTAAGATATGAAGCGAATAATCGATCGAAATATCGACCGATCATTGCGCGTGTTACTTCTCGCGCACCATTTATTCTCGTAGCTCTATTTTGCAGGACCATTCTGCGCACTTTCTCACCTTCTCTCTGCTGATCATACGTATCATATTGAGCTCGCCCTCGCTCTCTGCTTACCTTATCGAAGGCTTACCCTTCGTGTTGTTCTGGCGCGCCATAGGTGGTCTTCTGTGGTTGGCGCGCAAGGTCTCAAAATTTCTTTCTTTGGATGTAGCGATCTTATCTCGGAACTTAACCTGATTTTCTATGATCGGATCGTCGGGTAACCTGACTCGGTTTATGACATCTAAACGAATCTTGCGTTTCTTATCCTCTAATATCACGATACCACTACCGACGTCGATACATGCATGTGCAGTTCTCATAAATGGACGACTGAGCAATACGGTTTCTTTAGCAGGGATATTCGGTTTGTCCATGTCAACCACATAATAGTCAGTCAAGAATGTCAGCTCACCGACATGGGTCAAGACGTCCTCTACCTTACCCTTTGCCTCGGTCCGTGAGTTGTCCGCAAGGAGTAATCCAAATCCCGCAGGTTCCAGCGGTCCCATGGATGAAATAGAGTATAAAGAGTAAGGTAATATGTTAACCGAAGCTCCAAGATCAAGCATGCACTCGCTTCCCATGTCTCACCTATCGTGCATGGAATCGTGAACGTTCCAGTGTCCGCGAGTTTCTCCGATAAGTCTGCAGCCATGCTTATCCTCAGACTAGCTTGGACGTCATCTGACATTATATCGTCATCCCGGATCTGATCTGTTGCGCCATCAGGAACGCGCGTGTCAACTGGCGCGATAACTATGTCTACTTGTGGCGCATCTATGTTTACCATGTTGACCCGTCCCATAGGGTTCTGAATGACTTGGGAAGGCAGATTACCATCACTAGCTTTTAACTCGTTGACTGCCGTGGCAATCTGCATGAGCTGGGTTTTTATTAACTTAAAACGTTTCTCATTCTGCTCTTCATTCTTGCTCACGATTTCTGCCAATCGTCCCACAATGTCCTCAAGTGACCGTCTCGGTTGCTGATTGTTCTGCGCTTGTCCTTCAGTGCATCTGTGCGGCGGGTTATAAGAAGCAACTGGCGCATGAGGTCGCGCACCAGCTTGTGCGTTAGGTTGCGTGGGCCAGTCAGCGCGCGGTCTCTGGAATTCTGCTCCGCTTTCCAACTGAACCCGTTCTCAGCTAATCTAAACTTAGGTTGTCCTTGCCTAGCTTGTCCATTATTCCACCCTCCAATAGCATTCGCATCAGCTTGTTTATCGAAGAGGGTGGGGCATGCGTCAGTCTGGTGGTCAGTCGCGTGACAAAATTCACACAGTCTAATCTCAGCAGTCTGTTTGAGCATCATTCTCTGCATCATGTCCTTCAATTCTTTCAGCTTACCCTTGACATCTACTTGATGCAGAGAACGCGCGCGGTTATTCTCTTGCGACACTTGATATCTGACTTGATCTGCCGTGTCTTCTATCAGCTTCCATACGTCCTCTGGGTACATGTTCCTCACATTGCCTCCTGCGCATTCATTCAGCAGCCTAGTTCCATCTTAGAGTGTCCTTATAGATCCGGATGCTAGCCCCATCAACCATTGCCTCGCTAAATCACAAAGTGAGAATGGGAAGGCTCTTAGTTTCAGTAACTCTGGATCCTCGTTCCTGTTCCTCACATTCTTGCAGATAGTCGTGAATTCTCTTACGTTCTTTACTAGATTTTCACTAGCCATACAATGAAACTTCGGTATGTAGTGAACAAGCTGGGTCCTCAATTCAAAGTGACCGTCTGGAGGTAGCACGATGCACCAAGGTTGACGGCGGGGTGTATACTTCTCTTCTGATACTCAAAATCTCTTCTGATAGCTTCTAGCAAACAAATTCTCAGCGTTGCGCGCTGGCGCGTCTGGTGTCTGTACGCGTCTTCCGATTACGCTGTTTTCACCACTATTTTCCATACAAAACAAAAAAATAACTAAATTAAACGTAACTAATTATTTTTGGATTTTCATATAAAAGAACAGAAAGTAAATAACAAAATAAATAACAAAAAGGGAAAGAAAAGAAAACTTCTCTAGTGCGTTCCCCTGCAACAGCGCCAAAACTTGACGGCACGTCGTTGTGTGCTGCAAATTTATCCCGAATCTCCTCCTTAGTATAGTAAGGGTAAGCTGGGGTCGAATCCACAGGGAACGGTGAGAAGTCGTCTTTTGTCTACAAACTAAAGATTGGGGGTTGTGAGTTAACAAGTAAAGTGAAAAAATAGGTGCGCAAGTAACACTGGCGCGCGACAGAATGCAGTTACGAAAGTGTTTAACAGAAACAGAGATGAGCTCGGTTCATATTCATCACTATGAACTCTATGTTTATCATTGGTCACTAAAGACATATGCTTTAATTTTCACGTATGTTAAGGTCCGGTCAAGGCTTAATAACCTACACATACATTCCGGTCAAAGTCTGTATGATACTATTACTCGGTCTAGTCTAATTAACCACGAACTCGGTCAAAGTAGTGATTAACTATTCTAGCGTTACACTTATATCATTCACTGTCACGTACCTCTGATAGTTTAACAATAGACAATAGATTCTATAATTAAGTCTGAGGGTCAAGGCTTCGCTTAACTAACTAACCTAATTATCATGCAATTGAGCTTGGAGTAATAATACTAAACTTATCATGCAACTAAGAACAAGACCTCAAAACATATTATTCAAAGATCAGAATCCAAACCGAATTCAATAAATTAGGTAGACATACTGAATGTATACATCTCAAGGTTTAAAGTTAAACAAATAAAGTAACAAGACAAATCTAAATGACGCTTCGCTCTGCTCGTGTCGGAATCTTGCGCGCACGGCTCTTCGCAGCTAGGGCAGGATTGCGGATGTGGCGGCTTGGTGTGATTCCGGCTCTTCGCTCCGGATTTGTCGCTGATTGCTGACGTCATCGCTGCTCTACTCTGCGCGACTAAGTACTCGCGCGCACACTTCTCGCGCGCTCGTTAATTTCCAGCTCTCGTCAATTTTGTTGTTCTTTGTTCTGAGATTCAGCCTTCTTGTTGCACTTTTGTTCTAACTCTTCTGATAAAATTGAGATACAAAACTACACCAAAAGCGTAATCTTATACTGAATATGTTAGAATTCTAAGCAGTGCAAAGGACTTAAAACATCATACAAAAGTGCCTTATCAAACGTCCTAGATGCAGGTACTTGTAACAACATGCAGGTACTTGTAATTCTTATCTTGTGTCCCCCTGGTTACCTTTTTGCAATTCTGATTCGTTCAATTACATCTTGTCAATATTCAGCTTTGGCTTCGAATCCCTCTGGTGAAGGCTGATGAAGATGATGTCTCAGATGAGAAATCTGAAAAGGTATGCATAGAAAAATAGCAACTTTCTCTGAATGTTGTCATCAAATGTGATATGTCGATGTTTTTTCAATGTTACCGTGTGCGTTTGATTTCTATATAATTTTGACTACAACCTACTTTCCTTCCTTGCTGAAGCTAACAGAACACGGTCTTCAAAAAAAGGTGTACATTTTATAGTATCTCTTATATTTTTATAAAATGTTTTGGTTTGTATGTGAACATCACAGTCAGTTATCAGTTGCCCTTGAAGTATTGTAAGTTTCTTTTACTATATTGTCAATCAAGTGGATTTCATGTCCCTAAAGAAATGAAACTTGCTGCTTCCTCTTTTCGTTTTTTTGTTTGTTGATTGATTAAAGCTTATTTTGTAACAAAAAGAAGCTTAAGCTACCATCATGGCTCAATAAAAATGAGAAAAATGCTGCTTATATGGTTTGCTTTCAATTCAAATATTATCCCCTGCCGTTGGACTAAAAGAAGCTGTTTTTTGTTTGTTGATTGATTGAAGCTTATTTCGTAACAAAAAGAAGCTTAAGCTACCATCATGTCTTCTAAAATGAGAAAAATGCTGCTTACCTAGAGGAATTCTCTTCAGTCTAGCAGCTTCTTAAAAATAAGTGTTCTTCTGAGCACAGTGTATCACTTTTTCTTTGCTTATGATATTCATTTAGGAGTTCGCTGCCGTCGGCAAACTCTCTTGGGCGCTGGATTGGAGAGCCTGTGAAGGCAGCCTTGATCAACACAAATGTATGGAAACATACATTATCAACTATAGTTATTATTAGTTTACACCAAAGCATGGTTAATTTTAATCATCTTATTGCAGTCATTCCTCACAAATGCACGTGGATAGGCTTTCATTTATTTCTAATTTTGTATGAATATTTTCACTGTAATGCCAGATTGGGTACAGAGATTTCTTACAGTCTCCCTTGCAAGTAAGCTCTTGGATTCTGACATCTAATACTATTACATGAGTCTATTTGCCTGAATTAACTATATTTGTGCTCACTGTTTCAATTACTCAGCCACTTATGGATAATCTGGAGGCCCAGACATATGAAACATTTGAGAAAGACACTGTCAAATATTCACAGGTGCATATCAAAATAATGGATTACTTTAATATTATAACCTCTTTGAACACTTATATACTATTTCTCATGTTCTTGATTAATAGAAGAGTTGTGTGCATATTAATTATACTTTTATATTAGCTTCCATATTTTAGATGAATTAAAGTGATGCGATTATAATGAATCACGGAGCCTAAGCCATGTGAAATAACTGATTCTAATTGCGTCTGTGTGATGTATGAAATTTTATTGGACTGATTTTGATATTTTCATTACATTTTTGTCCAGTATCGAATCGCTATATCCAAAGCCTTGGTAGATAGAGTTCCAGATCAGAAAGCATCTCTTACAACTACGGTAACTGAGATTATGAGGTTCAAATTCATCACAGCATGTGATAGACTATTCATGAAATGTGGCATCTAATTACATATTCTGATTAGGTATTGATGGTTGTTGGGGCTGGACGTGGACCTCTCGTTAGAGCAGCATTGCAGGTACACCAAATACCGTTGCAGAACTTATTTTACTTCAGTAATTGTTTCTTCCAATCATTGCATCTTATCCATATTTCCTAACTCACAGGCAGCAGATGAAAATAAGCGAAATATAAAA